>CM032233.1:95142500-95317500 GCA_019009955.1 Riptortus pedestris
CTTTGAATATTTTCACAAATTCTTCTTTTTAATATCAATGTATTCAATAATGAGATACGTTAAAAATAGGACCTGTACTGAGTGTAAATATTACAGTAATTAAAGGTCCTGGTAGGACCTAGGTGGTGAGGAAAAATCTCAATATTCTATTAGCTATTTCTATTGGAATATTAATGTGCTCATATATATAACTGCAAGTCTTGTTACAATCACAGCTAAGAATCTCCCTAGATCAAAGACTAGGAAAAGTCTCAATGGGCAAAGCAGTGATTTCTCATTTCCTTCTGCAATAGGCCATACTACAACAAAGGCAGTAGAAAGGGTTACCCTAAAAGAAGTGATAATTATCTAATGTGGGGTGTGTATTCTACCTTATGTATGTGTGTGTGTGTGTGTGCGTGTGTGTGTTTGTGTGTGTGTGTGTGCGTGCGTGTGTTCAGTCATATTGGGTCAATGAATAAACACTCCTTTTCTTCCTTAAAACATCTGTTATATTTAATTCCCCAACGCGTTTAAAGCTGTATACTCCTTATTAAGGGGTTCTATCTTATCAAAAATTACAATTTCCAATTATTTTGGTAAATTTTAAGCATTCTATTTACATATATTTCTTATGAATATTTTCATACCTCACTTTTATGCCCACCATCTTCTTGCTACACCAGCATTGTCAACATCTTTTTAAATTTTGTCCACTAAATTTAAAATCCCATTTAAAATTACTGTACATCTTTCTTGGTTGTATAACAACTAGTCAATAGTTAAGAAGAGTTGATTGGCCAATGTTTATATTCTATATTCCGAGGAAGTTTATTTTTTTTTAATTTAATTTCTATTTCTTTTATCTTGAAAAAAAAGAGGAAAAATGGGAGTTTAAAAAGATGGAAAAAGAATCACAGATACTTTTACACTTATATAAATCTAAATTACAACTGATTTAGAGTTAAATTCTAAGTTAAAAACTATATAATATATTGCTACTAACTACATTGTCAGTTAGATGAATAATGTTTTAATAAATAGTAATATATATATTCTTACAATCATTCACATACACACACACTTTCTCAATAGTTACATACACTTCCAATCATTCAAGCTTTCACTTTCTCAACAAGAAAAACATTCTTTCCTTAAAAATGTATGGCTGCATTTTTGAACAATTTAATAAGTCGGTCACCGATAGTTAAGAAATATATATATATACACTCAACCGTAAAAAAAAACCGGACACTTCATTTTTGTCGTATTAAAAGCTAATTTTCAGCAATTTTCTTTATGTGGGTATTCTAGTTATTACAGAGAATTTAGAGTCTAAGTCCATTGAACTAATCCCTTCAGGATTAGTAAACAATTAGATAAAACTCAGATTAGATTTATTTGTCGTGAAGTTGATCTATTCTAAACTGTAAGTAGTTTTTCGCATATTTATAACATCTTAAATTATTAACCAAGCATTTTCTTTAATTAATGTTTTATTTTTATTTCGGTCCAGAATAATGGGTCTTTCAAACTTAGATGGAAGGCCGGAGCTTACGTTACATTGCCGAAACGCTTGGGGTAGCGAAGTCTACCATTCACTGTAATAGAAATGAAGAATAATTTTTTTTTTTAAATGTGTTAATTTATCTTTTTCATTTTTTTTATTTTGTATTTTTTTGTAAATAATCAATAAAAATTATTCACTTTTGGCAGATTTTGTTTAAATAACCTATAGATTAACCAATTATTTTAATTAAAAAGATTAATATACATGTATATTAAGTATTTAACAAAATTATAAGACTAAATCTAAGTGTCGGGTTTTTTTTTTGCGGTTGAGTATATATCTATATATATATATATATATATAAAGTATATCATTATATGTCTTATAATATTTATATTTTTTTTCAAATCGGTCTAATTCGATTAGAAATTATGGGATAGCATTGAAAAGTTATTTAACGTTTAATTTAACATTAATAGTGTTTTCATTTTAAGGTCACTTATAAATAACTTGATTCGTGATAGTTTTGATTACTGGTGTTTATTTTCGATCTAATACATCTAACTATTGCTGGCGTTTTGTAATAAATCGACTATTATTTATTTCCTCTACATAGTAACCCTATGTGGAGGGATTTTATTTTTCTGCACATCCCATGCATATTTGCATTATATGTGCATTTTGTCAAAATTTTAACATTTTTTATATAATAATATATATACATATTAAATGTAAATAAGATTATAAAAATTAAATTTGATAAAATAAACAAAAAAACATTAAATAGAACAATTAAATAACCAATAAAAATGACTAAATATTAATTTTATATTACTTTTTCCTCTCTCAGCTTAAGGATATTGTAGGCTATTTCTTTTAATAAATGTATGTGTTTTGAAAATAAAATATCAGGACAGATAGGCCATCCGGGAATATGAGTCTTTAACTGTCTTCGTATGTCTTGAGTCAGTCTAAATTCATAAATTGACTATTTTTCAATGTAGAAATTTTCGTTTCTTGTTTGTTTTCTTTATATCTCGCTCACTTGCCGGCTTGGAATAATCAAATTCCAGCTACAATTATTGCCCAGAGTCACTAAAGCGTTCCTGAAACATATAGAACAGACGGTTTAATGAATTGCAGTAAAATTATAAAATGTTCTTGAAAATTGGCTTCAAGAGATAGATACAAATTTACGAGAGAGCGATATATTGTCGGTTCGCTGTATAGAAACCGTGGTTTTTAAGGCGTTGAAACCAAATCCCATTTAATAAGGTTTTGCAACTCATTGACATACAGTACCAGTTCTAAAGGAGTTTGATTCATACTGGAGCCAATACTAATTCTATGAATTTAACCTGTGGGAATGCATGAAACCCATTCACCGAAAACAAATATTAATTGTGGGAGAGACTAATTTAAATGCCTTTCATTGCTCCCTGATACAAGGATCTCTTTTCCATACATTCACTTACTGAAACTTTTCTTAAAGTGAAATGTCATACCATAAATGTCATTGGCGCCAATGTTCGTGGGAATGCTAGCAGCTATTTCAACCGAGGAAAGCTTATCGAGTAAAGTGTTCATACAAAAACAAAATCTGGAAATACGATTGTGGTATGGGATGAGTTTCTTTGGACTTATAGGAATCAGGAATATTGTAACTGATAATTAAAGATTATTTAATTACTGATAAATGTTGTCAGATGCACGATAAAACATTTTAAAGATTTGGGTTGGAAAATATATGGTATATATGGTGATGGATGGTTTTACGAAACGCCAGAGTTCTTTACCACGCACCCAAGATAATTTTCTAATAGGTTCCTCTATTTGAAGGATTACCTCTGAAAAATTCGGGTGTGTGTAGCAAATATATGAGTGTAGTAATTTAAAATCCATTTGCTCATTGCCAGCAATGAAGTAGGAAAGAAAATATATATTTTTTAAGAATGAATGGTAAGCCTAGCAGCTGTTTTGTTTAATTAGATCTCCTGATTTTTCACTGTCCGCGTTGTTATATACACATTTTTTTCTATCATGAATATTAAAGGAGATATTGGGATTTTTAGCAGATTTTCCTTAAGGATCACTGGATCTATATATCTGTCTGTTACCGCTCTAGTTGTGCTTTTCTTTAATCATCATGGATACGGGAAAATCAAATTGGCAATCACACTTTGTATTTATGGACCACGCTAACTTATAGAATCAAGTCATTATAACTTTTGTTTGTTATTATTTACGTCCACTTTATGCTACTATGGCTAATCCGGACGAGTTATCTACAGGTTACCCCCTTTTCTAGCCAGGGTGGGCCCAAGGAGTTTATTTAATGAGTCGGTCACTAAATAAATTTCTACTGCCCAGGGCGGGAATCGAACCCGCCATCCTAGGTCCACCACGCGTGATTAAGACCAACTTCTTAACTCGCACGGCCAACCTGAGCCCCAATTATAACTTTAATTGCCTATAAATGCTAATATATACATAGTTTCTCTAATATGAATATTAACCGAAATATTTGGATTTTATATTTTACAGTGTTTAGTAAACCCCCACTACTACTCATGTCATATTAACAATAAGCTGTTATATCGTGAAGTACTTTATTCTACCCTTAAATACTAAATATTGTTTTCATGAGACCGTTATTATGGAAGATATATACAAATTCATTTTGTGATGATGTAATCAATTAAGTCTCAAAATTGTTTATTTGATCTACACCATACTCAATATTTAACCTTTTCAGCAGATAAATTATGCTCAATGAGACAGTCACAAAGGCACTAATCAATTTACCATTGATTTTCGCGTGAGACTGACAAGCAATAAAGGGATCAGGAGGAGTCTGCATGAGACCGAAATTATTTAAGCGTCATCCTCCAGTTGTCTGCATAAATTGACTTAATAACATTTATACAAGACCAGTGTGAGAATACAAACTACTATTCAATATACTTCCCGTTTAATTGTGTGATCTTCATAGGCCAAGGAGGAATTCGACTATGAGGAAACGTTAATGATGTGCAATTAAATTTGGTTTGAATGTGTGCGAGGGTGTGTGTACCTAATAAAGTCCAAAGATATAACATGTTATTATCAATGCTCAAAAAATATTTTAATGGTAAAAAGTGTGTATTTATTATAGATTAGGGTGTGAGATGAGAATGATTTTTTTCCATTAAATACTAACATAAGATAATATGACATATTTAGGTATTCTATTAAAATTATACTAATATTCTGTCAATTAATTTCTTTGCATATTATTAAATAGCATTTATACATATATAATAAATTCGTTATAAAATTAGATCAAATTCCATGAATTCGTTTATAAAATCTATCAATTTAACAATTATATATATTATATATATATATATATATATATATATATATATATATATATATATATATACTAAATTTGTTTCGTTTACAATACATCTAAAAATATATAACAATCAATATTTAATTTAATTGAAATGCTTTGTTGTTCGTCTTCAATTTATTAAAGGTTGACATTCTTTATAAATGATTAGAAACTTGTACTCGCCATAAAGAGACACCGTTCCTGATCATAAATTATTATTTGACCGATTTTTATGACAAATATTTGTAGTTTTATTTAATAATTGAGCATTTTTGATAATATTCATCTAGTGTTTAAAAACATCCTTCAGGCAGGAATTTCTTGAATTTATTTTTAATCGTGAAATATTTGACACATTCGGGCAGTGCGTTATATAGTCTTACTTCAGAAAATGTTAACAGTATCTTGAAAAAATGTATGTTAGTTAGGGGTTCGAAAAATATTCTTGCATCTTGTTTTATGACTATGAGGGATAGTATATTAAAAGAGGTACATGTTTTGTTACACAAACAGTATTGTTTGGTACATGTGTATTGAAGGAAATATCATTATTTTTGACTCCTTAAAAAGTGACCAAAGTCTCTCGATTTTCTGCCGAATATAAACAGTGTAATGTTGACTTCTTCATAGATTTTCAAAAATAAATAATAATAAAAAAAATCCCAATTCCCTTAATTGTGCATATCTACTTTTTAACATAAATTTTGAACAATGTTTTGAAGAATATGCGTGGAAAAGAGCGGGCCTGTTTGACGGAGGAGCGAGGAGCTAGTACTGGTAGCGATATCTAGCGGTGCAGCTGAGGAACTAACACCCCATCTTGAACTCACTTCACTAAATTATAAAATTAAACCATAATTCCAGAAACTACTCTTTTTCCCGGCAAAAGACCAATTGTCATAGGCTTCTATCATTATGACAAACCTAATTTAAACATAGTATGTGTTCCACAAATTATTTAGCCGGGTCAAAGGACTTTTTCAACGGTTCATTTTCAATTCAACACTTGTATTCAAAGTCATAAGTAAATTTTATTTCAATTCCGAACTTTCGATGCAAAAATTTTCGATAGTGTTTATTCATCAACTTCTCCTTAGGGTAGTAATTGATATTAAATTCAATACAAGAATTAACTTCCTTGATTCCTATAGCACTTGAAAAATTAATTTCATTATATTATAATATAAAAATCACTTAAGCCAAAATTTTTGTTATTTCAAACCGAACAATCATATATTTGTTGAAATAAAGATACCTGATTACATGTTACTACAATTTCATTTCACCCCCAGTTATTTTTGAGTTCATTTCAGCTCATACTAAAGAGGACTGCTAACTAAATAGCCACTTGTATTTATTGAATATGTGAGATATTGTTAATTCTAAAAATTTCTATTTAAAAATCAATTATAATTTTTTTTTCAACAGGGTGACAATATTATTGTAAATTAATTTAATATTTAAAACACATCTATGGCACTATTCATTTAAGAACTCAATTGAAGCATTTCTGTGGCTGTTAGTTACTGAGATAATTTGTAAAATTAAAATTATTCCTAACATATGCCATGATTGTTTTAGTTGTTCTTTGTAAAAATTATTTCCACAATCCACAAGAGAAGCAGATGATCAGTCAAGTCATAAGAACAGTTTAATCGTTCTAGTCTCAAATATATGGTGCCAATATAATATGACTTGGGAAATCATCATAAAATTGTAATCAAGTCGCATTACGAGGTCAATTTTAAATTTAAATTTTGCAAACTTGGTGGATTTAAACTTTACAAGTATTTAATAAAATATATGCACCTTTACCAAAAATAAGGGACTATTTTAAGGGATTTCTTCGCGTTTTTTTCTAAGCCTAGAGTCGATATCTATTGGTTCCTATTTTGCATTTAAGGTCCCAAAACATACACCTATTCAACAGATATTATTGTTTTTAACTTCGATACATAAATTACTAAATAACCTTATATTTTTTTTAAAAATAACTGGCATTTATTCACATACCTTGTTACTAACATGTACATGTATCACGGGCACACCCACGCACAAACACACATGCACGCTCGCGAGCACAAACGGATTGTTTTTTTTTTATTTTATTTTTTTAATTTACATTTTTATTACATTGATCGTTCAGACAAGATCGTCACCAATAGCTCACCAATTTTGAATGTTAGTACTTGTCTTTCATTATATCAAGCATCAAAGTCAAAAGGGAAATATGATATCGCTCCTGGGATGATTATGATTTTGTAAGTTGTACTTAATAAATTTCAAGATAATATCACAACATTCTAATGTTTGTTGACCAATAATAAGTCATTACAAAGTAAGAAAGTAATGTAAAGAAAATAATTTATGTGACCTCATGGCCGTTATGATTATAATAAATCTCCTGATCATTACCTATAGCATTAACAAGTTAAAATATTTTCAACTTCTCTCCATATGAAATTGGAATAAATAAAGAACTGCGATAAATCGGCGACGATAGTAAGAGAAGGGTACGCTTAGCTTAAATAAATTGAAGCACCACTTTATTAATTAATGCTAACTTAAAAGAAGACATTTTCCATTGTAAAATGCACTTGAAATTTCAGCTGGAAATGAGGTGTTTTTGTAGCACAGGTGTTAGAAGAGAAAATCTACATTAGTAGGAGTGGGGGTCATCATAGAAGACTGAAACCTAAAAAAGCCCGTCCCTCTGGTACTGCATAGACTAAGCAGATTTCTCAAGCATTACAATAATACACTTATGATCTCATCTCACCATCTATTCTCTGTTTCGCCCGCAGTAAGAAGCCTAAGTAAACAGGAATTAAAACATTTGAATTGAAATGTTTAGCGATTTAAAAGTGAAAATCGGATGTTTAGAATTGGAAATTTACAAAAAGTTGAAAATAAAAAATACAAATTAACTATCAAATAACTCCATTAATATTTGAGCCAGAGAAAAGATGTACAATGGTTTTAGAAAATTAAAATTCCAGCAACATTGGTTTTATAATTCTTTCGATTAATGCAAACTTAAAAGTGGAAATTTTCAGGTCATATCACCCCCGACAGACAAACGGGGGGATTGATAATTCGGGATAGAAAGAAAAATTATACGTTCTGGAGAGTGTATGCGGATATGTGCGTGCGAGCGCGCGCGTGTGTGTGTGTATTTTCTACCTTAGAGCACTCGTGGCCTTTTATTTAATCTGCATGTCCAATGCAAATGAGTATATCATACTCCTTTTTATTATTACAAATTTAAAATTTATTAAAATTATATATTAAATCTACTCATAAGATAATATAAGTGATAACATTAAATGTAAAAAAAAAAAAAAAAAAAGTCAAACCACAATTCGCAAGGGTGATAATTAGTAAAAACATAACGTACCATGGATACAGGGGTAGATGAAATTTTGCATTACATTTTTAAAATTCTATTTGTTGTAAATTGATCAGTTTTAATAGGTATTTTTCTTTTAGTTGCATTGGAAATATGTTCGGCACAAGATCTTAGTGCACTTTGTATTTTATAAAATGTTCATATATCTGGCCTGACCATTTTCCTTCTAGTCTTTGATTACTGTGTATTAGTTTATTCCGTTCTTCAGTTAGTAATCTTCAGTCTTAAATGATATTTTATTGGCTAGCATGTGTGTGTGTATATATATATATATATATGAATGTATACCTCATGTCCAGCTTTGTATTACACGAGAATTGGATAACAATGGTGAAAGAAGTACCATGGCCAATGTATGGGAAATATTGATAGTTTAAACAGCTGAAGAACTTATAATACTTCAGATCGAAAACTGTCATACGTATAACAAAATTTCACAAGAATAAAATTCACTGTTGTACTATATTAATGGAATGTATTTTTGATCCACGCATTTTTCAACAACTCTAATTTAACCGAGTTATATTCATTTTATTTTTTTTCAGATTTCAGGTAAGATGGGATTTTTATTTGAATCAACAGTATCAAAAATTCTTGTGCAGATTAAATGTCTAGTCCTCTGTACATAGGTTTCTTATTTTGGAAGAAAGAGAGGTATCGATGTGAGATGACGTCATGAGTGTGGAAACTTTCTTATATTGCCCAGTCCCTGGGTGATGGATGCATTTAATAACAGAAGATCTGGTACTATCGTTAAAGAACATGTCGAAGACAAATGATTTGTCAACAAAGGTTTGTAATCAATGACTTCGGCGGGCAGGTAATTCAATGTCATAGAAATATCGTTTTATAGCTGCTATCTCACTTTATTCAAATGTTAAATACCAAATATTGTTACCATTGACTGTATATTTTGTGAGATTCTTACAAATACGTAGTATGATGGCGACAGCAATTAAGATTTTACGTCCTTTACTAGAAAATGTTAAATTGATCAGAGCCGTACTAGATATTTAACTGTTTCATACAACACTAAAGATCCGTTAATGACTGATATTGGACCAGTACTAGGGGTTTGGGGGTTAGATGGAGAGGGAATTTGTATATTCATTATTTTTTTGTTATTATGAGTCGGATAGAAAAATGTTATAGAATCGATCATATTAAAATATTGATTATCTCCAATTGTTGTTCTGTAAATTTTGTCGTATTAAAAGAGTTATTCCTACTTTCTTGTTTTCAGCCTTCAGTAAACCGCCACTTCTGCGTATCCGAGGTTTATTTAGAATCAGAGAATATAATGGAACTGAATGGAAAAACTTAAAATTTACATTTAAAAAAAAATAACCTATTCTATACAATCAGCGAGATTCATCTAACTGAAACGTGATTGGAGTATTTTATTAAATAATTTCAGTATTATTTAATGAATAGATTATGAATATTACGATGATTGAATAAATAAAGGATATTATGAAAGGGGAGGTAAAATGCGAAAAGTAAATTCTCTTCTCAGGCACCAATATTCATTAAATGTTTGAATATTAAGCTTTGTAATTTGAATGAAGAGCTGGAGGCACGGAGAGGTGGAGGCGTCGTCTGAAAATACATTTTGATGTTAATTAAATATTTTATAGCAATTAACAACAGAATAAAAGAAAACATTTATTTTCTCATTATTAAGCTTTCATTAATTATCTCTCAGACAAGAAAAATGAAAAATGATTTAGAGTTACTCTGATCTTGTGGCATTGCCATGAGCCAAATCATAACATCCTAAACTACTAGGTAATTAAACTGCTTGATTATGTATGTTTGACATCAAATATCAACTTCGCTCATATTTAACGTCCGCGTGGAACACCAAATTCTGTTAATGAGTTTAATTGAATGACATTTATGTTATACAGGAGTACTTTCTAAAAGTTATGTTTTAAGATATAATGTAGGGACTGAAAGGAAGTTTTTTCAGGGTTACCTCTACATGGCGTACTTTCATTTACTTGACTATTTGCCCTGAAAACCAAATCAATTTTATTCCCACCCCAGCCGGAAAACTTATACAAGCGCAAATTAACATTATAGAATAAAACTAGCCTTAAATGTCTTATTATTTTTTTTTTCATTGTGAGGACTTTAGCTGTCCGCTCCAGCGGTTGGAATTTTTGTTTTTCTGGAATTCCATCGAAAATTTGCAGAACAACGAAAATTCCAACCGCTGGAGCAGACAGCCGGAGTCCTCACAATGAAAATACTTCCCAGCGATGCAGCCTCAAAAGTATATACATATATTTTTTTTATTTGCAAGTGCTTACAAGTTTATTCCCATGCAATGGGGTTCATCTTATAGTGTAAATCTATATTAGTTATTTTTTGATGCAGTCATTGATTATGTGTAATTACGTTTTTGGCAAAAAAAGATAGATAGATTGATTTTATTGGCTAATATTTTAGTCTGAGTCTGGCCCATTTATTGTTTGTAAAATTACTAATAATATTATATATATATATATATATATATATATATAAACTAATGAGATTATTAACCAACTATATACATAAAATAATACATTTTTGTTTAAATAAATGTTTTAAAGTAGTACTTAAACTTCGAAAATTCTTTATAAACTTAATCTGATTAGTACTACTTAAACGTCATATTTATTTACATTTATTTAATTGTTTACTGTGACGTGTAAAGTGACTTCGTTGGACGTTTCTATATTGTAGTGTTTAATTTTCAAGATTGCCTAGTTGCATACTGCTGAAAGGAATAAGTAAATCATGTTCAGTTTATGAATGTCTTCAATATGAAGAATATTTTCCAGGGACATTTAGTCACCACTTTTCGGCTGAAAAAGAACACGATAAAAAATAAAATAAAATGATTTAACGAAACCATAAAATAAAAATTATAATAATAATAATAAATGAAGAAAAAAAAAACATTGGCAGAACTTCTTTTTTCCTTTTCTTTATTTTTAAATTTACGTATATACTCAAAATAAATGAAGGTAACAAAACGAAACTCACAGAAAAAATATGGATCATAAGAATAATTCTTATATTACAAAACTAATAATGATGACCTTAATTTAACCACACTGGGAATATATTTATAAGGTAACATTAGATGGTTTAGTAATGAACTGTTAATAACATCATGAAACCAGCTATCATCATTTACAAGAACAATATTGTTCATGAGTTTGATCCTTAATGTGGAGTAAATTTGGCAATAGAGCAGCCTCTTGCTCATCTATATTGCAAAGATTGCATTTAAGTTTAGGGTTTACGGCATAGAAAATGTTACTTACCGTTAATTTGATATTCGAATTACTAGAAGTTCTAATTTGTGCTATTAATTTATATATTGGATAAGAGAGGTATAAATGAAAATAATTTCGAAAAAATCCTGGGGTTACATGCATATTTTTGTGGAGTATACTATCCTCATTGTATTTGTTTTCTAAATCATGAGTCAACAGTAGATTATTTTGAGTAAAAAATAAGGCTTTATTATTTCATAGATAATAAATCAAATAACTGTATGTTCCAGTATTCCAAAATAACATTCTTTAAACAATTTTAATCTAACCCCTTTTAAGCATAACTTAATTATTGTTTATAATAATTTATTTTTTCAATATGTTATGTAATATTTTTAACATACTAATTTATAGTTTCAGGAATATTGTTTGTATCAAACCCTCTTAATTCACAGGCCTCTCTCTAAGGGCAATAGTCTAAGCTTTCGTGGATGACCAAACCAACTGGTAAATGACATTATAGTTCCGTTTATGTGTAAATAAAATCTGATATTGTAGCCACGTCACTTCCTCGTACACCTACTACATTTAAATAAAGGAACGTTTTTGCTGCACTTTTTCAAATTAATACATTTCAAAATCTTTCAAGATATCTCCGTTCTAGTGCAACGGATCAAAAAGTATCATACAACTTGACTTATAAATATTATTATGTATAAAAATACGGCCTTATACGATTTTTTTATCCCTGATAGGTACGGTAATAAGTTGCAATTAAATATTTTCGCCCCTTTACCGATGATAAAAATACCGAAACTCCGATGAGTAGAACTGAATGTGTTACTGAAAGCTGAACTCAAGAAAGTACGTATAAATCGCTAATTATTTGAGTTACTAGAAAATGTATAGAACGACATTGTAGAGTATCAATATGTTAACAAGATTGCCTCTATAATATTTTTCGATCCGACTCATAATAACGGAGATATTTTGAATTTTCGAATTCCTCCTCCCTTTCTGTGGTCTCGATTTTTGTTTGATCGTTACCAAACTCGATATTTAAACGATTGATCTATATGTATGTAAACCAAAAGACCAAGTTCTTTAATGGCTGAAATATGACCAGTGGGAGAGAGGGGTTTAGAGGAGGGATTTCGAAAATTCTTCTATTTTTCGTCGGATCTAAAAATTGTATAGAACCAATCATTTTGCACATGTAATGTTCTTTAAATATTGTCCTGTACGTTTTTCACAATCTTGATTGTGCAAACCGAGATGTTTGCATTTTTAATTTTCAGCCTTCAGTAAACCCCCACTTCTTCTCATGTTACATAAACAATATTCTGTTATATAATAAACCACATTATTCGAAGCTTAAATACCAAATATTGTTTTCATAAGGCATTTATTATACGAGATACATGCAAATATGATCTGGTGACCCCCCCCCGTCTTAAGTTATTGGAATACAAAAATTTAATTGATTGAGATAAAAATTATTTTGATTCACTATAATTTACAGTACTAGATATATTAATTAGTTTTTAAAAAAATTAATATGTTTAATTCAGATATATTTCATTAATTGATCTTCTTTCCGGTACTCATTCTCAAGACATATTAACTATAAGCTGTTATGTTATGAAGCCCATTATTTGTGGCCTAAATATCAAATGTTGTTCTCATCTAACTTTTACGTTATGAGTTAAATGCAAATACGAGACGCACGTGAGAAATCTGCTCAGTTATCGCAGCCCCTGCGTGACTGACTGTAATAATAAATCAGCTCATCATAAATATGATAAATAAGTAAGAATGGTTTACTGAAGGCTGAAAAATAAAAAATGCAATTATCTCGGTTAATAATCAAAATAGTGAAAAAAACTCACGTAACAACATTTATAGAACATTACATTTGCAATAAGATTGGTCTTATACAATTTTCAACGCATGAAGATGAAGACACTAAGAATTTCCAAAATTCCTCACTCTAAAGCCTCCTCCCCCGATTCGATTTTGGCAGTGTAATTTATTTCACATAAAACGTTTAAAAATCTTGTTTGGTAACAATTCAACAAAAATTGGTACCGCTAGAGCGTTAACAGACAAATATATATATATATATATATATATATATATATATATATATATATATATATATATATATATATATATATATAATTTTGAACGGATCTCATTTTCGTCATCTCCTGGTACAACCTCAATAGCTGATTTCCCTAAAGGGAAATCTGCTAAAACATTAAGGAATGTGAAACGTTGCTTTGAATTAAACGTAAATTTATGTGACCCGTAGATCCTATTTGTTTTTGTATCTTAACTAAACTGAAATTTTGGTCTCAATTAGAAGATTGCTTCATTCATTAATTTTATAATTGTTATACATAAGTGGGTCACTATATTTATGGAAACTGGTTAATTGTGGCATATACTGTTTGTGAACAGTGTTCATCATTCTGCTGGATGCTCCATTAATTGGCGGAAGTTTGGCTAATGTATGATTAGGGGATTATTTTTGGTGGTGTGTAAACACAATTAGGGGGCATTTTCACTGATGTATCACCAAGGTGTTTTCCTTGAACTGTTTTGAATGACTGATGGCCCACCTATTATTCCTAATAAATAACGCCTATCAGTGATATTCATTGAGGCATGAAGGCTCCAGAATGACTTCATTATCCCCCACATATTTCTCAATAGGCTAATTAGTCATTCAATTAGTGGGGCGAGCATCTCGCACTAGCTAACACATGTCAGCCTTTTTAACTACCATTCTCTGCGTAAACGATTATTTATCGAAGAACGTGTTCATCAGGGAATTCTTTAAAAAAATAAATAAATATGGGAAAGAAAGACATTTTTCCTAAACATTGTAATCACAAAAAAATTTAGTTTTCAGATTCAACGGAGTTGTCATTTTTGATTCTTCTTGGATCCATTTTAGTAGATTTCCCTTGAGGGAAATCAGCTTATTGACGTTGTTCTAATGACGCGGTTTTTATAATAATTTCCTCAATGTCCATCGATCCTAACTGGTAAAATTATATATACAGGGTGTCCCCAAACCAAACGTCCAAACTTCAGGGATCGATAGAGGATCGAAAAACTAAGAAAAAAAGTCCTCTGGCATATGCCTCGTTTTCGCTTCGTTTTTGAGAAAATCACAAAAAAACTGAAAATAGTTGTGCAAAAAGTGTATTATTTTTTTAATAATGTATTTAAATTACAAAAAACTATTGGCTTTTTGAGTAAGCTTAATTTTTTAATTTACGAGGAGTAAATTTAGAAAACATGAATATTCTCACGCTTTCCTTATCAATAAAACGTCTAGGTTGAGTGTTTAAACTTAAAAAGAAAGGATTAAAATGTTTGCTATCATTTTTAATCCTTTTTGGGGGGAATTCCAGCCTCGCATTCTCACATTAGTGGTGTTGCTAGTACTGTTCAGTGGAAGTCAACAAATATGGCTAGATTTACCAACGCTGAATACGCGGACATAGTCTACGTCTACGGATTCGGCGATGGCAATGCACGTCAGGCAGTTCGGGAATATCGCAGACGGTTTCCTGACTGAGAAACCCCACACAGAGGTGTTTTTCCCAGCACTTTCAGAAGGCTTCGAGAGACTGGGTCCTTCTCGTGTAATCGTCGTGGAAACCATATGCAGGCTCCGATGGAAGCCGACCTGAGGCGGAGGGAGAGGATACTGAGGCACTTCAATACCAACCCTGGCAAGAGCTGCTACAGTTCTAAGCATACCAAAGACAACCATTTGGCGCACATTAAGGGCTGACCGCAGGCATGCTTACCATGTACAAAAGGTACAAAATTTAGTACCCGCTGATTATCCCCGCCGATTAAATTTTTGTAATTGGTACAAAGAACATCTGCAAAACGTTGTAAACTTAAGTTCGAAAGTTAATCTGGACGGACGAAGCGACTTTATCCCACGTGCGGGTTTATTCGAGCGAGGAGAAGCCGAATGAGACGAGCAAAGAGAAGCCGAATGAGACGAGGGAAGAGAAGTCGAATGAGACGAGGGACGAGAAGATGAATGAGACGAGGGAGGAGAAGTCGAATGAGACGAGGGAAGACAAGTCGAATGAGACGAGTGAAGAGAAGTCGAATGAGACGAGGGACGAGAAGTTGAATGAGACGAGGGACGAGAAGTTGAATGAGACGAGGGAAGACAAGTCGAATGAGACGTGTGAAGAGAAGTCGAATGAGACGAGGGACGAGAAGTCGAATGAGACGAGTGAAGAGAAGCCGAATAAGACGTGTGAAGAGAAGTCGAATGAGACGAGGGAAGACAAGTCGAATGAGACGAGAGAAGAGAAGTCGAATGAGACGAGGGACGAGATGTTGAATGAGACGAGAGAAGACAAGTCGAATGAGACGAGTGAAGAGAAGTCGAATGAGACGAGGGACGAGAAGTCGAATGAGACGAGTGAAGAGAAGCCGAATGAGACGAGCGAGGAGAAGCCGAATGAGACGAGCGAGGAGAAGCCGAATGAGACGAGTGAAGAGAAGCCGAATGAGACGAGTGAAGAGAAGCCGAATGAGACGAGCGAAGAGAAGCCGAATGAGACGAGTGAAGAGAAGCCGAATGAGACGAGGGAAGAGAAGCCGAATGAGACGAGGGAAGAGAAGCCGAATGAGACGAGTGAAGAGAAGCCGAATGAGACGAGTGAAGAGAAGCCGAATGAGACGAGGGAAGATAACCGAATGAGACAGCGAGGAGAAGCCGAAAAGACGACAAAGAGAAGGCCGAATGAGACAGCGAGGAGAATCCGAATGAGACAGCGAGGAGAAGCCGAATGAGCAACGGAGATGAAGAGAAGTCCGAATGAGACGAGCGAGGAGAAGCCCCCCCCCCCACCGCATGAGACGAGTGAAAGTAAGCCGAATGATACGACGAGGAGAAGCCGAAAAGAGACGAGCAAAGAGACGCGGAATGAGACGAGCGAAGGAGAAGCCTGAATGAGGCGAGTGAAGAGAAGCCGAATGAGACGAGGGAAGAGAAGCCGAATGAGACGAGGGAAGAGAAGCCGAATGAGACGAGGGAAGAGAAGCCGAATGAGACGAGGGAAGAGAAGCCGAATGAGACGAGGGAAGAGAAGCCGAATGAGACGAGGGAAGAGAAGCCGAATGAGACGAGGGAAGAGAAGCCGAATGAGACGAGTAAATATCGGGTTTGGTAATGATCAAACAAAAATTACGACCGCTAGAGCGTTAACGGGTTTGGTAATAGATCAAATATATATATACGACCGCTATAGCGTTATATATATATAATTTAAATATAGTAATTTTGAACGGATCTCATTTTCGTCATCTCCTGGGTAGGATCGATGGACATTTGAAGACATTTTTCGAAAACCGCGTCATGAGCACGACATCAATAGCTGATTTCCCTTAAGGGAAATCTGCTAAAAGTAGCTAAAGGAGGTAAGAGAAGTTGAATCAGGCAATTAGTGAAATTGGAGGAAGGTAATAGAAGAGAAGATGGAGAAGAAAACAGTCCGTCACTCCAGGGGCTAACTGGACTAACGGACTAAAACTAAGCAAATTTCCCTCGCGAAGTTTAACAACAGATCAACCTACATACTGCTAAAACAACACCACCGTGAATCGTATGTGAATAAATTCAAACGGTAATAAGAAATCTTAACCCTCCCTTTCCGGCGGAAAGCGTCTCAAATATGAACAAACAGGTGTACCAACTTCTCACAGGAAAGAGAAACAATTACTGAAATATATCAGAATATAACATATTAATTTTATTGAAAACTATATACTATATCTATACTGTAATTTATAATGAATCAGAATAACTTTTATCTCAATCAATCAAATTTTAGAAGTCCAAGAATTAAAGACGGGGGGTGGGTGGGGGGGGGGGGTCACAAAATAATATTTGCATGTTTCACGTATAATAAAGGTCTCTGGAAAACAATATTTGGTATTTATTCTTCAAATAATGTGGTTTATTATATAACAGAGTATAGTTTATTTAACACGAGTAAAAGGGGGCCTTGAAATATCTCGGTTAATATTCAAGATAGAGAACAAATGTATATAACAATATTTATTGACCATTACATTTGCAATAAGATTGTCTCTATACAATTTTTCGTTCAGATGTACAATAACAAAGACATTTCGAATTTTCGAACCCCCCCCCCGCCCTCTGGTAACATTTTAGCCATTGACGAACTTGATATTTCTTTTTATATAAAACGTTTAAATATCGAGTTTGGTAACGATAAAGCAATAATTACGGCCTCAATATATTTGTAACAGAATATATATATATAAACACACACACACACACACAAACACAATTTTGAACGGACCTCATTTTCGTCATCTCCTAGATAAGATTGAAAATCGCGTCATGAGTACAACCTCATAAATCTGCTAAAAAGAATTAAAACTCCGTCACGCAGGGGCTGCGTAAACTAAGCATATTTCCCATGTTAAGTTATACAATAGAGAAATATCCATACGAGAACCGAACAGTTACGGCCGCACTAGCTTTTGGCGGGAAACACCCGTTATGGCCCACATTAAATAAAATTGCAAATATATCGGTTAATATTCAAGAGAATAAATGAATAGAATAATATTTATAGTAAATTTAATTTTCAATAAGAATGGTTCTATACATTTTTTTGATCCGACGTATGGTAACGAAAATATTTCGAATTTTGGAAAAATCCCCCGGCTCTAAAACCCTCCCCCCGCAGTGGGTCCGAATTCAACCGTTAACGAACTTGATCTGTCTTTTTGCATAAAAGGTTTAAATAACGAGTTTGGTAACGTTCAAGTTAACAAAAATTGCGACGGCTTAGAGCGTTACCCAGACAAATATATAAAAATATATATAACCTAATATAATATATATAATATATATATATATAATATATATATATATATATGTAGATATAAATTTTTGAATCGGGTCTCATTTTCGTCCATGGCCTGGGTAGGATCGATGGACATTTGAGGAAATTTTTGAAAATCGCGCGATGAGTACGACCTTAATAGCTGATTTCCCTTAAGGGATATCTGCTAATAAAAAATAAAGAAAGGCGAAAAGAGCCGGAGGTTTGGTGAGGTAAGAGTGACGTGATGAAGGGAAGGTAGGTTTGCGAAGTGTAGAGAAGAGAGGAACTAGCAGACTGAAGTTAATTAATGCTATAATATATTATTGCCCTGTTGGTATATTAGCAGTATTGATAGGGGCTTAAGATATTGGTAGGGTAGGTGAATGACTATAGATGGACTATTGGAGGGGAGGGGAGGGCAATAAATGCCAGTTATAGGTTGGCAAAGGAGAGGTTGATTAGCACTTTACTGTCCTTCAGTAGGCAATATAGTCCCTTCCTTCCTCCTATATCCCTGCTCCATGGATCATAACTAGACTCCGTTTAATGCCTCTCTACAGGCTAATAGCACTAAATTGCATTAGGATCTGTAAATTGGCACTACTTATCAACGAATCATCGCAGGATGCAAAGCAATTATGGTGACATTTGTTGCAAAATTGGACTATTTTGGCTAAAGGGTATATAAAATTCTTCCAGATCTCCCTTGAGCAAATTGTATAAATTAGCAGATTTCCCTTAAGGGAAATCAGCTATTGAGGTCGTACTCATGACGCGATTTCCAAAACATTTCTTCAAATGTCCATCGATCCTATCACGAAAATGAGGTCAGTTCAAAATTATATATATATATATATATATATATATATATATATATATATATTCTATTTTTGTGGCTGCATCGCTGGGAAGTATCGTCATTGTGAGGATTTCGGCTATCTGCTCCAGCGGTTGGAATTTTTGTTTTGCAAATTTTCAATGGAAATGCGTCCATCTTCGTCAGGCATAAATTTGATTTGAATGGCTACTTCAATATCATACAAATTGGAGTTTTATTACATTTACATATTTATTATATTTATATATATATTTTATTTCGGAGCAGATAGCCGAAATCCTCACAATGACAATATATATTATATAATATATATATACGTATATATATATATAATGTCTGTTGTCGATCTAGTGGTTGACATTTTTCTTTGATCATTACCAAACTCGATATTTTAACGTTTCATGTAAAAAGAAAGATCAAGTTCGTTAATGGCTGAAATCTGACTAGTGGAGGGGTTTTTTCCCGAAAATTCGAGATATCTCCGTTAATATCCGTCGGATCGAAAAATTGTATAAAATAAATCTTATAGAAAATTAAATTATCTATAAATATTGTTATATACATTTATTCTTTACCTTGAACATTAACCTATATATTTGCATTTGTCAGTTTTCAGCCTTCAGCAAACCCCCACTTTTACTCATGTTTAGGGCTTGGATTTTCATGTAATTAAAAATGCCAAATATGTAAATATATATGTATTGATTTTGATACAAATATGTAAATAATTATGTAAAATTAGTGAAATATGTAAACAGTGAATAACCTTCTAAAACAGTTTGTACTCTCATTTTTTTATTACAATACAAAAACGGGTTTATTTTAAACATAGAAATACAAAAACAAAAACTTTTTAATCACTGTAAGGAAAACAGTTTGAGACTAAATGCATTTTCAAATTTTCAAACGTAAAACTACGTCGATTGGGCCTTAGTATCGACTTGAATCTGCTGAATGAGCGTTCGACGTCAACTGATGTAACTGGAACGTTTCGGAAAGCGGCTATTTCAGAAGGGTTCCATTCAACTGAAAGCTTTGCTGTCACCTCCTTTCCACTTATGATGTCTGCAATCAGCAGCATATCTTTCCAGCCAGGATTTTTTTTTAAGACATCTTGTAGTTTCGCGTGGATCCTATTTCCTATTTCTCCTGAGACGTCTTCCATTTTGCGAATCGCTTCATTGACAATTTCTATATTTTTCAATAGAGGCACATTCTGGGATTCAAGCTGCGTTATAGTGGAAGGGATGTGAGCATAATCCCAGAAAATAAATGCCAAATTATTTTTTAAATTCGGGTTTTCCAACAAATTCTGAGCTTGCGAAATAGCTGAGGCTGATTCGCCATCCAATTTTGATACGACGTCCTTTATTTTGTCGAAATTGGTGCAGTAGTACTGAGCAGCCTCTAGCCAAGTTCCCCATCTGGTAACTACAGGTCCGGCGGAGGTAAAGTACAGCTCAGTATTAATTTCTTTGAAAAATTTCAACTCGGCTATGGAGCTTTTTAAAAAAATCTTTTTTTATTGGATGAGCAAATCTAATTTAGTGTACCTCAGGAAAAGCAGACCGAACTGATTCAGCTACACGATGAAATGTGTGAGCGAGGCATGTGACATGAAGCATTTTCATCAGGCATTTTTTTTTCAATGTACTTTTCCAAAAAAAAATTTAAGAGACGGATTATTAATTTTGCTTAACGGAATGTCAGCCTGCACAAACGCGCGACATAAATCTGTAAAAAAGGTGGACTTACTGTCTCCGCATGAGGTAGATGGTGTGATGAAACTTTGCTTCAAGGTTTTACTTTTTCTCCTTTGTTCGATTTTGTGAGATCCTGTGGCAATGTGTTTTGTTACTTGGAATAGTTGCGTAGTGGATAACAGCCTTGTCACAGCAAGAACAATATAACAATTCTCCATAACCCCTGAATGTTTCCGTTTGGAAAACTCACGAAGATAATTTAAAAAAACTCGTGCTTTGTTTTTCCTTGCGAACTTTCCCCCATTCGACAAAAATGAAAATTGAATTAAACACAAAATGTAATTTTTTTTAAATCGTGTTTGACAAGAGTGGCAACCACTTTACCACTCACAAATAAACACTAATTATGAAGATAGGTTTGGTTTTGTTTATTCAGATCCAAAACAAAGGGAGAACGGAATCTCAGAATTGTTTTTGAGAGGGTTGGTTCTAAGAAGCAATCAACAGTGGCAATAGAAGGGCCAATTCTTGTGAAAAAAATTTCTTCATGCACTCGTTATTCAGTTTTTTTGTAAAGAAATAGAAAAATTTAAAAATTAACAAATATGGAGTAAAATATGTAAAAATCCCAAAGTATGTAAGAAATATGTAAATTTAGTCAAATATGTAATAATATGTAAAATTAAATTGGCTTAATTTGATCCCAATTGCGTTAAAACATATACTATGAGTTGATATAAGGTGATATCGAAGTCAGTAGCAAATATGTATTTACATAGGAATCCTAGCCCTACTCATGTTACATAAACAATACTCGGTTGTGTAATTAACCACATCGTTCGAAGCTTAAATACCAAATATTGTTTTCAAGAGTCATTTATAATACGAGATACAAGCAAATATGTCTGGTGACCCCCCCCCCTTCTTAAATTTTTGGACGACTTAAATTTTATTGATTCAGATAAAAATTATTCTGATTCATTATAAATTACAGTACTAGATATAGTAAATAGTTTTCAAACATATTAATACGTTATATTCAGATATACCTGTATTACAGTAGTTGTTTTTCTTTCCAGTAAGAAGTTGGCATAACTGTTTGTTTACATTTCAGAAGCTTTACGTCGGAGGTTTCTTATTATCGTTTGTATTTCTTCACTTAATATTCAAGGTGGTGTTGTGTTAGCATTTTGTAGGTTTATCTATTGTTAAACTTAACGCGGGAAATCTCCTTTGTTTATGCAGCCCCTGCGTGACGGACTTTTTTCATATTGGAGAAGAATGAGTCTGGACAATTTTTTTTCCACGTTTAGGTAAATTCCTTCAATATCTTTAAATAAATCTTTTTGATTGGACAGATTCTTTACCCCGGATGGTATTGATGCTAGATTGAAATAACTAAAGTATTTGACATTTATGTTTATCGTAAATAATTTTGTCTAGCGCGGACAAGTTCCATCTTGTAAAGAACACTTCACAATGCGATAATAAACTTTTAGAACGAAAACTCCTCTAAAACTAATATCACTATAAGAGCAAGCAACTATTTTCAAAATCACTTATTAATTCCTTGGAGGATGTAAAAGAAGTATTGTAATAACGATAAATTTTGGTTTTCAGATTTCAAAGGAGATCTCCCTTGAATATCATCTTTCATTAACCTTCATTTCATATTCTTCCAGCAACTTCATAGGAAATCCTAGGAAACTCTCCTCAGAGATAAGGTATACTTTTTATAAGAACTCTTCTCCGATTTATTCCAAACCTTTTGAGGGTGTCAAACTCGCGTTGGGCGACACCAACGGCGTGAGCCGTATTACGCCTATATATTACAGAAAACATAATCTGCCAGTTGTTGGTTAGCCGTTTTTAAAAATAGTCATACCTACCAAAACATTTTTTAATCTTTTAAATCCTCATTCAAGGTGTGACTTTCACTTAGTGCGTTAGTTTTAGCAGATTTCCCTTAAATGAAATGGCCGTACTCATGACGCGATTTTCAAACTTTTTCTTCAAATGTCCATCGATTCTACCTAGGAGATGACGAAAATAAGATCCCTTCAAAATTGTGTGTGTGTGTCTATATATATAAATATATATATATATATATATATCTATATATATATATATATACTAGCTCAGATACCCAGATAAGGGAGGCTGAAATTACAAATAAGCGATATTTGGTTTCCTATTGGTTTTTATTCGGCAAATATGAAACATTAACAAAAGTATGTTTATTTTGTTATTTAAGAGTAAATTTTTGTTATATACACTTTTCTCGTATACCGACTTATAAACGAGATATATGCTAAATCCTATAGCGGGAAGTGAACAATTTTATATTATTTGGGACAAAAGACCCTACCGTAAAAAATAGAACTCGGTATATTGTATTAGCATCTAACGCTTCCGTTATAACAAACCATAGACCAACATTTCTAGGGACGGGCAGGAGTGGGGGTAATAAGGGAAGGTAGAAATTAAAAATCAGCTATATTTTCGATTCCTATTGGTTTTATCGGCAAATATGAACATAACAAAAGTTGTTTATTTTGTTATTTTAATAACTTTTGAGATATTCAAATTTCTCCCTTATTTCACAAAGTATAAACGAGAAATACACTATAACCTAAAGCGGGAGTCAACTATTTAATATGGTGCTAAAGAATTGAACCAGAACTTAATCAAAACTCGGTATGACCGATTTAGCAGTAATTCCCTTCCATGATTATAAGCTATATTCCAAATATTTAGGTACTTAACGGAAGTGGGGGTTATAAGGTAGGGCCTGAAATAAAAATACGCAATATTTCGTTGTATATTTGTTTTTCGTCCAAACGAGCACATAACAAAAGTTGTTTACTTTTGTTATTCAAAGTAACTTTGTTTTATACATTTTTTTCGGGAGGAATGTATTAAGCAAGTAATTTTGCGTAGAAAAACTTGATATGCTCAACAATTCATTCCTATTTTGAACTATCGAGTACCTCAGCTGGAAAAATTAATTCTAATCGAATGTTAATATTTTGTCCTTAATAGGCAGAAATGTATGCATAATCACAGGAGACGGGAAATATGACAATTTGGAGGACAGTGAAGACGTACATAAAAAATTAATTTTATTATTCACAAATCCCAACAATGGGTAATTAACCCTAAACCACTGGGACGGGTAAATGTCAAGAATATTGTGGCAAAAAAATAGCATCACCATGCAGCCTCAAATGAATTCCCGGGCGAAGCCGGGTATCAGAGCTAGTATAATATATAAAATTGTAACCCCTCTGTCTGAACATTGATTTTTTTCGCCGAAATATCACGATAACTTTTCATTTCACATGTCAAAGACACCATAACTACATATTGTTTCTTTGGTTGTCTGTTTTGTTTATTTAGTTTGTTTGTTACCTTTTCACGGGCCATAAAACGGGGCTGAACCGAATTTTATGAAACTTGGTATGTATATTACTACTATCCCAACTTAGGGACTTTAGGCTATATTAATATTGGCCCCCCCCCCCCCCCCCCTAAGACGAACAGAAGTGGGGATGGTTTATAAGGAGAGTCCAGTAAATTTAAAATAGCGATATTTCGTTTTCTATTGGTTTTTTTCGGCAAATATGAAAAAAAAACAAAAGTTGTTTATTTTTGTTAATTTTAGAGTAACGTTTATTATATTACACTATTTTCGTATACCGAATTATAAAACGAGATATACACTAAAACCTACAGCGGAAAGTGAACAATTTTATTTGGGGAACGTAAACGACCCCAACCGAAATAAATAAAAAACTCAGGTATAGTGTATTAGCACTAACACCTTCCGCTTATAATAACCCATTAACTGAACAATTCTAGGGACGGGCAAGAGTGGGGGTTATTATCAGGGATGCCAGAAAATTAAAAATAGCCGGTATTTCGTTTTTCCTATTGGGGTTTCGGCAAAATATGACCATAACAATAACGTTTGTTTATTTTGGTGTTTAGAGAAACTTTTGTTTATATACACTTCGTGCCGTATACCGAAGTATAAAGGCGTTGTACGCTAAACAATTATAGCGGGAGACAACAATTTTATTTGGCACAAAAGACTCAACCGAACTAAATAAAACTCGGTATGTGTATTAGCACTAACGCCTTCCTTATAATAAGCCATACTAACATTTCTAGGGACGGGCAGGAGTGGGGGTTATAAGGGAAGCCAGAAATTAAAAATAGAGATATTTCGTTTCCTATTGGTTTTTAGGCAAATATGAACATAACAAAAGTTGTTTATTTTGTTATTTAGAGAAATTTGCTCAAAAATTCTTTTCAATATGAACTATCAGGTACCTCACCTGGAATAATTAATTCTAATTATAATATTTTGTCCTTAATAATTCAAATCTAAGCATAATGCACAGGAAACGGGAAATATGACAATTTGGAGGACAGTGAAGTCTTACATAAAAAATTAATGTCAAAATATTGTGCAAAGTAAAGCCTTGCCAAAAAAATACAATCGCCATCTACCCTCAAATGAATTCCCGGGCGAAGCCGGGTATCTGAGCTAGTCAAATATATAAATATTTGTCTGTTGTTTGATCGTTACCAAACTCGAAATATTTCCATTACTATACGCCGGATCGGAAATGTGTATAAAATCGATCTTATTACAAATTAAATGTACTATATATAGTTATATACATTTATTTTTTATCTTGAATATTATCCGAGATATATAATTAACCACTTTATTAGAAACTTAAATGCCAAATATTGTTTTCAAGAGACCTTTATTATACGAAATACATGCAAATATTTTCTTCTGGTGACTCTGACTCCCCCCTCCGTCGAAATTTTTTGAACTACTAAAATTTGATTGATTGACGTAAAATTTATCAACAAATGTGGATATTTTAACCAATCCTATCAACATTTCGTATGACGTCTGATAATATTAGGTGGTTTCGTTATATGGTTTCGTGTGAAAAAAGATTTTCCTTTATAAAAAAGATTGACCTGTATATTTTTATGACATTTCTTAAGCTTGGAAGCATATTTCATTAACATAACTTTAATAGTTTTATTTATGAAATAGATATAAAAATTATAACAAATAAAAATGAACGGAGTATAAAATCTAAAAAAAAACTAAATAATAAAAAAAAGTCCACCACGCAGAGGCTGAGTAAACTAAGCAGATTTCCCACGTGCTTTGCGTATTTGCATTTATTTCACTTGAGTCATAAAAAAATGGACCATCAATAGATTATAATATTGGTTCTATACTATTTTACGATAAGGCTCATAATACCGGAGATATTTTGAACTTTCGAGCACCCCTCCTCTGAGCCCCCACTATTCCATGTCCAATATCCATCAATAACAAATTTGATCTTTAATGGTCGGCTGAAACGGTAAAATATCGAGTGTGGTATAGATCGAATAAACATTTTCGATTACAGAACGACAAACCTTGAGTGATCTCATTACGAATTTGTATGAACCTCACAAATTGAAAGTTCAATTAAAAAAACATTTGGTATTTAACCTTGGAAAGACCAGGTTCATGATATAACAGCATATAGTTAATACGATATGAGTAGGAGTGGAGGATCGATGGAAATTTGATGAAATTTTTCGAAAATCGCGTCATGAGCACAACCTCAATAGCTGAACTCATCTAAAAACTAAAGCATTAATTTAGAATATGCAGAAAACATATTTGCATTCAGCAGGTGCACTGACACCATGAAGATCTGTGCTTTGGCAATCATAATAATTATACAATATTGCATTTATTTTATATAAAATATGATTGTTTCTAGGAAGTGCAGTAATTGCAGGACATCTCTGGTCATCAGCTTATAGTGAGTGACCTTATAGAGTTAGGTGTAGTCTGTGTCTACACCTTTGTTCCTCCTCACTCCACCTTCAGCACGTTACACATTTTTCTGGGCAGTCAACCTACCATAAGTAGGATCATAAAAGGAACCTGGCAGTATATAAATTATCTCAATTGTGTAGTTATTATTATGCATTAATGAATTTTATTCTACTTAGGATATTTGGGACGGGTTATCTGCAGGTTACCAGTCTTTTCTAGGCAGGAAGGAATTTATTGAGTAAGTTTATCACTAAATAAATTCCTACTGCTTAGGTGAGGTGTCCCTATAGTGAGCTACGCAGCTCTATCCTGGACCCAAAAGATGTTGAAAGCAACCTAGGACCTTCTATGCCAAGCCCAAAGATGATTACCAGGGCATATCGGACAGTTTCGACCAATGCATTGCAGGTGATTGCTGACCAGCTTCCGATAGACCTGGAAGTAGCGAAGGGGGGGGGGCCCGCTACATACCAAGCAGTCAGAGGGATGTCTTATAAGATGAAATTGTCGACTTTCACAATTGGGCAGGACCTTCGTCACTCTTCACCATATTGGTTATACCATCTGGGATACTTGGCAGAGTTGCTGGACCAACTCCAGCAAAGGTAGGATAGCCGAAATATTCTTCCCGGATGTCAGGGGCAGAGCCAAGTTGACGTGGTAAGAGCCGCATTACTACATCAGTCAACTTATAAGCGGTCACGGGGACTTCAATGACAAGTTCCACTTCTTCAAAAGAAAGGAATCCCCATTCTGCTCCTCCCCATGTGTGTCTTCGTTTCAATGTCATGCGAATTTGGCTGTGTGAGTGTCTGAGTGTCTTCTCATAAGAAAACTGGATGCCTGAGAGTTACCATATGTTAGTTAACGGCTGTAATATGTTTTAAGCCTTCAGGTCCTTTGCTCAAGATGATTTGAAAATCAAGTAAAATAGTGCTTAATTAGAAATTATTTTGTATACATGTGTATTTAATAGTCAGCGGAAGGATAATAAAGTCAAAAAACCTCCGCTCTTATTACTTTAAATGTAGAGTACTTTAATACATTTATTAAATGCAGAGTACTTTCTCGACGAACCAATCTTGAGTGCTCAGTGACACAACATTTACATTTTTTTAAACAACATGTAACATAAATAAATATAATAGTCAATAAAAGGTAGTCAACATATTAAAAAGTTAAAAACAAATATATAAAAAAAATGTAAAAATACAATGTAAAACTTATGAACTTAATTAAGTTGTTTGCCACTGAGAGGGATCCAGCGGTCCAAGCCTTTAATTTAATTTAATATTATTATTGTTTCTTTTTTTAAAAATATCGTATGTTTGTCATTTTATTCAGTTTGAAATACAGTCCGCTAGTGAATTATAGTATAAAGTTGGTTACGGATACAATTTTAGCAATAAGTGACTAGGTTTGCGATAAAAATGTTTACGGAAACAATTTTAGCAAATAGTGACTAACAAACGAGATAAAATTGATTACGCATACAATTTTAACAAATTGTGAATAACAGAAGTATTAAGATTGGAGGTGTTTTGACTTTATTATCCTTCCGTTGATGATGGACCTCCACCAGCCAGCCAAATCCCGAGTATTTAATAGAGTTTAGTTTTATTCAGTTAGGCACTTGCTGCCACACCTCTGAACAGTGACGAAGAAGTCGCAGCTGCGGGACGTTTCGGACTTAAAGGAATTTCCCAAATATTGCTCTTGATTATGCTTAGTCGTGCTCGGTGAGCTAGGCTAGGTTCTCCGGCCCCAACTTTTCTATTCAACACTTTTTACAACTCTTATTAAATTGATACCGCTGGCATGAGGAATCCCAAAGGATCAGTGGGGGTAGAGGTGGGAATTAAAAAATGTCTTGGTGAGAATCGAACTTACGACTGTAGGTTTACCAAATATATGGTTAACCTGTGCCACTCAATTATGCATTAATTGGCGAATCACTGCTCATTTCTTAAATATTCAGGTCCTTCTCAAAGTCTACATAGCCAATACGTCGTGTTATCAAAATAACATGGGAAGGATTCTAGGGGTTTTGTCTTATTTGTAGAAGAGGGAAAAACAGGTTCTTTAAGCCTTTTCCTTCTTGGTGAGGCAGTAAATCTGTAATGTTGGCAAGGGACGGACAATTTTTTCTTGAAGTGCCTTTATGGGAGATGAATGTGTGCCCCAGGGAGCCGTGAAAGAAGGGTCTGAGGGCAATAGGAGATCTATCGGAACGGGAGGGAAATAAGATAAATATCACAGATATATAATATGTAGGGGGCTATTATTCAGAGATCTTTTGTAGAGAGAGCCGAACACGGTGTATATCACTGTTTCGGGAGGGCCGGTGTAAAGGAGCAAATGTAGCGTGGACAATCCCACACCCAGGCCCTCCTCCTTGGAGAGTCTTGCCTTCTCCTTTTTCTCTCTACCCACCAATTGGCTATAAAATGCGATAGCTCCCCGTCTTCCTCTCACTACCTACCGCAAAATATTGTTCTCTCCTCTCCCTAGCACCTCTTAATGGCTCTTATCAGATCCTACCCCTAACAGCACTCTCCACATCCCCCCCCCCCTCAACAATCTTCTATTACCCCTTCCATTCAAGAACGGATTTCATCGGATAAATGGACCAGCTTCAACTCACTAACAGCCCCGAAGCTCTTCGTCAGTGCTCATATTACATTTTATTACTATTACCATTATATGTATTTTTATTATAAGAGATTTTACTTCAATCTGCGGCACATTTATAGCTCCCTAAAACTTACTCCACTGGATTAAAGTTTAGATTATCAACAGCTCAGCTAAAGAAATATTTCCGCCTTTACCATTCTTTAGGTGGGAAATCAACAAAAAAACACCATTTATTTATTTATGGACATCAAAGACGATTTGCCCTTTGAAAAGTCAAAAATTGTACAAAGTGACATAATAAAAGTAAAATAGATAAGAGATAACATCAAGTAACAATAAAAATACGAAAAAAACAATGACAAATAACAAAAGTGAAATAGATAAACATTTTGTAAGGAAACTTAAAAAAAAATATATATAATGCAATTAATGCATATAATTTGAAACCTTGTTGCACATAACCGACTTAATTTGTATGTTATATTTTGATGTATATTTGAATTTTGTGTAGGTATGAGAATGTGTATTTTATGTATGGGCTGCCTTCCTCTTGTAAGTCGTAGGGGAAGTCCTGGTGTGGTCGTTTTCGGCATACTGTCAGTATGTGTCTTATCGTCAAGGGAATGTTTCAAGTTAAGTGTTAGTCCAGTCGGTTTGCCATGTATCTAAGATGAGGTGTTTTGTTTGTCTTGAAATGTCTTCATGTAATACATCTATTTGTTCAAATTCAAGTTTTTCAGCTGGTTTTTTGGCCTCTGAGTCCGCAGTCTCACTCAGTCCTAAGTTTTCTTGTCCTGGCAACCAGTAGAACAAATAGAAAATTTCAAATAATTATTTAAATCATTTCTATTTCTCGAATACTTTCGCGTTTACAAAATTTAATATTCTTTTGCAAACAATATGCATGTTATATCGGCAGGATCGATGGACATTTGAAGAAATTTATCGAAAATCGTGATGAGTACAACCTCAAAAGCTGATTTCCCCAAAGAGAAATTATCTAAATTAGGTGAACAATAAAAAAATAGAAATTAAACATCAAAATTTCCAAAAAGCTGGGACTCATGAAGAACTTCGTGAAAGCACTAGACAACAACTCAGAAGCTTTTCGGTACCTATCCAACAAGTTTCCAGAGTTGATTTATGCGAAAGTGAAAGGTGTGTTCATAGGTTCACAAATAAGACTGTCACTTCGTAGACTTACTCAGCAGTACTGCATGGTTGGCATTCAAGTATTTTGTAGCCAACTTCCTTCGAAACTATAGTTGATGGGTTGCAACATGTCCTTCAAGATTCATCTCATCGACTTGTTTCCCGAGAACCTAGGTTCTGTCAGTGATGAACATAGCGAACGTTTTCGAGGACATCTCGGTGATGGCGTCACTCTATCAGGGTCGATGGAGTGGAGCAATGTTGGCTGACTACTCCTGGATGCTTCGGCACGACATGCCAAATGCTCAGTACTAACGCAAGTCAACAACCAAGAAATTCAAACCAAACTAACTTTAAATTGAGGACCTTTATGATATACCTATGTATTTTATATGCTTATTATAAATTAAACTAGATGATGCTACATAGTTTATGTTAATTAGTACTCTATTCAGCAATATGTGCTCTACTGTAACTTGTCTGCGAGTTGTTTGTCTAGATACAATGTTAAACATATATAAATTGTTAATGTTCGATATCTCAAAAACGGTGAGAGATAGAGACAAGCTGTTTGCATATTTTTAATCAGCATTTCTGAATTGTCTTGAAACTAGTGTTGGATCCGAAAGTTTTTTTCTTTGTTTATCAGTGTAATAATAGCTTCTCTTAAACACGCTGGAGGAAACAACAAATTATGTCAAATTCCAACGTTTTCTTGCAATCTCCAACTTTAAGCTTAGAAAGAAAGCAAATTAATTTCGTCCTAATTTACATATGCTGTTATATTGCCAGTGAGATTCTCAAATCTTACGAAAAAAAAATTATTCAGTACAACTTTCAACAGGCCTTGGAGTTATACTCGACCATGTATGTCAGTAATGACGGGCACAATAGACAGATTTCAAAAAAAAAATTATATGTTGACGGAGCTAACCTACTACATGATACAGTGACAATAAATGAATCTTTAAGAATGATGGCATAAAAATGAATCTTTAAGTTGAATATATGATCAGATAACTATTTTAGAGTTTTCTATACTGCAGTATAGGAATTTATTTCCCGAGCTCCGTCATTAATGATATTACATGGTTTTTGTGTATTATTTTTTTAACAGCGTCAAAAAATTTTTATTAAAATATTTAAAATGAATAAAAGTATTATCAACAGATAAATTAATACTTTGTAACTGTTAGTACAAATAAATAAAATGTCGAAATAATAATGAAATAGAAATAATAGAGTGGGTACTTAGAGTCTTCAGTTCAGCTCAGTTCTGATTTTATGAAAATCACGAAGCCATAGTTGTGTTGAAACAGTAATTGCGGTTTAGTAGCAGGCCAAACTCAGTTCAGAAGAATTAGGTTTTTTATTAATGTCGTCCATTGTCAGGCGTTCAGATCTTGTCACAGAGTTACAATACACATCTTTACGAATTTTTAATTCTTTAAAATATCTTTCACACATGCTTTGCAATTTTTTAATAATTAAAGAAGGAGTTTTGGAGGTAATTTACCTTTTTCCTAGGCAGATAATAATTTTTTATAGGCGAAATTCAATTTTAACACATCCATAGGATTCCATAGGATATGATTTATTTATTTTGTATTTTTAATCCTACAAATTTGCGTTAATGTAGAGTACACAGTTATAATGCAAACCTTGCTGAAAGGAGAAATTGTTCACTGGATGATTTTGTGGTACTTCTCTTACACGCAGTTAGTGAGTTCTGACAAGGAAAGACGTCTAGAGAGTCGTTTAACTTCGTTGGGAACTTGGATAAGATTCGATTGGTAGGAGAAAAGCGGCGGGAGTTAAGTTTGACTGTTTTTGAGGGCTAATTAGTCTATCGGTAGAACTGGAGTTAAGGGCCTTGCAAGTGGGTAGGAGAGGGCTAAGGTGGCGGTGAGCAAGGGGTTGCCCCCACCTCCGGGGTAAGAACAGCTCTGCTTCATCAATCAGTCACTTCCATGGGGTAATTAACCTTCTTCCTCTGTCCTCTCATCCCCACCCCCACCCCCAGCAGCTTTTTGTCAAGATCGGAAAAGGTGCGTTCAACAGGCGCTACCTCACCAATCTCCAGCCCCTCCCGCCATTTCTGACAGACTCCCGCAAAAAGTTTCTTCCAACACTTTGACGACCTCCCTGACAGGAACCCAGCCCTCGGCTGACCTATAATCCATGATAAATGGGCCTCAGACTAATTTTGAATTTATTAAGAGACGCTTACACCCGAATTGGCAATATCACTCATTCCACCTTGCCGAATTTTCAGCTGAAGCCGTCTCTGTCACAGAGGATAGACGTCGGATATATTTAATTTGCATTTAGTCAGATAATGAAGGCAACTTCTAGCCATTCTTCGTAGAGTGTACTTCTCTGGATGATATTAATGCTACTCAGTTGTGTACAAACCACTTTACCCCCTTTGGCCTTCTTCCGTTCCATGGATACAAGAATTTATGATCGGAAAATCCATCAGACCTTTCCCCTGGTGAAACAACTTTCAAGTAAATGGATAAATGTAACAAGTCCACCACGCTGAGGCTGCGTAAACTAATTAGATTTTCCACGTGCGCCATGTATTTTCATTTACCTAAAAAAGCGAAAGTTCAATGAGAACAATATTTGGTACTTATGCTACAAATAACGTGATTCACAATATAACAGCTCACAGTTAATACGACATGAGTAGGAGTGGGGGTTTACTCAATGCGGAAAACTGAAAAATTCTAATATCACCGCTAATAACCAAGACAGTGAAAAACCGCACATAACAACAATTATGGAACATTGCATTTACAATAAGATTGGCTCTATACAATTTTTGGATCCGACGCTTAATAACGAAGATATTAATAATTTTCGAAATTCCTTCCTAACACCTCCTTCCCCCGGTTCGATTTCAGTAGTAAGTTCCCATAAGGGAAACTGCTAAAAATCCGCCACGCCGTGAGTGATATGGTATGCCGGACATTAATATCTCTGTTTCTACTGGTCCTAGAATATTGATTCTGGTGTCATTTTAAAGCACATCGAATACTCTATTGAACTACCTGATCAGCAATGTTTTAAGAAATTTTGCCAGATGCGATATAACGGTAGGATTAATTTTAAATGTGTACATAAAGATTATGTATCGCTTACTAAGTACAGAATTGTGATTTGTATATATATAACATATATAAATTTTTATTTTTTTAATAAATTGAAGTTCATAAACGTAATACTAAAATTGTAAACAAAAATATATCTAGAATAAAAATTAAAAAAAAAATCTATGTATTTAATTTAATAATGAGAATTTGTAAGCTGGAAGAATATCTAACATTCTTAAAATTTCAAATGTTTTTTATAATTTCCGCGGGAGGTATAATACGTCTTCCGCACCGAAAGTGTTAACACTAAAAGTAAAATATTTAATGAATAGGCAAGTCTAGGCAAGATCTGACGAGGTTGCAAATAAGACAATATACTCCTAAAAGCATGCCAAGTGGAATTTTTTCAAGCAAATAAAAGTGATTTGCGAATTAAATTAAATAAAATTATTTTCAGCTCGATGTAAAAAAAAAAAAGAAAAAAAAAGGGGGGGGGGGAATTTTAAAAACCTTTTGTGCCAGTTTTTGACTTGTTATAATACCCTTAATGTGTACTGGAAGCAACAATAATTTATAAAATGAAATAAGAGTTCACGATGAATTTAATAAGTCAAGGCTTTTTTTAACATTGCAATTATAACCAGGCATTATGTAAAAACCATTGCAATAATATGTCTAAAAATCAATCTGCTCAATTGAAAAAGGTTTATGTGGTACTAACAATACAATCAAAATCCCAAATTAAAACTTTTATTTTTTCCCCCAATGTCCAACATTACTGAAGGATCGCTCCAGTGTGCGCCGGGTCTGCGAAAACTGAGCAAATATCCCGTGCTGGTATGACACACTACTGATCTCCCCTCACAATAAATCCTCTATTTCTAAATAAAACCTGATGTGTAAAAGTGGGAGTTTACTGAAGGTTGGAAAATAATAAAAATATATATTGATTATATAGAATGTAATTTTACAAAATTATTTAAAGTATATATATTATGTATTTATTTTGTAAAATTATATTCACCCCTGATTAAAGATGAATCGCCGGATGCGGTATCTGAAATGAATGAAGGCTGTGACAACAACAACGTGCTGAAGGCTGGGGAACAAGAAAGTTGGGATAACTCGCTCAATACTTGGGATAAGAAAATCTTATAGAACAACAATTGTAGAGAATCGATTCATGTTTAACATGATTGGTTCTGTAACATTTTCGATCCGACTCATAATCACGATGATATTTTGAATTATCGAGCCCCACCCCTTCTAACCCCCACTCCTTATTCAAAGTCCGATTTCAACCATTAACGAATATGACCTTTAGAGTTGAATGAGACAGTTAAATATAAATTATCATATAGATCAAATAAACTTTTTTGAGTCCAATAATTTGTATCCTTGATTGATGATGTCATCTACCAGCGTATTTGCAGTCATCTCACATAATAAATGTCCGCTGAAAACAATATTTGATATTTAAGTTTGTATTAAGACATTTGCTGATGAAAACAATATTTGATATTTAAGCTTGTATTAAGACATTTGCTGATATAACAGCTCATTGTTAATGTAACATGAATAGGAGGGGGTTCCTCTAAGAAGAACACTACAAATTGCAAATAGATAGGTTAATAACCAAGATAGAGAATACATATATCAACATTTATAGAAAATTCGATTTGCAATAAGATTTATTCTACACACTTTTAAAATATGAAGTATAATTACGAACTTGATCTTTATTTTTATATTAAACGTATTAATATAAACGTTAATAAAAACAATTGCGACCGCTAGATCATTAATATTAATACACACACACACACACACACACACACACACACACACACACATACATATATATAGTTTTGAAAGGACCACATTTTCGTCATCGACAGATATTTGAAAAAAATGTTCTAAAATCGCGACAGCCTCAATAACTGATGTCACTTAAAGGAGCTCTAATGCTGTTAGCGATGCAACATAATATAGTCATTAACATTAATAGCAGTTTAGATGTTCATAAATAGGAATAGTGGATGCCGTGTGAACAGCGTTCTAGACTATTTGTGACAAGTACCGATTTTAAGCTCGGGGATCGTTTATAAAATTTTAAATATTTATGTGGAGGCTATGTTTCAAACAGTTTCTCCTGTTCCCAATCAGCGTTTCGTGGGAATCGAATGAAGAAATAAAGAACATTAGTCTAAAATGTTACCGCAATAAAATTGAATATCTTCTCCAAACATGTGTGACATATGGAATAAGATTGTTTTGTGTCCATGGGCTTTATTTTGAATTTGCTATTTCAAATGGTTAGCCTGTAAAAGTTAGATTCCTTTTTCTATTCCAGATTCCATTAACTTTTGTTTTCTTTCTCATCCCAGCTGAAATTCCCTTGTACGGTTGTTGGGCTTGCGGGATAAGAACCCATGTTTATTTAACCTAACAAGATTGGGTAAATAAAATAAATGGGGGCGATATCTGATCGAGGCGAAGCAAAGAGCGTGAGAGAGAGAGAGAGAGAGAGAGAGAGTGGTAGGAGGGGGTGGAGAGTTTTAGGGGTGGGGCTGTGTCAGGTCCCTTTTAATAAGGGAAAGCGGAGATAAGATTACGAAAAGCTATAGAGGGGTGGAGGGAGGGATACCTATTGATGGGAGCCTACCAGCCCGGCTAAATTGTAGCTCACCTACAATGTTGGGCTAGTTTTTCTTACTTTATCCCCTTGCCCCCCTCTCCTCCGGCGGCATTATAAAACGGGAGCAAATGCTGGGAGCCAGGGGGGTGGGGTGGAATGGGCTGGGGAGGGTGAGCTCTAATGAAAACTGATATGAAGGGCCGGTCAACTTTTATAGGAGAGAGAAAGGGGGCGGGGGTTCGATTACTAGATATTAGGAAATATTGGACTAGCCCCTCACCCATTAAAGGACCAGATCAAATCCTAATATTATATTTTATCATTTCCACTCCTCGTCCCCCCCTCTCCCTCCTATCACATCCCAGCTCCGGAAATAAGCACTAAGTGCCACTTTCTCGCCCACATATAAGCCTAATGCTTCCTCCTCCCTCTCTATTCTCTCTACCACTGACAAAACCAAAATATTTCTATATCTGGAATCCGAAATTACTGGAGGATTTTAGCATATTTTCCTTAGGGAAAATCAACTATTCAGATTTTACTCATTACGCGATTTTCGATTCTACCTAGGAGATCGATATATACTAGCTCAGAAACCGGGCTTCGCCCGGGAATTCATTCGAGGCTGAATGGTGATGGTATTTTTTTGGCAAGGCTTTACTTTGAACTATATTTTGACATTTACCCGTCCCAGTGTTTAGGGTTTATACCCTTCGTTGCTGTGGATACGTTGATAATAAAATTAATTTTTTATGTAAGACTTCACTGTCGTCCATATTGTCATATTTCTCGACTCCTGTGCATTATGCATAGATTCGAATTATTAAGGACAAAATATTAACATAGATATGAATTAATTTTTCCAGGTGAGGTACCTGGTAGTTCATATTGGAAAGAATGGTTGAGTATATCAATATCTTCACTCAAATTACTTGCTTCATACATTGTTCCCGAAAAAATGTATAAAACAAAAGTTACTCCAAATAACAAAGTAAACAACTTTTGTTATGTGCACGTTTGTCGAAAAACAAATAGACAATGAAATATCACGAATTTCTATTTCAGCCCTCCCTTATAACCCCCACTCCCGTTCGAACCTAAAACTTTTAATATAGTTTATAATCTTGGAAGAATTAATACTAATTGACACATCGAGTTTTGTTAAGTTCGGTTCAATCGTTAGTGCCCAATAAAATAGTTGGCGCCCGCTTTAGTTTTTAGTGTAAAATAATAAATAAACAATTTTTGTTAAGTTCATATTTGCCAAAAAACCAATAGGATACTAAATATCGCTATTTTTAATATCAGGCTTCCCTTATAACCCTCACTCCTGTTCGTCTCAGAGAAAATTAATATAGCCTAAAGTCTAAGTTCGGTTAGTAGTAATATACATACCAAGTTTCATAAAATTCGGTTCAGCCGTTTATGCGTGAAAAGGTAACAAACGAACACACACCAAAGAAACAAAATGCAGTTATGGTGTCTATGAACATGTGAAACGAAAAGTTATCGTGAAATTTCGAGAAAAAAATCAATGTACAGACAGAGGTTACAACTTTATATATATATATATATATATATATATATATATATATATATATATATATATATATATATATAAAACTGTTAATGACCGGCTTCTTAAATTGTTCAAAAATGAAGCCATACATTTTTAAGGAAAGAATGTAGTATATTTTTCTTGTTGAGGAAGTGTGTGTGCGTGTGAATGATTGTATATGATATATATATATATATATATATATATATATATATATATATATATATATATATATATAGATAGATAGATAGATAGATAGATATAATTGTAACCTCTGTCTCTACATTGATTTCTTTCTCGAAATGGCACGATACTTGTTCGTTTCACATGTCATAGACACGATATCTGCAACTCGTTTCTTGGTGTCTGTTTGTTTGTTACCTTTTCAGGCATCAACGGCTGAACCGAATTTTATGAAACGTGGGGAGGTGCACCCAGTTAGTTCTGGTGTTTACTAACTCTGCTCCGTTAATATATGATATACTTTACTGAACCATGTACCAATATGAATATACAGTTTACAAAAGAGTATTTATAATAGCGATTATGACGTACCCAAAACAGCTGCCACCGTTGGACTTTGTACCGCATCAAGGGAAAGGATCTTTTATTCATACATGGTTTGTAAGGCAGAATACTTTCTATGATTATGAATTATATTGTGTATTACGTTATACAAAAAAATACATGCACACTAGACGGGAAATAGAAAAATATTGAGAGGCGATTCTGCGCAGTCCCGGCCGTTCTGCTAGACGTCACGCAAATGAAAACTTTCAAGAAAGACATAAAATGTATGTTCGTGAAAATGACCGCCATTTAAGTGATGTTATTTTTAAAAAATAAAGTAATATATTTTTTTAAATTGGCATAAATTCAGCTTTATTTTTGTGTAAATAAAATGTGTCTGTCTTCAAAACTAACAGAGTAATTACTATTCTAAAACCGTCCGTTTCCCGTGGACCAACCTGTATAAGTAATTATCTTACAACACAAAATAGAAATATGTTTTTCCTATATTCAACATATTATTTTTTCCTCGATTGAAACAATTATACCCAGAAGTGTCTAAAAGGAGATTCTCTTATGAGCTCACGTTACGTAAACATTATTCGGTCGTTTCAGTAATTCGACCTCCCGTTTTTCTTTTCTTTATTTGACTCGCTATGAATTAGCACTGTCAATCTTTTTTGCGTAATCACCTAACAAAAGCTCCATCTAAAATAGAGACCATTGATGACGCCTGTTACAATATCCACTTGCGTCTTTGGCCATTACGTGCCTAAATGAATGTCAGGAGAAAACTGTTGTAGAACGAAGCATTAAAAGGAAATATCACACTTATTTGGAAAAGACTAATGTAATAAGATTATTACATCATACTGATTATTTATATATATAATTGATTAGGTGCATCAACGAACTAAAGATATCTGGTCATTAATTCTAACGGTCACTTTACATTATTAACATACTCAAAATTGCATACCTCATATGTGCCCTTGAACTACTACCATGTTTTAAAGTTACATAAGTACTACCATGGGTCTCTCATAACCCACAAAAAAAAGTTTAATTTTTTAAAACAAATTTGTTCAATATAATTTTTTAATGGAATACATAACAAACGTGACACATTTTAAAATACAAATACAATAAAAATAACTTGTTTTTACACTTTCCAAAAAACATATTTGAATTAGAAAAAAAAGTGAAAAAAAAAAAAATCCAAGTCTTCAAATAGTATAAAAATCTATATAAAAAAATGAATTTTAAGAGTGTCATCTTACTTCTTATCATATTTAAGTGTGTTCTGCTCATTCTGAAATAGAAATTAATTCAATATCTTAAATAATAAAGAAACTGTGAGGGGCTCTGTGCTACACTAACAAATAAATTAAAATTTTATCTTCAAAGTTCCGGCAGAGACATTTAGATCCAGAGTGATTCTTGCAACCTGTGTTATTACATTTTTAGCATATTGCTGAATGTTTCTGGTCAGACTTTTTGCACAATTCATTTAGCTGCATTTCTGAATCTGTATCATAATCAGAACGAATGGACTGATTATCACTGTAATTACTCATTCGATCCTCATTTTCATCAAGCACATGATTCTAATTTACATCATCTTCGTTCATAAATGCTAACCAATCCTTATAATGTCTGTTAACCACAATAAAACCCTCATTAGTCATATCACTATTAATGCTTTAAAAAACGTTTTAATAACGTAATTACTACCACAGGTTCAAAATGACCCCATAACGTTATTCAGACAGACACATTTAATCACAGAGACAAGACGAAGAGGTTAACTGTAACAGCTGTTACTAAGAGGAGAATACATGGTACCTGGTGGCGCTGCCTAGCAAGTAACCAAACCTTAATTTTTATTTTATGCTCAGGTCGTTTTTGACCCATGGTAGTAGTTAAAGGGTGTAGAGAGAGAGAGAGTGTGTGTGTGTGTGTGTGTGTGTGTGTGAGAGAGAGAGAGAGAGAGAGAGAGAGAGAGAGAGAGAGAGAGAGAGAGAGAGAGAGAGAGAGAGAGCGTGTGAGGGTATATGTAGAGACATACATCAGGAGCTGTCAATAGCATACCCTGTGAGCGGTGTTGTTACTTCTCTACCTCCACCCCTCTTCACCCTCATCTCCTCAGGCAAACCTTGCCAATAATATTGCACTAAATCCTTTCTCTATAAACTCACAATAATAAAGTTACCCTAAACATTTCTGAAAACCATAGCAATTAGTGTGTAACATATTATTTCCAATCTAAGAATATAGAGAAAATAATTAATGATTTTTCTGTCTATTATTCAACTGAGGTACACAAGAAATCTGTAGAGACTAAACAATGAGTGTGTATCATATTTATTCTATGCCAAGTTTCAATAGATACTATACATTTACTTGTAACACATAATTGTGTACCTATTCAACAATAGTCCCTATTGTTCCTTCATAATGTACCGGATGAATGAATGTCATTGATGAATTCCATTTTTTCGCTCTAAGTATCGCGAATTGTATTTATCATATCTATGACCATGTTATAATACATGATAATCATAATTATAATTTCTTTTAGAAAATTTAACTTCTCTCCAGTTTGATTTTGACTTAGTGAGAATTTAATATTATTGGACATAATGAGTAATTTAATATAATTTCGCATAATGGAAAATTTATTATAATTTTACTTAGTGAGGAATTTAATATAATTTTACGTATTGAGAAATTAAATATAATTTTACATACTAAGAAATTTAATATCATTTGACTTAGTGAGAAATTTAATATAATATCTCTTAGTGAGAAATTTAATATAATTTGGCTTAGTGAGAAATTTAATATAATATGTCTTAGTGAGAAATTTAATATAATTTGGCTTAGTGAGAAATTTAATATAATATGTCTTAGTGAGAAATTTAATATAATTTGGCTTAGTGAGAAATTTAATATATTTTTACATACTGAGAAATTTAATATATTTTTACATCCTGAGAAATTTAATATATTTTTACATACTGAGAAATTTAATATATTTTTACATACTGAGAAATTTAATATATTTTTACATACTGAGAAATTTAATATATTTTTACATACTGAGAAATTTAATATATTTTTACATACTGAGAAATTTAATATATTTTTACATACTGAGAAATTTAATATATTTTTACATACTGAGAAATTTAATATAATTTTACATACTGAGAAATTTAATATAATTTGGCTTAGTGAGAAATTTAATATAATTTGACTTATTGAGAAATTTAATATATTTTTACATACTGAGAAATTTAATATATTTTTACATACTGAGAAATTTAATATATTTTTACATACTGAGAAATTTAATATAATTTGATTTAGTGAGAAATTTAATATAATTTTAGATAATGTTCTAGTAAATAGAAATAAAATATATATGTATATATTGTTTTAATAATAAACCCGTTTTAGCAGATTTCCCTTAAGGGAAATCAGCTATTGAGGTCGTATTCATGAGTTTCGAATAATTTCTTCAAATCTCTATCGATCCTACCCAGTAGATGACGAAAATGAGGTCCATTCAAAATTATATATATATATATATATATATATATATATATATATATATATATAGATAGATATTTGTCTGAACTTATCTCACGATATGTTCTGTATTTCTTAATGAAAAGAGGATCGATGGAAATTCGAAGAAATTTTTCGAAAATCGCGTGTGTGAATGAGTACGACCTCAATAGATGATTCTATCAATCTGCTAAAAAAACAACAAATATTATACAATACTACAAATATTACATTAAACTAGTATTGAAGGTAACAATTTAAAAGTTCGTCACTTAGGCGATGCGTAAACTAAGCAGATATTCAACGTGAAGTTTTACAGTAGAAAAATCTGCCCAATAACAACTGTAGTAATAAGGGATCTCTAAACCTATTCACGGGGGACGAACAGTTACAGAAACGGCCGCCAGAGCTCTCGGCGGAAGGTCCCGCACAGCCGACTCCTGCCGACCATACACAGAATACAAATGCAAATATCTCGGTTAATATTCAAGATACAGAACAAATGTAAAGAACAATATTTATAGTAAATTTAATTTGCAATATGTTCGACGCATAATAACGGACATATTTCGAATTTTAAAAAATCCCCCCTCTAAACCCCCCCTCCCACTGGTCCGATTGCAGCCATTAACGAACTTATCTTCCTTTTTACATAAAAAAATTAAATTCCGAGTTTAGTAACGATCAAACAAAAATTGCGACCGCTAGAGCGTAAACAGACAAATATATAAATCTCTCTCTCCCTCTCTCTCTCTCATATATATATATATATATATATATATATATATATATATATATATAAAATTTTGAATGGACCTCATTTTCGTCATCTCCTAGGTAGGATTGATGTTTCGAAATCTGCTCAAATAGATTACAGCTGAAGCAAAGCCAAATTAACATCTTATAAACTAGCTGAACATTATATTATTATTATTATTTATTAACGTCCACTTTTTGCAACTCAGGCTAATTGGGATGGGTTATCTACAGGTTACCACCCTTTTCTAGCCAGGGTGGGACTTAGGATGTTATTTAATGAATTTCGTCACTAAATAATTTCCTTTGTCCAGGCAAGAATCGAACTCGCCACTCTAGGTTTACCATGTGAGATTAAGGTCAACGCTTTAACTCACATGGCTAACCTGAGCCCCCATTATAATATTAGGTAAATATATAATGATGAGAGAGTGTGAGAAGTTGACGTATGTTGTTGTTTGTTATAGTATATCATAAATATATAATGTAAGCTTTTTACCTTAGTTTTATTTTTGTTTTTAATCATTTTCTTTTATCTGCTACTTAAATATTGAACATTTGTGTCTTTATGTAATTATTTTTCTTTGTCAAACTTACATTTATCTTAAAATACTAATGAATTGTCAGCAAAAGAGGTTCTCTTTTCTACATCATCGACATTTTTACAATGATTTTAAACTCCTTTCCGTTAGGCTCTTGGTTATAACGATAAAAATATTTTTTTTAAACAAAACAAAAAGTCTATTCAGGCTGTTTTTGAGAAATGGCTATTAATATTCATGTATTCTACCTGAAATGACAAAACTGAAGTACTTTATCTGTCTTATAACGCTCTAACTACACTTTTTACTTTTTAATTGATACCAAACTGGAATTTAAACAATGTGATGTAAAACTAAAGGTCAACAAAAGCTGAAATTGGGCCCAAAGTAGTAGGGGTTAGAGAATTAGTAAATTCCACATTATTCCATATTATTATGTGTAATATTAAAAGTTTGAGATAGCCAGACTTATTAGTCAAGTTATACCCAGAAATGTATGTTCTAAGAATTTCGCTTTAACTCGAATATTAACGGTTATGTTGGTTTTATTATTTTTAAAAAAATCATTTTCAACCTCCATAAAACGCACACTCCTACTTATGTAATTCTACATTTTTTTATATCACACATTATTTGCAGCTTAAATCTCAAATAGTTGGAAAGCGTTTGTTAAACTCAACGCTCCCCTTGTGAAACATACTTAATTTACAGCTGTTCTTCTAAATTGGATTTAGACTCCAATATTCACAATATTCCTTGTTGTAGTTGTAGTTCTTTATTTAATAGAATATACTTAGTTACAAGTGGTTCAGTATAATACTTTTTTTTTGTCGATTCCCCTATATAAAAATTATGACAGGTAAAACACACTATTTTATAAGGACATTATTCAGAATACCTTTCTTTTATTTCATTTAATTTATGGGTAAAGCACTTTTTGATGTTATCTCTATATGTTTAGGCAAATGGTCCCACCATTCTTACAGACTTTCTTAATGTGTTTTGCTATTGAAGGGTTAAATAGGTATGTGTGTATATATATATATATATATATATATATATATACTAGCTAAGATACCCGGATTCACTCGGGAATTCATTCGAGGTTTAATGATGGTGATATTTTTTTTGGCAAGCCTTTACTTTCCACAATATTTTAACATTTCCCGATGTATACCCGTAGGTGCTGTTGATTTGTTAATAATAAAATTATTTGTTATTTAAGAGTCACTGTCCTCAATATTTTTATATTTCCTGTCTCCTGTGCATGTAGTTGTTTATATATATATATATATATATATATATAATTCATAATCATAGATACATATTCTGTCCTCCAAACTATGTTTGAATTAAACTTATTTTCCCTTGAAACGGTACAAAGACCAACAGTGACTGAAAACCGAACAGAAAATGTAATCTTATAACACCCCCCCCCGCCCGGTTGAACCTAAAAAAATTAATATAACGTATAATCGTTTAAGAATTAATGCTAATTCACATGCCGAGTTTTGTTAAGTTCCGTTCAATCTTTAATGCCAAATACAATTGTCTGCTACCGTTTCAGTTTTCAGTGTATATCTCGTTTATACTTGGTATACGACAAAAGTGAATAGAACAAAAAGTTACTCTAAATAACAAAATAAACAATTTTTGTCATGTACATACTTGCCGAAAAACCAATAGAAAACGAAATATCACTATTTTTAATTTCAGGGCTCCCTTACAACCCCCACTCCTGCTCCTCCCTAGAAATAATGGTACAGCTTATTATCATGAAGGGGTTAGTGCTAATTCACATACGGAGTTTTGTTTAGTTCGGTTGAGTCTTTGGTACCAAATAAAATCGTTAATTCCCGTTATAGTTTTTAGCGTATAACTCATTTATACTTCCGTATACGGCAAAAGTGTATATAACAAAAGTTGCTCAAAATAACCAACTTTTGTCATGTATATATTTGCATAAAAACCAATGGAAAACGAAATACCACTATTTTTAATTTCAGGCCTCCCTTACAACCCCCACTCCTGCCCGTCGCTAGAAATGTTGGTATGGCTTATTCTAAAGAAGGCGTTAGTTTTATTACACATACCGAGTTTTATTTAATTCGGTTGAGTCTTTTGTGCCAAATAAAATTGTTGACTCCCGCTATAATTTTTAGCGTATAACGCATTTATACTTCGGTATTCGACGAAAGTTTATATAACAAAAGTTACTCTAAATAACAAAATAAACAACTTTTGTTATGTGCATATTTGCCGAAAACCAATAGGAAACGAAATATCGCTATTTTTAATTTCAGGACTCCCTTATAACCTCCACTCCTGTTCGTCTCAGAGAATATTAATGTAGCCTAAAGTCTAAGTTGGGCTAGTAGAAATATCCATTCCAAGTTACATAAAATTCGGTTCAGCCGTTTATGCGTGAAAAGGTAACAAACAAACAAACAGACACGAAAAAAACAAAATGCAGTTATGGTGTCTATGACATGTGAAACGAAAAGTTATCGTGAAATTTCGCGAAAAAAATCAATGTACAGACAGAGGTTACAATTTTATATATATATATATATATATACGCACACATACACTGTACCACTTATTATAAACATTTTTGCCATATAATTATATAAAAACAAGATATTTGCATTAACTACGAGAAATTATTCTATAATGTAACTCGAGGATAAGTATCTATTCTTCGTATTACCAATTCCTGGGGGGTGGGGCGTTAAATTACACCAGTAACAATTGGCCTGCGATACCAAGAATTCCATTTACCTCAAAGTGATCTGAGACCCCTACACTGTTGGCTTGGGCTTTATTTCCAGTATCATCCTAGTCAATCTGATAAGGCCCACAGTTATTCCTAGGAACTAAAGCTTCTTGTAATTTTAGCCTATCTAAACTGCCATAAGTCTGTTGGAAGTCAATTAAGCAGGAATATTTGAATGCTATTACTAACAACTGCCGTTGGTAGAAATGTTTTTTATGATCAATCTTGGAGGGAGTAGAACCACTCTGGGACTCTTCCAGTGTCCTTTTATCCACTGACAAATGCCCAGAAATAGTATTTTGTAAGTCGCGGGGACAAAATCTATGCCAACTTTAATTTTCACATTTTACCTACCTAATATAGTAGCTCAATATGAATCCAATTTTAATTCATCGAAGTCTGAAAATGATAGTCCGCCACGCAGGGGCAGCGTGTAATAAGCAGATTTACTACGTACTGGGATAATACACTTGTGATCTCATCTCATCGCGTATTCTCTATTTATATGTAAAAAGTCCGTCACGCAGGAGCTGCGTAAAATAAGCAAATTTCCTACGTGAAGTTTTACAATAGATAAATATGCATACAGGTAACACTACAGTGAATGTTCAGTCAATTTACAATACAAGTTAATAATCTCTACTACGGAAAGCGGCTGAATTGCAAACCAACAGGCCAGCCAATCTTGTAGCGCTGAAAAGATAGCGCGGAACCATTGACCTTTGAACGACAAGGCTGAGTCATATGTGACACCTATGCCGTAAGTTGTACACGCATGAGCTTGTAACAAACAGGACAAGACTGGTGTGCTTAATACCCTCCTATTCAATAGTCAACTACATGTCAAGGTCATTGCATGCTCTGCCCTCCACCATTTTTCGTAGTGTTTGTGCCGGTAGGTGTCGTATTTGACACAGATTTGTTGTTTAACTCCTCTTTTGTATGTGTTCTATGACAATGAATTTGCTATTTATCACTGAAGATGAGATTAGAAATGAACTTTTAAGACAAATAGAAGAAAGTGATAGTGATTTATAAATAATAAAAAAGAAAATAGAAGAGGTACCTGTATTTGCTGTAAATGCCAAAGAAGTATTTGTGGAGAACGCATAATGTACTATGGTTGCCCTGAATGTTTTGCCAATAACGAATTTGTTTTTTTTTGCAATATTTTCCTTATAAATGAGTGTCCTTTGATTTTTTTTTGTACTGTGTAGGTAAATATTTGTATATCATTTTTTATACTTAGGTATATTTTTGTATAATAATAATATACTACTGATATACGGGTATGCTTCTTTGCTTATTTATTTCGTAAGTAAAAGTATTACATAGTATGTTATTATATAATAAATATTATTATACTATAAATATATTTTTTCCATATTTTTATTTAGTATTTCATATTAAGCTCTCATTGGGGACGAGGGGGAGGGGGTACTAACAAGCACCCGCACACACTATTCTTCTTAACTTTTCTAAATGTTATTTTGAGACAAGAAAAAAGTGATTCTGAGCAGAATAAAATTAAAAATATGCATATGGCAGGTAGGTGTCATTTATTGTCAAATTTGTCCTGGGTCACAGCCTTGTTGTTCAAATGTTAAGTGAGAAAGAATGTTAGTAGATTTGTGTGATGTTATATAGTTGTGTGTGGAGTGTAGGAGTAAGAAGAGATAAAGTGAGGAGAGAAGATGGCTGGGAAGGAATTGGGCCGGTGAATAGGAGGGCCGAAGGAAAGTGGCTCATAAGAAAAGGGCCTGGAGCCAATTAAACAAGAACAGTTTCTGATTCAATTACAGCCCTATTGGAGGCCGGGGGCAATCAGAGATAAGGTAGGAGCAGAACCTAATGTCTACAAGACGATAAACAGTTGTATTGGCCGGAGCCAATATGGTGGGCAGTAGCCTATCTGGCGAGCTGCACAACAGCCAGCCCCCTAATTGGGTCATTTCGGCCTTGGGACTGGAGGAAAAGAACAAGGCTCTCCTTTATGGGGCTCCACTGGTGTGTGGGGCTCTGCTCCCCCCAGAGATTCCCCCCCTCACATCCCCAGGACTATTTGCAATCAATCCTCCTTCCCTCCCCCAGCACTGTCCAAACACCAACAGCCACTTACCTGACCACCAATAAACTTATATATCCTATAGACATTGATAGCCACCACCACCAGCTCCCCAATATAACTGACGCCAAATAAGTTTCTCCTACAAACATAAATGTCTTCATAGAAGGTCCTTATCACTACTAGCAATTAGTAAGACTGTTAGGTAAACAATATTACAGTTCGGCTCCGGAAGCTGGTGATTAAATATGAATTATCCTAGTTACCCACTTAAATTTCTACTTAACGTATTAGTAGGTTTCCCGTAAGTAAAATCTCACAGCTTATGGCCAGTTATTGAGAATGTTCTTATAACGCGATTTCTCAAAATCTCTTCAAATGGACACCGATTCTACCCTGGGTGACGGAAATGGGGCCCTCTCAAAATTATTTATAGGTATAGTTTACAAATGAAGCCATACTGGGTAAATGAGCAAAAACGTCTTTTCTTCCTTAAAGCATCTGTTTTATTTAATTTCCCAAAGTTTTTCAAGCTCTTTAGCTCCTTATCAAGTGGTTCCTTTCTATGTCTCTATTGTCCAATTATTTTTACTTATGCCAACTATATTTATTACCATCATTGTATATTTCATTTCTATACATCTATATCGGTTGCCAAAGATCATTATTAACCTGTTGTTATACAACCAATATAGATGAATAGTGATGAAATTTAGATAGATGATTTTAGATGATGATGTCAAAAGTAAAAAAAAATGACAATTCTGGCTTTGCAAGGAAATGGTGAGATATAAAGGAACCCCTTAAGGAGCTCGAGAGCTTGAAACGCGTTGGAGATTAAAATAAAACAGATGTTTCAAGGATGATAGGAAGTTTTTGTTCATTGACTCAGTATGGGTACATTTCATTTATTTTTTAATTTATTTGGTTTATGTCAATCATCAAAGGTGATTGGCAAGATCTCTTTTTGGGGTGATTAGAATAATATATTTATAAGTTATCGCTTTTAAATCTTCATAAGTATGATTTAAACCTATTGTATTTTTATTCTATATGTGTTTGTAAATGTTTTAGATATGTTAGTATTTTTGGAATATATTGGCTGCTGTCAGTTATTAGTTCTGTCATATCGTGGGGTATATCGAGGTTTTTTCGTTAAATGCAGTCAGTATGTATTTTATCGTTAGGTTCTTGTTGAAGTATTTGCATATAGAGTTATCTGTTTGATTTCATTAAGTGCCTATGTGTTAGGCATGTGTGGCCGATCCTGAGTCTGGCAAGAACAACTTTCTCCCGTCTAATACTCCTATGGCTCGATGGCCACTCCTTATTTTTCATTGATACTGCGGAGGTGGTCGTTACTTTCATCCATTCTGATTGTCGATTGTTTAGGATTCGGTGACGTATATGTCTCACTATGTCTTCGTACAGTAGGTTTGTTTGTGTGTATCGAGTTTGTTGAGTAATTAGTTTAGCCTGGTAGTCTGCTGTCGTACTAAGTACTCGTGTCCTCGTAGCCAATATAGGGTAATTTTATTTTGGTATGATTGTGTGGCTACATTTTCAAACAATTTGAGAATCGGGTTATCTAAGAAGATATATATATATATATATATATATATATATATATCCATTTCTGTGAGTAGGATCGAAAAATATCACGAGTCATTCGAACTTCCTTGTTTTCAGCCGAGTAAATCACTATTTCTGATCATCGTTTTTTCCCCCTTTAGAAATAGATAAAATAAATATGTATACACCAAACTCAATATTTGAAAGTTTAATGTAAAACTAAAAAGAAGACTTGTTAAATAATCTCCTGTCACACCCTGGCTAGAAAAGGGTGGTAACCTGTAGATAACAGGTCCCAATTACCCATAGTAAAACAAGTAGACGTTAATAAATAATAATAAAAATCACGTTCATTAACTGTTCAAATTGTAGATGTGGGGGGGGGGGTTAGAGGGGGCATCGTAAATTCCAAATGTCTCCTTTACTATGAGTCAGGTCGAAAAATTGTCTTCATGAGATAAGTTCGAAGTAATTAGCTGCCTGAATTACCCATCGTAATGGGTTTGAAATCTAAATCGTTTTTCGTGGAAATTTATTAAGGACATTCCAAGTACCCCCCATTCCTGGGGTGGTGTGTCATGATTCATTCCAAAAAAGTCACAATCTCAAAATTTATCAATGTAAAAAACGATTTAGGGTCATCTAACTGACTAATTGGACATCTACAGGTTTCCACGCTTTTCTAACCAGGATGGAACAAAAAATTTTATTTAATGAGTTATCCAATAAATAAATTCCTACTGCCCAGGCGGAAATTGAATTCGCCGCTTAGGTTTACCATGTGGGATTAAGGCCAACGCATTAACACACCTCGCTAACCTGAGCCCCACTTTCTTTTGGAGAAAGAATACATTTTTTTTATGTAACTTAAAACTTTGAGGCTATGCTCTAAAAAGTTTTTACTTCTGAGAATGATAAGCGTTGTTTAATGTTTTTTGATTATGTGGTAAATTATTGTTGTAAAATACGTTCGTGTCTTTTCTTTCGGAACAATGTTATTTGATACATATATAATATAAAAAATGATATTATTTTCGACTCTTAAAAGAGTAGCCAATTGGAGTCTCTTGACTCTCTATTGAATATACACCTTATTGTTCTCTTCTGCAATTTAAATATTATTTTTTGAGTTAGCCCGATGCATAACGCCATAAGTTAACCGACTATGAAAATTAGCGATGGAATCAGCGATGTGTGTAGGCCTACTCCTGTAGCTGCTTACATAATTTTAAGATCTAAAGATGGAAGCTTTGTCGAAAACATAAAATTACAGCAAACGATTTAATTAACATAAATTGATGAACCACGGAGTTTTTATTGCCTGAATTTTACTGTCTTTGCAGTTTATGGATAAATGTCTATGATTACTTATCATACCACGTAGGTAAAACTTTTGGAGAATTTTCCTTTAGGGAATGAATTTACTTTACCTAATTCATTTAGTTGTTGAGAAGTGAGCCAACCCCCTTTTGCCGTCGTCTTATGTTATTCCAATTATTTTTCTTATAAATGGACGTTTAATAACTGAAGTAGTTAAAGTCATTGTCAATTAAGAAGAACCTAAGTTATCTTACCATTGCTACCTCACTTGTAGTATTCAGGCGTTTTTCGGAACAACAAATTTGTAATTCGTTTTTGGTTTTCTGTATCAACTCAATTGCATTGGTTTATGTATTTCAAAACCCTTGTTCTTATTTTTAGCAGATTTCCCTTAAGGAAAATCTGCTATTGAGGTCGTACTCATGACGCGATTTTCGAAAAAATTTTCAAATGTCCATCGATCCTACCCAGTAGATGACGAAAATGAGGTCCGTTGAAAATTATATATATATATATATATATATATATATATATATATATATATATATATATATATTTGTCTGTTAACGCTCTAGCGGTCGCAATTTTTGTTTGATCGTTACGAAACTCGATATTTAACCGTTGTATGTAAAAAGGCAGATCAAGTTCATTTAGAGGTGGGATTTTCGAAAATTCAAAATATCTCCGTTATTATGCATCGGATCGAAAACTCTCACAAAATCAATCTTATTGCAAATGTAATGTTCTATAAAAGGTGTTATATACCTTTATTCTCTATCTTGAATATTAACCGAGATATTTGCATTTTTATGAAGTCTGTGGTCGGGTATAGTTCGGATTAGGTCGGCCGTTTCCGTAACTACTCGGCTCAGGTTGAAGCTTCTTCTAACCTTACCTCACCTTCGTTACTTACCTTACCTTCGTTAGATTTATGCAAATACGTTCTGTTCATCCGCCCCCCCCCCACTTATTTAGTTCTTGGACTACTAAAATTTGAGTTATTAAAATATAAATTATTCTTACAATTCAGAAGCCTTTTCAGTTGGGAATTTATTTTAATTAACTGAAAGATTTCTCATTACCGTTTGTATTTAATCACAATGGTGTTGTGTTACCAGTATGCAAATTTCTCTATTGTAAAACTTCACATGGGAAATCTGCTTAGTTTACGCAGCCCCTGCGTGACGGACTTTTTTTTACCTCCATTTTAACTGTTGATCAATATAAAGTCAAAAGTATTACATTTGCAAAATATGTGCTGGCTATCTACTCTAAAAATGGAATCCTTTTCATTGCTAGTCATTTCCCAGAGATGCTGGAAGAGCCAATTGATTTTGATCAATAAAAAGGCCTTGTCCTCTACGAGTTCTCCGTCATCAGTCCCTGTTGACAAACAAAAAATCTTCAGACAAAATAACAAACAAAGTTAGATCAACAGAGTAAAAACTGCACTGTGTTTATTATTTTTAAATGTTTTTGCACCCTTGACCATGCCATGTTTGTTTATTTTGTCTTTCAGCAAGTTTTAGCAGATTTCCCTTAAGGGAAATCAGCTATTGAGGTCATACTCATGACGCCAGTTTTGAAAAATTTCCTCAAATGTCCATCGATCCTACCCAGGAGATGACGAAAATGAGGTCCGTTCAAAATTATATATATATATAATATATAAGACGTTTAATAACTGAAGTAGTTAAAGTCATTGTCAATTAAGAAGAACCTAAGTTATCTTACCTTTGCTACCTCACTTGTAGTATTCAGGCGTTTTTCGGAACAACAAATTTGTAATTCGTTTTTGGTTTTCTGTATCAACTCAATTGCATTGGTTTATGTATTTCAAAACCCTTGTTCTTATTTTTAGCAGATTTCCCTTAAGGAAAATCTGCTATTGAGGTCGTACTCATGACGCGATTTTCGAAAAAATTTTCAAATGTCCATCGATCCTACCCAGTAGATGACGAAAATGAGGTCCGTTGAAAATTATATATATATATATATATATATATATATATATATATATATATATATATATATTTGTCTGTTAACGCTCTAGCGGTCGCAATTTTTGTTTGATCGTTACCAAACTTCATACTTAAGCGTTTTATGTAAAAAGAAAGATCAAGTTCGTTAATGGCTCAAATCAGACTAGTGGGAGGGGGGGGGTTTAGAGGGGGGATTTTTAAAAATTCGAAATATCTCTGTTATTATGCATCGGATCGAAAAAGTGTATAAAGTCAATCTTATTGCAAATTAAATTTACTATAAATATTGTTCTATACATTTATTCTCTATCTTGAATATGAACTGAGATATTTGCATTTGTATTGTGCGTGTGGTCGGCACTATACGCCGAGAGCTCTGGCGGCCGTTTTGGTAACTATTCGTCCCTCGTGAATAGGTCGAGAGATACCTTCCTACTACTGTTATTATTAGGCAGATTTCTCTATTGTAAACCTTCACGTGGGAAATCTGCTTAGTTTACGCAGCCCCTGCGTGACGGCCTTTTTTAGCAGATTTCCCTTCAGGGAAATCAGCTATTGAGGTTGTACTCATGACGGAATTTTCGACATTTTTCTTCAAATGTCCATCGATCCTACTTAGTAGATGACGAAAATGAGGTCCGTTCAAAACTGTATATATATATATATATATATATATATATATATATATATATATATATATATATATATCTATATATTTGTCTGTTACCGCTCTAGCGGTCGCAATTTTTGTTTGATCGTTACGAAACTCGAAATTTAGTCGTTTTATGTAAAAATAAAGATCAAGTTCGTTAACGGCTGAAATCGGACCAGTGGGAGGGGGGTTTAGAGGGGAGGATTTTCGAAAAATCGAAATATCTCCGTTACTATTCGTCGGATCGAAAAATTGTATGAAATCAATCTTATTGCAAATTACATTTACTATAAATATTGTTCTATACATATTTTCCGTATAATGAGTATTAACCGAGATATTTGTATTTTTTGTAATGAGTTCCGCTTTCAGTAAACCCCTACTCCTAATAGGGACATATTAATAATAAGCTGATATTTAATGAACCACCTCATTATTAGGTTAAATAAAAAATATTGTTTTCAACAAAGCTTTATTTTACGAGGAACAAACAAATACGTTCTGTTGAACCCCCCCCCCTTTTTTTTCTTGGACTACAAAAATCTGAGTGATTGAGATAGAAATTATTTAGATTCATTTCAAATTACTCCACTAACTATAATAAATAATTTCCAATAAAATTAATATTTTATATTCAGATATATTTCTTTAATTGTTTGTTTTTCCGGTCTATCTATCGATACTGCACTACAAGGTTGGCTAACCTGTTTGTTTACAATCCAGCTGTATTACGTTGTAGGTTACGTTCTATTATTAATTACAGTATTGGATACAATAAATAGTTATATGAATAAAATTTATAACTTATATTCAAATATATTTCCGTAATTGACTTTATTTCCAGTAAAAGCTGGCTAACCTGATTGTTTAGAACTCAGACTGTTTGCTATCAGGAAGGTTCTTACCATTTGACTTGCCCTTTATTTGTTTACTTAATATTCACAGCAGTATTAAGTCTTACAAATAATGGATATTCTGTGGTACTATTTAGTGTTGGTGTAATAAGTGTACAGAGCGCTGCTATCATTAGCGGTCCATTTTTTGTGTTCTTGTTGTTTTTGAGATTGAATTGTTTTTAATTTAATCTCGGAGCCTAACGGACGAGAGTTACTTTCCCGCCAAAACCTAGTTCGGCCGTTTCTTTGACTGGCTCCGCTCTCGTGAAATTTCTCTATTGTAAAACTTCACGTGGGAAATCTGCTTAGTTTACGCAGCCCCTGCGTGACGGACTTTTTTGTTGGTCAGCAGGCACTGATGACGGAGCTTTCTCTTTATCTGTTAACGCTCTAGCGGTCGCAAATTTTGTTTGATCGTTACCAAACTCGATATTTAATCGTTTTATGTAAAAAGAAAGATCAAGTTCGTTAATGACTGAAATCGGACCAGTGGGAGGGGGGGGGTTTAGACGGGGAAGTTTTGAAAATTCGAAATATCTCTGTTATTATGCGTCGGCTCGATAAATGGTATAGAATCAATCTTATTACAAATTACATTTTCTATACATTTATTCTTTATCTTGAATATTAACCGATATACTTGCATTTGTATTGTGTGTGGGGTCGGCAGAAGTCGGCTATATTCGGGACTTTCCGCCGAAAGCTAGTTCGGCCGCTCCCGTAACTGGTCGTCCCTTGTGAATTGGTTTAGAGGCTCGTAACTACTACTGTTATTAGTAGGCAGATTTCTCTATTGTAAAACTTCAAGTGCGAAGTCTGCTTAGTTTTATTGATCAAGATCAACTGATAAGTCATCTTCAGGCAATTCAGTCGCAGCTTTGTTGTCGAGTATCACTGGGTGGCATATTTTGTGAGGTTGGCAACGAGGAAGTAATTCATCCTACTAGTAGCTGCATGTAGGGTAGTTATTTGGTGGATTTATAAGTTGCAGGAGTTTTAAGACCCCGGAAGTGAAAAAAAAAGTTATTCTTAACATGTGCTGATTATGGAACCAAAGTGCTCACAAAAAGTCCGTCATGCTGCATGACTCATGCAGGGCTACATAAGCTAAGCATTTTCCCACGTGACGTTGTGCAGTAGATAAATCTTCATACTTTTACACTTAACAGCACCTTGAATATTAAGCGATTAAATACAAATGACAATGAGAAATGTTTCAGTCAATTTAGATTTTAACATCCACCAAAAAAAAAGAAAGCGTCTGAATTGTACACAAACAGGTTAGCCAACTCACAGAGCTGAAAGATTGAAATATTATTGACCGGAAAGAGCAAAAATTACTAAAATATGTCTGTATATAATATATTAATTTTATTGAAAACTATTTACTATATCTAGTTCTTCAATTTGTAATGAAGCATAATAATTGTCATCTGAATCACTCTAATTTTAGTTAATCCAAAAACAAAAGATAGAGTGGGGGATCATCAGAACGTATTTGAATATATATCACAAAGTAGAAGTTCAATGAAAACAATATTTGTTATTTAATCTTTGACTATTATATATATATATATATATATATATATATATATATATATATATATATATATATATATAAATGGTGTGGTATTCTTTTCGGAGTTTTGGTCAATGTTGGCGAAATAAATCTGAGTTTATGCCGATATTTCGAGAATCTTTATTTTCTCTTATTCAGGGCTGTAAAATTACATGTACTACTGCACATTGTTATTTCACATTATTGTAAAAGGGTGTTTTTTTTTTCCTATTATTACTTACCAAGACTAAAGATACCTATAAACTATTATACATGGTTATTGCACTATGAATAGGGTTATAGTAACCTTCCTTGTTTTTATAACCCTAGTCATAGTGCAATAACCATGTATAATAGTTTATAGGTATCTTTAGTCTTAGTTAGTAATAATAGGAAAAAAAACACCCTTTTACAATAATATGTAATAACAATGTGCAATATTATAAAGTAGTACATGTAATTTTACAGCCCTGAGGAAGAGAAAATAAAGATTCTTGAAATATCGGCATAAACTAAGATTTATTTCACCAACATTGACCAAAACTACGAAAAGAATAACACACCATATATAAATATAACCTGGTCGAAAACATCAGCACAATTATATATATATATATATATATATATATATATATATATATATATATATATATATATATTGTTGCGAAAATTAAATAGTTGAATAATCCTTCAGAGAGAGAGAGAGAGAGTCGCGTATTTGGAAAGTGTGACGTAGATCAAAGAGACCGATAGAATGTTCTAGGTCTGACCAGTACCTTCCAGCCAGACGTCGAATGAACTAGACAATTCCCCTTTGATGTATGCCGCCACCCTATAAAAAGGAGCTCGGGCCAGCCGTGAGTCAGTTTTATGCTCAGCGATCTTGATGGTCACATCAGTGCTACAGTGCGACTTAGTACAGTGCGGTAAAGTGTTTTTATAAGAAGAACAGTGTTGTGCCGTGACTGTAAGTAACAGTTTAGTGCCGTGTTTAAGACAGTGCAGTGCCGCGAAGTAAAGGACAGTGAAGTGCCGAGAAGCAAAGGACAGTGCAGTGCCGTCTTGTTGTGAATTTCAGTGAATTATTGGACTGTGACTCATTGAAGAACAGTAACGCTATCAGTGTATACTGTGAGTAGTAATTAAGAATAATCACCAAGTTTATTGTGCATTGTGAAATAAATTTTGCAGTGATAAAAACTGTGAAACTTGCGAGTATTTAATTTTGCAATCCAAAAGAACTCTTATTAAAAACGTTTATTACTGGTCTTGGTAATACAAAAACGTAACACTGGTGTCAGAAGTGGGATTGCAAAATTAAAATCAACAAAAATGAAGTTTGAAGAACTAAAAGTGGAACAGCTGAAGAAGGAGCTGGCTAAACTGGATCTGCCAACAACAGGAAATAAGGCTGAATTACAAAGGCGGTTGACAGATGAATTCCAAAGACGAGGAATCGATATAAGTACACACGAGTTTGACGATAAAGAAGACATTGCTGTAAGTACTCCTATGTCAAGCAGCAATTTAGATTTAAATTCAATTTTGGCCGCCATGATGGAAAAAATCACAGATAACAACCAGAAACTCTTAGAAGCTTCTAGAGCTAATTACGAGAGATTAGAAGAAGCTTCTCGAAGTAACAGCGAGAAAATCTTAGCGGAAGTAAGACAAGAATTCCAGGAAGCTTCTAAGAGTAACAGTGAGAAAATATTAGCGGAAGTCAGACAAGAATTCCAGGAAGCTTCTAAGAATAACAGTGAGAAAATATTAGCGGAAGTCAGACAAGAATTCCAGGAAGCTTCTAAGAATAACAGTGAGAAAATATTAGCGGAGGTCAGACAAGAATTCCAGGAAGCTTCTAGAGCTAATTACGAAAGATTAGAGGAAGCATCTAGAACTAATTGCGAGAGGTTAGAAAAAAAATTCCAGGAAGCCTCCAGAACGACAAACCTCAAACTCCACGAAATATCAGAGGTATTGGGCAAACGAGTGCAAGCCATTGAGCAGAGAGTAAGTGGGTTTGATGAAAAATTGAATAATGTTGAAGAGAAAGTGTCCAATCTAGGAAAGAAGGTGGACGATGAAATACGTGAGCTGCAACTCCAAATGGATAATCTACAAGTTCGAGAGGGCCCGGTGAGGCTCATTTCAGAGCATTCCAGCAAGATAAAGACTCCGACTTTTGACGGTAATGTACCATTTAACGTTTTTAAATTCCAATTTGAGCCGGTGGCCAGTAGAAATGGATGGAATAATGAAGAGAAAGCGGTAGAATTGATTTTGGCACTGAAAGGAACCGCTGCAGAAGTCCTGGAGAGTTTACCGGCCGCTTGCAGAAATAATTATGAGGACATCATGGGGACCTTACAGCGCAAGTTTGGCGGTGAGCATAAGCGAGAACTGTACAGGATGGAGCTAAGGGGCAGAGTGCAGAAACCGAACGAGACGCTACAAGATTTTGCCATGGAAATCGAACGTCTAGTGCAGCTGACTTACCCAGGTGAAAATCATCCATTCTTGGATCAGTTCAAGATTGAAGCATTTGTGAATGGTATACGAGATACAGACGTTAAATTCGCGGTGTGTGCTACACAAAAATCATCCTTTGCTGAAACCATCTCTTATGCGCTAGCCCAGGAGACCGCTAAAGTAATTGCAAAACCGCAAGTCTACAATGTGCGACGTCTTGTTGCTGAAACACGCAGTGGCGGTGACGAAAGGAGTGACATAGAAGCAGTGGTCAAGCGGATACTGGAGGAGCAAAGGAATAGATCACGCGCCGAATGCTTCAACTGAGCTATGGTTGGCCATTTTCAGCGAAACTGTAAAGCACCAAAGAAAGGGTTGAGATCTTTTACACCATGGAGGGACCACTATCGGGTGAACAACGTCCATATCTCAAGGAGTGAAATAGAAGACGTGGTCAAGCAAGTACTGGAGGAGCAGATGAATAGATCGCGCGCTAAATGCTTCAACTGCGGCGAGGTCGGCCACATTCAGCGTAATTGTAAAGCGCCAAGGAAAAGGTCGAGATCTATTTCGCCATGGAGGGACAACAAACAGGCGACTGACGGCGAAATCTCAAGAGCCAATGTTAAAGTAGAACGAGCTCGCACTGAGTGGCAAGAACTAGCTCCTAAAACCGATGGCTCCACCATCTCTATTTCCATCATACGACAGAAGAACAGCAACCTTACTGCTCGTGGACTGATCAACGGGAGGAAGCAGGTCCTCACCATGGACACGGGAGCGACACACTCCATCATTCGGCCCGATTTGGTAAAAGGGGCAGTGGAACCGTTGGAGAACGTACGACTGCGAACTGCTACAGGGGAGTCAGCCACAGTCTACGGAAGAGCCAAGATGAGAGTGACTATCTCCAACATCAGCACTGAACATGTCTTTGTTGTCGCTGACATAATGGATGAAGTGATCATCGGTGTAGACTTCATGATAGCCCACGGTATTGACCTGCGCATGGGTAAGCAAGTTATGATCTGGCGAAACACCGAAATACCTTTGGATGTCGGACATGAGAGCAAGACCACAAAGAAGCTACGTACCGACGGACGCCAGAAATTGTCACGTCGAGCAGAAGCCTCTTCTATTGTTCATAGGAAAGGGAGAAAACACGATGACGACCCAGTCCTCTCAAGGCGGCCATGCAACGTAGAGTACAAGGATTGTACAAAAGCCGAGGAAGAGGAGTGCGTCATTGATGTACGAATTAGCCGTGGTAACTCAGGGGGAGCCAGGTCGACGGCGCAGAAGAGTGGCACTATTCTGGCTAAGGAGGACAATGGAAGGTCGACCCGTCATGAAATATTGGACCGCATTAAAGTGACCAGTAACCAGATGGGTGGCGTGTGTGGTCGAGCAGTGAATACGGAGGAATTTACGGAAGGACAAATGGGTCTACTATTCAACCCACAACACAAGAAAGGACTTTCGCCTAGCCAAGTATGGCAACGGCGATATTGAGCCTATTCGGGACGAAAAGGCTTAAGTGGGCGGCAGTGTTGCGAAAATTAAATAGTTGAATAATCCTTCAGAGAGAGAGAGAGAGTCGCGTATTTGGAAAGTGTGACGTAGATCAAAGAGACCGATAGAATGTTCTAGGTCTGACCAGTACCTTCCAGCCAGACGTCGAATGAACTAGACAATTCCCCTTTGATGTATGCCGCCTCCCTATAAAAAGGAGCTCGGGCCAGCCGTGAGTCAGTTTTATGCTCAGCGATCTTGATGGTCACATCAGTGCTACAGTGCGACTTAGTACAGTGCGGTAAAGTGTTTTTATAAGAAGAACAGTGTTGTGCCGTGACTGTAAGTAACAGTTTAGTGCCGTGTTTAAGACAGTGCAGTGCCGCGAAGTAAAGGACAGTGAAATGCCGCGAAGCAAAGGACAGTGCAGTGCCGTCTTGTTGTGAATTTCAGTGAATTATTGGACTGTGACTCATTGAAGAACAGTAACGCTATCAGTGTATACTGTGAGTAGTAATTAAGAATAATCACCAAGTTTATTGTGCATTGTGAAATAAATTTTGCAGTGATAAAAACTGTGAAACTTGCGAGTATTTAATTTTGCAATCCAAAAGAACTCTTATTAAAAACGTTTATTACTGGTCTTGGTAATACAAAAACGTAACAATATGTATATATATATATATATATATATATATATATTTGTCTGTTAACGCTTCAGCGCAATTTTTGTTTGATCGTTAGGAAACTCGATACTTAAGCTTTTTATGTAAGACTTAATATCAAGTTCGTTAATTGCAAAAATTTGAAGAGTAGGAGGGGGAATTTCAAAAATTCTTAATATCTCCGTTATTATGCTTCGGATCGAAAAATTGTATAGAACGAACCTTATTGCAAATGTAATGTTCTATAAATATTATGTACATTTTGTTCACTATCTTGATTATTAACCGGCATATTTGCATTTGTTAGTTTTCGGCCTTCAGTAAACCCATTCCTTCACATGTTATATAATAACAATAAGCTGTTATATTATGAAGGACATTATTACATGAAGCCTAAGTACCAAATATTGTTCTTATTGAACCTTTACGTAATTGTTATAAGGTAAATATAAATGTGTGACGCACGTGGGAAGTCTGCTTAGTTTACGCAGCACCTACGTGACGGACTTTTTCGTTACTATCTTGGTAAGATCGATGGAAATTTGAAGACATTTTTCGATAATCATGAAGTGAGTACTTCAATAGCTGATTTCTTTTAAGGGTAATCTGATAAAATAATGTCAACTGCACTGTTTTATTCAAGGGGTTTGTCCTGAATTACAATACGCTTATAGTTAGTTCCACTTGTAAGATGTGGGGTTAATGGGAGAGCTGGAATTGGAGTATGTTCGGTAGGTTGTATCCATGTTGTGGATTTCAAGGAAGGAGGAAGGGAGGATAGGAGTAATGGCTAAGGGCTAATTTGTGGGATGAGAGGTAGCTGGTAACATGTAGGAAGGAGGAGCTCTACTATGTAAGGCGTAGGAGGTTTGGAGGCAGTAAAGGATACCTTTATCTGACCACTCCGTTGGCCATTAGCCCAGTCATAAACCACCGCGGGGGCCCTTGATTGATTCTTTGCAGGCAAAAGGAACCACAGCCTTCACTCACTAGGCCCTCTTACAGCTCTACCAATATGAGCACATGCTTTTAACTCTCCTTTCAGGATGAAATCGGCCGTGAGCCGCTTTTACTCACAGTTCGTTAGCCGTGTTCTGCTTAACGCCCCAACGGCTGGGGACCCAAACTCACTTTTATGCTTTTGCTCTCCAACTACTAATCCTGCGTTTCCATGTGTCCTTCATGTTTGCCCCGAATCCCCCCTTTAAAGGTTTTTTGAGAACCTCACATTTTAACACCTCCCTAAAGGCACAAATCATTCAAATCACTGCACTTCAAGCAAAATAAAAGTCTAACACTATTTTATTAACAGATTTCTTTTAAGGAATATCATCATTAAGAAATGATGAAAATGAGTTCTGTTCAAAATTAAATATATGATATATACACACATAGATATGTTTATTTTCCACGGGATGTTAGAGAAAAAAGGAAGACACTACTACCTTTCTTACATGAAGCAAGGAGTGAATACCTTAAAGCACGCCTTACAAATTATTAATAGAAGGTAAAATTTATTCCTTAGAGGAATTATCTATTGAAACTGATTTAAATAATCCAAAGATATTACAACTTTATGAAACAGATTCAGATGAATTTGATATTATGGAACCAAATTCTGATCAGGAAAATGCAGACCAAAGCACATATAACACTGATAAACAAAAAAGAAAACTTTCGGCGGATATCTTGGTATCCAACACTTGTTTCAAGACAATTCAGACAAGGTGATTAAAAATATGCAAACCGTTTGTCTCTATCACCCACCGTTTTTGAGATATCGGATATTAACCATTTATATATGTTTAATATTGTATCAAGGCAAACAACTCGCAGACAAGTTACAGTAGAGCATATATTGCTGAATAGAGTACTAATTAACATAAACTATATAGCATCATCTAGTTTAAGGTATAATACACATATAAAATACATAGGTATAACATAACATTCCTTAATTTAAAGTTAGTTTGGTTTGAATGTCTTGGCAGTAGACTTGCGTTTGTGCTGAACATTTGGCATGTCGTGTTGAAGCAACCAGCACTATTTAGGCAACATTGCTCCACTCCATCGACTCTGGTAGAGTGACTCCATCAACGAGATGTCCTCATGATGTTCGCCATGTTCATCACTGACAGAACCTAGGTTCTCTGGAAACAAGTCGAGGAGATGAATCTTGAGGGACATGTTGCAACCCATCAAGCTATACGCACTAATGCACTTCTGCACAAAATTTCGCGAAAAAAATCAATGTACAGACAGAGGTTACAATTTATATATATATATATATATATATATATAATTTTGAGCGGACCTGATTTTCGTCATCTCCTGGGTAGGATCGATGGGCATTTGAAGAAATTTTTCGAAAATCGCGTCATGAGTACGACCTCAATAGCTGATTTCCCTTAAGGGAAATATGCTAAAACTACATGCTTGTAACACTTAACACCACCGTGAATATTAGATGGACTAATACAAATGATAATGAAAAATCATTAAGACAATTTACATTTTAATAACCTCCACAACAGAAAGCGTCTAAATTTTAAACAAACAGATCAGTCAACCTCTCAGAGCTGAATAGATAGATAAAATTATTCATCAATTTTATTGACAGCTATTACTATATCTACTACTGTAATTTGAAATGAACTAGAATTATTTTTATCACAGTCAGTAATTTTAGTAATCCAAAAACAAAAGACGGGGGGGGGGGAATGTCATCATAACATATTTGCATGTATTTCATTTAGAAAAGATTTGTTGAACATAATATTTGGTATTTACGCTTAGAATAAAGTGCGATATGATATAACAGGTTATTGTCAATATGACATGAGCAGGGGTGTGAGTTTACCAAAGGCTGAAAATACAAATATTTCGGTTAATATTTGAGATGGAGAAAGAATATACTAACATTTATAAAAAATATATAATAATATTAATATAAAATTAAAAAATAATATAGGGGCTGCGTAAACTAAGCAGATTCCTCGTGAAGTTTAACAATAGATAAATCTACATACTGGTAGAATATTCCACCGTGAATATTAAGTGAATAAATACAAATGATAATAAGAAACCACTCGACGGGAAGTGTCAGGATTGTAAACAGGTGTGCCGTCCTGATAACGGAAAGAAAAACAATTACTGAAATATATCAAAATATAAGATATTAATTTTATTGAAAACTGAAGTACTTTAATTTATGATGAATCAGAATAATTTTTATCTCAATCAATCAAATTTTAGTCGTCCAAGAACTTAAAACGGGGGGCTACCAGAACATATTTGTATGTATTTCGTATAATAAAGGTGTCTTCGAAACAATATTTGGTATTTAAGCTTCGAATAATGTGGTTTATTATATAACAGATTATTGCTTATGTAACATTAGTAGAAGTGGGCATTTGCTGAAGGCTGAAAACTGAAAAAAGCTAATATCACGGTTAATATTCAAGATAGAAAATAAATGAATATAACAATAATTATAGTACATTTAATTTTCAATAAGATTGGTTCTATACACGTTTTCGATCCGACGTATAATAAAGGAGATATTTCGAATTTTCGAATATCTCCCCCCTCTAAACACCCCCTCTCCCTGTGCTATAGCCATTATCGAACTTGATATTTCCTTTTACATAAAACGACTAAATACCGAGTTTGGTAACAATCAAACAATAATCGCGACCGCTAGAGGGGTAACAGACAAATATGTGTGTATGTGTGTGTGTATGTGTGTGTGTGTGTGTGTGTGTGTGTGTGTGTGTGTGTGTGTGTGTATGTATATATATGGTTTATAAATAAATTGGTTTTAGAAAACCATTAGCTGTAAATTCTTCTATTTCAGTATTCATGCAGTTCACCTATCATGGATTAAATTTAGAATATTTCCTCTTCTAAATTAACTCCACTGGAGTATCTCACGCTTATCAATGCCAGTGATCTATGTGCCATCATTATTATACCTTTCTTACCAGGATTTTCTCTAAGTTTGGGTGCATTGCTATCTTTGATAAGAATTAATCAGATGTATTGAGGAGGCATTTTGATTAATCTAAATCGTTTACAATTAGAACTAGGTCAACTCATACTCATTGCGAACTGCAGGCTGGTCTAGTCCATTATGTAATGGATAGATTGAGACATTAAATACTAAAAGAGAAAGTGCAAGTACCTTGTGGCACACTTCATAAGATATCCATCTCCTCTTTGTATTTTATCTGCATATTCGTGTAATGTTATTTGGTAATAATTCGCCTATATGTATTTTTTTTTTTGCGTAATGGTGAAAGTATTCTGTAAGATTTCTCTTTCGACATAACCCACACTATCAATTACTTCCGGAAAATCTAAAAACACAGTTTAAATGTATATCATTTTCTTTTTTTCGTAGATTTTTCTAAGGGGCAAATCAGCTACTGATGTTGAACTCATGATTTCGTGTCTTATCTATGATAACATATTTAAACATTTAATGTAAAAATCCGTCATGCAGGTGGTGAGTTAACTAAGCAGATTTCCCGCGTGTTTGCATTTATCTCAAAAAATAAAAGTTGAATGAGAACAATATTTGGTATTTAGGCTTTGAATAAAGTGTTTCATAATATAAAAGCTTATTGTTAATATGGCATGAGTAGGAGTGGGGGTTTCCTGAATACCAAGAACTAAAAAATGCTAATATCTTGGTTAAGAATCAAGATTTTGAAAAAAGGTATTTAACAACATTTATAGAAGATTACATTTACAATATTGATTGATACTATACAATTTTTTGATCAGACGCATAACAAAGAAAATATTTTGAGTTTTCGAAATTCTCCCATTCCAACTAGTCCGATTTTAGACGTTAACGAACTTGATCTTCATTTTTACATAAAACGTTTAAATATCGAGTTTGGTAATCATCAGACAAAAATTGTTACCGCTAAAGCGTTAACAAACAAATATATATATATATATATATATATATATATATATATATATATATATATATATATACATTTTTGAACGGACCTCATTTTCGTTATCTCCTGGGAAGGACTGATAGACATTTGAAGAAACTCTTCGAAAACTCCATCACGGGTACAACCTAAATAGCTGATATCCCTTCTAAGGGAAATCTGCTAAAACTAAATATCAAGTTGTTTTTTTTTAAACCAGACCAAAGGGATGGTGGTTGTGGGCTGTGGTTTTGAAATATCTTCCTTACTATAGTCGCAACGAAAAGTAAAATTTACTTTTATATGAATGTTGTTTAATTTATTTTTTCTCCGTCTCGAATATTTAGTGAAATAAATTAGACGTTTAGCTCTTTCCCTGTAGAAATCCCTGATCCCTTCACAACTCACATTAATAATAAGCTAATATAACGAGAAACTTCTTATTCCAAGCATAATTATTGAGTTATTTTTTAAAGAATCTTGACAATTTGATGTATGTGAAAATACGTTAAAGTGACGTCATTAATAAAAATTATAATTCCCGAAGAGTTCAATATCTTGATCGAAACCATACTCAATATTTAAACAATTCATACAATGCTAAAGATAAAATTTATTAATAGTCGTAATAGGGTCAGAGAGGGGGCAAGATGGATTTTTTAAAAAAATGGAAATATATCTTAAGTCCTTCACGCAGGGGCTGCGTAAAATAAGCAGATTTCCAACGCGAAGGTTTGCAATAGATAAATCTACAAGCTGGTAACACCAACGTTAATATTAAGTGAATAATTGCAAACGGTTATGAGAAGTTATTCAGTCAACTTACAAGTTAATAATCACTACAATGGAAAGCGTGAGTATTGTAAACAAACACGTCAGCCAACCTCTCATAACTGAATAGATAGTTGAATTATTCTAAACAGGAAAGAAAAACAATTAATGAAATACATCTGTATATAACAAATTAATTTTATTGAAATCTATTTACTATAGCTAGTGCTGTAATTTATAATGAATCAGAATAACTTTTATCTAATCCCTCACATTTAGTAATGAGGGCCCCTGTAAGGGGTACTGGCGCCTGTGTGCAAAACCCGCCAGATATGTTCTCGCAACATAGGAATCAACAGTAACTGGATGTTATACTAATAAAATTTCGTGTGTACTTATACCTAATCCTATTTAATTTCTCAACTTTTAATTTAGAATTATTTTTGTTTTGTTTTTTCCAAATTTTTTTTTGGTCCCTTGGTTTTGGCGCCCCTAAAGGATGGTGCCCGTGTGCATTGCACACTTTGCACATATGGTAACGGGGGCCCTGTTAGTAATCTAAGAATAAAAGTCCGTCACGCAGGGGCTGCGTAAACTAAGCAGATTTCCCACGTGAAGTTTTACAATAGAGAAATTTCAGAATAGAGAGTCAAACAGTTACGGGAACGGCCCGAACTAACTCTTGACGGAAACTCACGACTAGACCCGAAGTTAGCCGATCTCATCTCAGAAGCTGAAAACAGAAAAATGCAAATATCTCGGTTAATATTCAAGATAAAGAATAAATGTATATAACATTATTTATAGCAAATTAATTTGCAATAAGACTGATTCTATATAATTTTTCGATCCGACGTATAGTAACGGAGATATTTCGAATTTTCGAAAAACCTCCCCTCTAAACCCCCCCTCCCACTGGTCCGATTTCAGCCATTAACGAACTTGATCTTTATTTTTGCATAAAACGTTTAAATATCGAGTTTGATAACGATCAAACGAAAATTGCGACCGCTAGAGCGTTAACAGACATATATATATATATATATATATATATATATATATATATATATATATATATATATAGGATCGATGGACATTTGAAGAAATTTTTCGAAAATCGCGTCATGAGTACGACCTCAATAGCTGATTTCCCTTAAGGGAAATCTGCTAAATGAAGGTGTGGGGGGAGGGGGGTGGATCAAGAGAACGTATTTGGATATATCTCACAAAATTAAAGTTCAATGAAAACAATATTTGGTATTTAACCTTGTAATGAAGTGGTTCTTGATATAACACCAAATTATTAATACGACATGAGTAGGAGTGGGGGTTTACTGAGAGGGGAAAACTATAAAATCCAAATAACTTGTTTATTAGTCATGATTCACAAAATATGTATAAAAACAAAGTGTAGATTATTTAATATTCAACAAGATTTTTTCTATACAATTTTAAGTTCGGACGTATAGTAACGGAGATATTTCGATTTTTCGAAAATCCTCCTCTAAACACATTTGATTTTAGCCATTAACGAACTTTTCATTCATTTAACAGATAACGATTAAATATTGTTACGTTTTGTATTACCAAAACCAGTAATAAACGTTTTAATAAGAGTTCTTTTGGATTGCAAAATTAAATACTCGCAAGTTTCACAGTTTTTATCACTGCAAAATTTATTTCACAATGCACAATAAACTTGGTGATTATTCTTAATTACTACTCACAGTATACACTGATAGCGTTACTGTTCTTCAATGAATCACAGTCCAATAATTCACTGAAGTTCACAGAAAGACGGCACTGCACTGTCCTTTACTTCGCGGCACTGCACTGTCTTAAACACGGCACTAAACTGTTACTTACAGTCACGGCACAACACTGTTCTTCTTTTAAAAACACTTTACCGCACTGCACTAAGTCGAACTGAAGCACTGATGTGAACATCAAGACAGGTGACAATAAAACTGACTGACTCCCGGCAGGTCCTCTTTATATAGCTTGTCGGCATACATCAAAGGGGAATTGTCTAGTTCATTCGAGGCTGGGCTAGACGAGCGTAGAAGCGTCTCGACCCTCCGTCGGTATCTTTGATCTACGTCACACTTTCCAAATACGCGACACTCTCTCTCTCTCTCTCTCTCTCTGAAGGATTATTTATCTATTTAATTTTCGCAACAATATCTAATTTGGTTACGATCAAACAAAACCTGTAACCGCTAGAGCGTTAACAGACATATGTCATGTGTATGACCTCCCTTTAAGGGAAATCAACTAAACTTGATAGACCTCATTTAATATTTGTTGGAAAAATAATTGATACTAAATTATTTGTAAAACGTTTTCAATGCGATTCATAACGAATTTTTTATTTTATTTTCGTCTAATTCCCCCCTCCCATGGTACCGATTTCAATCATTAGCTAATATAATCTTTATATTGGAATAAAATGGTTAAATAAAAAAGATATAAAAAGATTCAACCATAATAATGTAACCATGTAATCCCTGGATGACTCCCTCTTGTTAGTCTTGACGTGACCACCTCGGTGGTAAGGTCTAATCTGTTTATAATAAGATTAAAACTTCTGAATAGGTGTCATAGAGGACGCGAAACATGTTGAGAGAAAATAAATGGAAGATATTTCCTGTGGATTTTCATCAATTAACCTGCCTCCAGTTGAACTTCAAGGAAGATCGGATTTAAGTAAGATTTATAGGATATGTTAATACTAACATTCATTGGGTTTATATTGGTAGATACAATTTTTCTTTCCAATTTTCGGGTTGAGATCCGGTCATACCAAAGGGCAGATGTAATGTTTAACCCTTTGAAGGACTCCTGGCTTTGTTCGGGGCAGTTGGCAGTTTGAAACGCGTTGTATACAGTAATTACATTGCTAGGTTAGGGCCTTAAGCCTTATAGGCAACTGATAAGAGAACACTATTAGATCTCTGAGCTCAAGTTGGGGCTTAAGCTCCCTGTAAGGGTTTATCCGAAGAGCCCGAGGGCTTGGGAAGCCTTCCTCGACCCCCTAGCCCAGGGCCAATCTGGATTCTTTGAGTGAGCCCAGTACCGGCCCCTGTCTGCCTGGCTTTACCTTACTCTAATTAATCCCTCAAGCTGAGGAATAGTTAGGGACGACCTCTTGTTCCGCCTTGCACTGTTTTGAGTAGAGTTCGACTCACGGATGAGCTCATCGATAGAAACAAAGAGATCTCTTAACAGAGTGTTTGAGCTCGAGGAAGGACATTATATAAATTAAGCCCGTCTACCGGAGGCTGCGGGAAGTAATCACATTTTACTCCCACTCACTGTACTATCAAACGCTGATGATCTAATCTCATTATATGTCCCCTATTAGCAGATTTCACTTAAGGGTAATAGTCATTTCAGGAGATTTTTCGATAATTGTGACATGAGTAAAACCTCAATAGCTTATTTCCCTTGCGATTAATCTACTAAAATGCAAATATCTCGGTTAATATTCACGATAGAAAATAAATGTATATTTATAGAACATAGAATTTGCCATAATACTGGTTCTATATAATGCTTCGATATAACATATAATATCGGAGATATTTTGTATTTTCGAAATTTCCCTCTAAACACCCCCCCCCATCCCACTAGATTCCAACTTGATCTTTAGTTTTAAATAACACCTTTAAATATCTAGTTTGGTAAAAATTAAGTGTTAAGAGACTATAACGAACCTTAGAAAGAACCTCATTTCGAAACCTCGGACGTCACGAAAGGGGAATTTCAAAATATCTTTGTTATCATAAGTGGGATCGAAAAATTGTATAAAGACAATCTTATTACAAATTAAATTTACTATTAATATTGTTATATATTATTATTCTATAAATTTAATATTAACCGAGATACTTGTATATTGTTAGTTTTCTGCCTTCAGTAAACCCCCGCTCCTACCCGTGTCACATAAACTATACTCCATATATGTGTTATATAATGATCCACTTTATCCGAAGCTTAAATACCAAATACTGTTATCAATAGATAATTACTAGATGAGATGCTTGTAAACACGTTGCTTGATGGCGTCATCATTTAGGATTTTTCGTTCTTAAGTCAAAAACGTTTATTTATTCTACATCATACTCGAAATTTAACTATTTCATTCAACAATAAATTAAATTATTTATTAACGTCCACTTTTTTGCTACTATGGTTAATTGGGACGGGTTATCTACAGGTTACCACCCTTTATAAATTCCCTGTTGCCCAGGCGAGAATCGAACTCGCCATGTGAGGTTAAAGCCAACGCTTTAACTCACACGGCTCACCTGAGCCACTTTCAACACTAAAGATCATAAAAATCATTTTCATAATGGCTGAAATCGGACCCAGAATAAGCGGGGGGGGGGGGGGTTGAATAATACAAATGTCTCCGTTATTTTCCGTTGAAATAGGGAATATCACATGGGCGTAATACCAGTAGGTGGGAAATCTGCTTAGTTTACGTAGCTCCTCCCTGACGGACTTTTGAGAATTATGATAGTCGGGAAATTGAATATTTTGACAAAATGTAATGTTATTCACTTCATTCATATAAGCTTGTATATGTAAAGGGCATATTAGATTTCCCTTTCATTCCTGGCTCTCGTAGTAAAGTATAAATTAAAATTAATTAAGGAATGACACATAAAAGGAATGTTTGATTTGTCTTGTATACTATAGAGTAGAGAGCTGACTCAAATTATATTGAAGACTCCTGAGTGTGGGTTGGGAAGAAAATTTTACAAGAGTGCCGTTCTTTATTACTTGAAAAGCATCCCTCTCACTTCATATCCTTTCCATTTCATTTTATATTGCAAAGGAAAAGGGAAAGAAATCAGACTGATTAACGTTATAGAAATTGAAGGGCGTCCTCAGGGCCGAACATCGAACACCGACTTCAAGGAGATGAATATTTAAAGGGTTCTTCCAAAAAGAAAAAGACAGAGAGGGCGCGATAGGGGGTGGAAGAGAGGGGGCGAGGCGGCGCTTTTATAGGACAGGGCAAAGGCGCTGTTCTTTGTGATGACGTCATAATTGGAAGGCGGGAAACACTCTGAGGTTCAAAAAGCGTAAATCCTGTGAGGCTGGGCCGTTTATGGATCCGGCGGTGGTTAAAAGAGTCTACCTCAATTAATCCGTTCCCCTTGGTGAAACACCTATGCCATTCGGATTGATTTCTTTGAAGCAACGCCCCTCGCCGCTTTCTTCAAGTAATTACTCGCAGCCACACCGATTCTTTCTCCACACTTGAGCATGGGCTCTCAGCCCTTTCCAACAGGTTTTACCCCCCCCCCCTTCCCTCCGGCTCTAATTAATTTAAAACCTCATTAAATGCACTTCTTTCGGTGTCCTTTGCATCCTTTTTACGCCCACCTAATCCCCCTCTCAGATCTGTATCACTTTTCAAAAGGCCTCCCAAAGTGAATGCCACGAAAGAAAATGCCTCAAGTCAAAAGATATCACCAATTCACTGCGTTTATTCATTGGTCCCCCTCAATGCCCTCAACGAAATATCCACGAGTTTTTATTTCTCTCTCTCACTCTTTCTCTCTTATATTTAATCCAATACAGCCACCCATCCTACATAACGATTAATCTTATTCAACATGGGATCAGTGATTAAAAATAATTGGGTGCCTGTTGTTAGCAAACTATGCTAAATCCCTCTCACTTTTTTTGTTGAATTATTAGTACAACACATTAAAGCCCTTAAAGATGTAAGGACTTCATTTTTTCAATTAGTCCATTCAGAATTATAATATATTATAACTGCTTCACCTAAATAATAAGCTGGGTCTTTTGGGGTATTTGGAGGCGTGAATAGATACAAGAACGAGGATATATTTGATTGTATTTTAAAATCATTAAAAGCAAATGGCCCCCTAAATGAATAATTTAACAGAATTGTATAAGAAACTATCATTTTTGTTTACACTTGAAGCTTCTTATATACATTACTTTAATCATCTTTCCTTCACTAGCAGTAATTTAATTATAAGATAAATGACTCTTTTAGAAATAAGTAACAGGTGTAGATAAAGTAAAAAAGAACCAATAGGCGTGATTAGAAGGAATTTTTCTATAATTTTGAAGTGCTGGACACTCGCAAATCTATGAAATAAAATAAGCCTTGTATCCACAATAAAATTTAAAAGGTGTATAGCCTTTTCAGAGCTAGAGCACCAAATAAGTTGCAGTTCAACTTTGGTTGAGAAGTCAGTACTACAAAGTTACTGAGAGAACGGAGTTCAGCCATTGAAAGTAATTTGCTCCTGATAATTTCAACTATTTATACCAGTGGTTCAAAGTTTCTATTATAGGGGCTAATTTATATTTTATGATACCATTGGCTAAAAGTCAAAATTACAGACTGTTACATTTTTGAAGGGAATATATTTAGAGCTAGTAATTTATAAGGGAGGGTGTTGCTTCTAGTGGGTAACTTAAGCCACAAAGATTTTAACAAATATGTACCTTAATGTAATATTGTTGGACTTAGTACAAAAAAGAAGCCAAGCCTTACTAGGCATCCTCAAATTCCTAAGAATTCATTTTCCGAAGACATCTCAGTAATTTTTATTGCTGTTCAATGTGAAAATTGCAGTTTCCGTAAGAAGTCAAAGCCCTGAGATCTTGATTATAATGACACACAAGGGATTTTCTGGTTGATATTTATACATATATATATTCTTCAAATTTTATGGCAAGGGTCTCCAATAAAAAACTTTTTTTTCGGTGCAAACTTTATTGAAACTGCCTTGTGGCTTATTTGCCACCTCTTCAGGGGCTATCCCTTTTAACAGAAAATATATAACAAATTATTAATAACATTAATTTGACACATCCCTTAATAATTCGTTTGCTATATATTGCATTAGTAGGTGCCTACATCTATGATATATTTATTAAACTAATTATAAATTGCTACTTACATTTCTGAAGTGCTCGTTTACCTTTTACATTACGTTGCGACTGTCCTCACAGAGGAGGCATATGATACTGAGAGGTTCCCGAGGTAGGTTAAGTCAGCTGACTAAAAATTGATTATTTACAAGTCAATCTTGAACTCGATTATTTCGCGTCATAATTTAAAGTCGATTAATTTAAGATAAAATGTTATAGAATATATGATTGAGGTATTTCTGTTTTTTTTTGTTTCCTGCCCTTTTTCCATTTTTTATTATGTGAATGTTCTCTTTTATTTTCCGTTTAGTATTATATATATATATATATATATATATATATATATATATATATATATACCAATTAAATTAAATTAGTTCACATATCTATACAACTACTTCACTAACTCGTATAATATCTCAAATATTTGCAATTTTAACCGATCCCTTAGGTTCCCACACCTACCCGTGTCATCTTAACAATAAGCTGATTTATCATAAACCACTACTTACTGGAAGCTTAACACCCAAATATTGTTTTTACTGAAATTTTATTGAAGTACATACAAACACGATATACATTTTGCGGTCTTGACTTGAAAATGACTATTTGTTCTATATCATACTCGATATTTAATAGTTTCATTCAATACTAAAGATCATATTAGTAAATGGCTAAAATCTTACGAGAAATAGGATGGGGGAGGAATTCGAATATCCATAATATCTTTGTTCTTATGAGTCTTATCAAAAAATGTTATAGAACCAATCTTGTTAAACTATAGGTACTAAATAATTGTTGATGTATACATTTTTTTTCGTAGCTCAAATATTAAGTGGGTTATTTACACATCTCCGCATTCAGCCTTCAGTAACCCCCTCCCCCCCACTTCTACTCATCGGATAGTGTGTCATACCGGCACGGGGGAAATATACTCAGTTAAAAGTGAAGAAGTTCAAATATTACTTTGCTTTTACTAGAGCCGTTCTCTGTTCTTATATCAACCTACCAAATACCACTCCCAGCAACGCACTCTTGTTGGAATCCGGAAGGATGCCTCTAAAAGTATACACCCCCAGGCTCCATCTCAACTGTATTCTTCAGGTCCTCAATACTCCAAACACTCAATTGACAAATTCAGAAAATAATCTCCCGGAAGATGGCGTGGTTCTGTGACATCGATGAAGTCATTGACAAGACAGAAATGGATATTTACGATTTCCTAAGCATACCGGAACCACGACGAAAGGATATTGTTGATAATGCTGTGTCAGAGGGGTCTAAATGGGAAGAAATAATACTGCGTGCGACATTAGCGAAGGCCCAATTTCATTCTCCCTATAAATCTTCAAAATATGAATAAAAAAAGAGTCCGTCACGCAGGGGCTGCGAAGACTAAGCAGGTTTCCCACGTGAAGTTTTACAATAGAGAAATCTGCATACCAGTGACAGGAGTAGTGCCGAGTCTCTAAACCAATTTCACTAGAGTTGGTTAGAGTTGGTTCACCGAACAGTTACGGAAACGGCCGCACTAGCTTATCGGAAGATCACGAATAGACCCGACATTAGCCGAACTCATCTCGTCTGTTATCCGCATACACTTAATAAAAATGCAAATATCTCGGTTAATATTCAAGGTAGACGAAAAATGGATATAACAATATTTATAGTAATTATAATTTGCAGTAAGATTGGTTCTGTAGAAGTTTTCGATCCAACGTATAGTAACGGAGATGTTTCGAAAATGCCCCCCCCCCCTCCCACTGGTCCGATTTCAACCATTAACGAACTCGATCTTTCTTTTTACGTAAAACGATAAAAGATCGAGTTGGGTAAATATCGAACAATAATTGCGACCGATAGAGCGTTAACAGGTATATATATATATATATATATATATATATATATATATATATATATATATATATATATATATATATATAAATTTGTGACCTCTGTCTGCGCAGTGATTTTTTTCGCGAAATTTCACGATAAATTTTCGTTTCACATGTCATAGACACCATAACTGCATTTTGTTTCTTTCGTGTATGTTTGTTGGTTTGTTTGTTTGTTTGTTACCTTTTCACGCATAAACGGCTGAACCGAATTTTATGAAACTTGGTATGTATATTACTACTAACCCAACTTAGACTTTATGCTATATTAATTTTCTCTGAGACGAACAGGAGTGGGGGTTATAAGGGAAGCCTGAAATTAAAAATAGCGATATTTCGTTTACTATTGGTTTTTCGGCAAATATGCACATAACAAAAGTTGTTTATTTTGTTATTTAGAGTAACTTTTGTTATATACACTTTTGTCGTATACCAAAGTTTAAATGCGTTATACGCTAAAAATTATAGCGCGAGTCAACAATATTATTTGCCAAAAAAAACTCAACCGAACTAAATAAAACTCGGTATGTATATAAGAGTGAGGCCTTCATTATAATAAGCCATACGAACATTTCTATGGACGGGCAGGAGTGGGGGTTATAAGGGAAGCCTGAAATTAAAAATAGCGATATTTCGTTTCCTTTTGGTTTTTCGGTATATGAACATAACAAAAGTTGTTTATTTTGTTATTTAGAGTACGTTTTGTTATATACACTTTTTTCGTATAACGTATTATAAACGAGATATACGCTAAAACCTATAGCGGAAGTGAGCAATTTTATTTGGCACAAACGACTCAACCGAACTAAATAAAACTCGGTATGTATATTAGCACTAACACCTTCATTATAATAAGCCATACCAACATTTCTAGAAACGGGCAGGAGTGGGGGTTGTAAGGGAGGCCTGAATTTAAAAATAGCGGTAATTCGTTTTCTATTCGTTTTTCGGCAAATATGAACATAACAAAAGTTGTTAATTTTGTTATTTAGAGTAACTTTGGTCATATTCATTTTTGTCTTTTAAAAAAGTATAAACGAGATATACACTATAAACTAAAGCGGGAGTCAACGATTTCATTGAGCGCTAACGAGTAAACCGAACTTACAAAAACTCGGTATGTCAATTAACATTAATTCTTCCATGATTATAAGCTATATTAAAATTTTTAGGTTAGAACGGGAGTGGGGGTTATAAGGGAGGCCTGAAATAAAAATTCGCGATATTTCATTGTCTATTTGTCTACGGGAAATATGACAATTTGGAGGACAGTGAAGACTTACAATTAATTTTATTATTAACAAATGCCAACAACGGGAATTAACCCTAAACACTGGGACGGGTAAATGTCAAAATATTGTGCAAAGTAAAGCCTTGCCAAAAAAATACCATCACCATTCAGCCTCAAATCAATTCCCGGGCGAAGCCGGGTATCTGAGCTAGTATATATATATATATATATATATTGGGTATGGGAATAAGTTTTAATTGTTTTTCCATACACAGTATTGATGGCATCACATACATTTCATCTAACCTTTCGATACATGAATTTAAAAGGTGGTGTGTATGTATGCTGCTAAACACAGTTTCAGACTTTTGTTTGGAGTCAAACAGCAGCTATTCATATCACATCGAAATACAGCGTTCGCGGGAAGTTCTCCTCTACAATCCTTCGAAGAAAAAACAAATTATCTGCAAGTTGTCTCTGATGAAGCGTGGTTGCTATAAACATTGCCAAGCAAATAGCCCATTTCCGCAGCACTTTTCTTCGAAGGAATCAATGTACAGACAGTGTGTGTGTGCGTGTGTGTGTGTGTGTGTGTGTGTGTGTGTGTGTGTGTGTGTGTGTGTGTGTGTGAGAGAGAGAGAGTGTGTGTGTGTGTGTCTGTGACCGCTCTAGCGGTTGCAATTTTGCTTTAATCGTTATCAAACTCGATTTATAAGCGTTTTATGTAAAAAAAAAAAAGATCAAGTTCGTTAAAGGCTGAAATCAGACTGTATGAAGGGTTCTGGAGGGGATGATTTTCGAAAATTTGAAATATATGCGTTACTATAAGTGGGGTCGAAAAATGTATAGAACCAATTTTATTGCAAATTAAATGTTCTATAAATAGTGTTATATACATTTATTCTCTATCTTGAATACTAACTGAGATATTTGCATTTTTCATATTCCGCTATTGTCGGTTCAGTTCGTGCGATTTCGCTGAAAGTTATTTCGGCCGTTTCCGTAACTGTTCGGCTCTCCTGAAATTGGTGTAGTGACTGGTGAAAGCTATTACTTTGGGAGATATATGCAAATACGTTCTGTTGATCCCCCCCCTTGTTTATTTCATGGACTACTAAAATTTGAGTGATCAAAATAAAAATTACTCTGATTCACTATAAATTACGGTACTAGATATAATAAATAGTTTTCAATAAAATTAATATGTTATAATTAGGTATATATCAGTAATTATTTTACTTTCCGGCGAAGAATATGTCTATGTATCTGTTCAGCTCTGAGTAGTTGGCAGACCTGTTTATTTACAATTCAGGCGCTTTCCCTTGGGAGCTTATTAAAATTTACTGAAAGATTTCTCATTACCGTTTGTATTTATTCACGGTGGTAAGTGTTACCACTATGCAGATTGCTCTATTGTAAAATTTCACATGGGAAATTTGCTTAGTTTACGCAGCCGCTGCGTGACGGACTTTTTATCAAGCCGTTCACCTTGTAGAACTAAGGCTTATCTACGTGATAACATATTTTTTTTAGCTATAGAGTGGAACTAAGGATTTTATTTACTGAGCCTGTCTCTAACTAAATTCTCTTTACCGACTCAAAATTTTCCAAGCGTATTAAGTCAGTTGCCTTAATACACATGACAATTCTGAGCCACACGTTTATCCGCATAGTTAAAGTATAACTAGAATATTAGGCTATAACTTAAGAAAAAGTGTCAATTTGCGTGAGCAGATAAACTTATCAAATATAAGACTTATTAACTTTTCCTATACATTTTATAATACACATAGTTCGAGATGATATATATTTAATGATAACTATAATTGGCAATTATAAAACTGATTTATTTACTAAATAATATTTTTTTTAACCCAGTATTTTTCTGAAGTCGGAAAATAAAATAACTAGAATTACCCTAACATTTTATGAATGTCACTTTCGGTTTCAAGGAGTTAGTATTTGAAACTTATTTGGGTCTGTGGATATTTCAAATTAAACACAATACTTCATATAAATCCAAAAGGTTTATTACTGAGAGAAAAAACCCTCCAAATCATTTTTTTCTTTAATTTAATCTTCTCTTTAATGTAATTTAATTGAATTCGCAAACGAAAGAGGGGGTAAAAATTAGAGTGACCACCCACTCTCTCTCGGCCGACCAACGGAATAGTTGTTCTCTGAAACTTTGCAAATTGAATTAATTATTTTATTTTTTTTTTTTTTTGGTATACTAACTAAAATTAATAAAACAACCAACATACCACACGTAAGGGAGAAAACTGAGTGAAACATGTCATTCACCAAACCATTTAGCAGATTTCATTTACGGAAAATCAGCGATTTTCGAAAAAAATTCTTCAAATCCATCGATTCTACTCAGGGGATTACACAAAGGAGGTACGTTCTAAACTATATGTTCTTGTTTGCTATCTAGTTGTGGTTAATGACTGAAATCGATCTATTGGGAAGGCGGGTTTAGAGGTGGCATTTTGAAGATTCGAAATATTCCACTTATTATACATCAAATCAACAAATTATATAGAACTAGTCTTATTACCAATATTATTTCCTATAAATATTGTAATATACATTTGTCTCCATCTTGGATAATGAAAGAGATATTTGCAGGTTTTAATTTTTTGGCCCTCAATAATCCCCCAAATGTCATATTAACATTAATCTGTCATATAATAAACCCTCATTAGGGGAGAGGGGGGGGGCTCTAGAAGGAGAATAATTGAAAATTCTTAATAATTCGGTTAGTAACCATGTTTAATTTTTAATTTTCTACCACTATTCCTTTATTGATGTTTTCTGTGACACGGCTGTTATCTGAGTTATTTTTTATTTTCAAATACCACATTTAATAAACACTTCGATCCCAATTAACATTTTGAGTCGGGTTTATACAGACTTCTAACTGTGGGAGAATTATAGAATAGATGGTGTAATGAGATCATCAGGATATATTTTTGCTTAGGCGTTTGTCAGTCAACTTTGTTGTAGGATTTAGAGGGAATATTATTGTATGTGGATAATGCAGTTTTCCTGTTCGAATTCATTAGCAAATAAAATCACTTAACAGCTAGTGGGTGTGAATACTTCCTTATCTAGTTCAGCCAATTCAAGAACCTTCTCAGTTTGAGAACGCATTTCACTTTTCAGTCAATGCCTCATATAATAATTTTTTAAGGCCTGTAATGGGCTCCCAAATATTTACTCAACGACTAGTGGCTGTTCAAGACTAGATTCTAAAAAAGTACAAAATGGAAATAGGGGTCCCATCATATATCAGTTATATAAATCTATATAAACTTAGTAATATTTAATGGATGAAATCAATAAACCAGGAAGAGTAATCTATTTAGAAAAGGGGTGAATGATCACTAATCACTACAATTCTATAAATTTTTTTTGTAACATACTGTACTATTGACGAACTTAATTAATCGTTTTTGTATTTAGCCTATAATTAACTTTCAATGCATACGCTTGCCATTTCGAGAGTTCTCTAATATTCATGAATTCGTTATGAGCAATTTCGATACAGCTTGAGGTATGTAAACACATGTGGCATTTAAATCCACTTATGGTAAAAGTATAAAATGATTTCGAAGAATCTTACTGTGCAAACGGCACAACAAGACGTTATAATTGTCCTCCTTATAAAATTTCCACATTCTTGAAGAATGTGAATGAATCAACAAGACTTCCCGTTTATCTGAAATATGAGAAACGCAAATACATACAGACTTCACAATAATTATTTAATACCACATAATTAGTCAATATGGATTTAGGATGGCCCAAAAAACGGATAATTCCGTTGAAATCCATAACAAATGTTTTTCGCGCGCTACTTTCTAAGTTCTTACTTTATGCTACTTCTCGATGACAAAATTTTCCAAATTTTGGACAATATGATAAAATGCATTTGTTCCTTAAAGGTAACTTGTATACTTACTACGAGCCAATCCATACAACTCTTGTGCTACAACTGTCTTTTATATCGAGTAGGGTTTTGATACATTTTTACTTTCTAGTTACTAAAGGAAGTATTGTAACAGCAAAGATTTACTGATTTCAGATATCGTTTTGACCTTTCTTGGACCCATTTTGACTAGTTTTGGCTTGACGTCTGCACGTATGTACAAGTCTCGGATAAATAAAAAACAACTTGCTTAACCCTCCGTTAGTCGCGGCGTCCTGACAGGTGCATCTTTGAGGTGTTTTTCTAATAACTTCCGATTGAATAAACCTAACGACTTCCGCCTCCAGCAATGCTTCTAGCTTCCCTTCCTCCTCAAAACAGTATAGGTTTGACCTTCGAAGTTTGTACACAGTGCGTTCCTTGTGTTAAAATCACCCCACAGGTGCACCGCGACCAAAGTTGTAAGTTTTTAAATTTCTTTTATTTCTATATTTAATCTATTTACCTTAGACATTCATCATTTGACGTTTGTAGTGCCTTGATTGTTTTTGAATAGTTAAAAATACCTACAAAATAAGGAATTCACCTCTGAAGTGACCGCGACTAACAATGCATTTTTAAAACATTTTTCAGCACAAATGGACCAGGAAATACGTATTTTTTGACGTGTGTAATCAAAATGATATTTCTAGACTCCACCACCTATTAATGGATCCTTTAGAAGAAGACGATAACATACAGAACGACACAGATTCGGAATTTGAAGACGGCTTGGAAGAACGGGGTATTGACTCAGAAACTGAACAATGTGACGTGGAATCGGGAAGTGATGGGGAGGATGAGCAGTCACACGAAAAATATGTTGCATTGAGAAGTGTGAACAGAAAGATTGTTGACCGTTATGAGTGGAGGAAACCCCCTTTTCGTTTGCGTACAATAGGAAAACAAAATGTATTGACACATCTTCCAGGAGTGAAAGGGCACGGCAAAGGAGGTTACTAATGAACTTGACTGCTGGTTCTGGCTCTTTGATAAGACGATAATTAGTAGTATTGTGCATTGCACAAACGAATTTATAAAAATCGTTGAGCCAGAATTTTCTAGGCAGAGGGATGCCAAAGTGACGGACTTCACAGAAATAAAAGCCTATATAGGCCTTCTTTACTTAGTTGCCACATACAGAGGAGCGAGAATGAATTTAGAAGACTTTATGTAAAACATGTAGGGCAAGAAACTCACCTGAGTTGAACTTGAAAGCACTAAAAGATTCGACGTGAAACATTTTAATTTCCTTTTTTATCATAAATGTTTTCTTGTATTTGCTATTCCTGCAGTAATCAAATGAGTCAGTAGTTCTCAACTATTCTTATTGCACTTTATTTATATATGTTTTCTAGTAGCTAAGTAAGTAGTACCTAACGAATTCATAGTTCATAAATAGCTTCATGTTACCTGAAATGTATTAATATTTTTGATAGTTGTAAGATATATTCATGTGTTACTTCGCATAAGTTTTAAAATATAATAGGTCTACTATTTGTTCAGATAAGTATTTATATTTGTTAACTCTATTTTTGCCCTAAGAAGCACTTTTATCAACATATTTCTCCATCGTCACCTCATAGGTGACCCGCGCCCAGAGTCGTTTGGAAATGACCCGCGCCTAACGGAGGGTTAACATACAGCTTAGCATAACTTCACACGTTCAAATTTCATATTTAGTACTTCTTTACCGTTTAGTGGTTGTGCACATCACCTTTTCATCTAAATGGACCAATGACGGGGGGGGGCGCGGCCACTAACAGAGGGTGGAAATAAAAACTTTCATATTTTTTCTTATGTATTATATATATATATATATATATATATATATATATATATATATATAGAGAGAGAGAGAGAGAGAGAGAGAGATTTCTTCACTATGATGAGATCTATAAATAATGACCTATGAAATTTTCGGCCTAATGTATTCGGACTGAGATATCGAATTAAGTTCGAATGGAATAATTTTAAATGAAGTACACCAAAACATTATGTGGGTTTAATTTAATATTATTAAAAAAATGTCGTGTGGTGCCCACATCAGGTTTTTTGTTTCGTTTCTATATTTAATTCGATCCAGAATGCTCCACAAACTTAAAGATTTCTCATTATACGTAGCCAATCTAGCACTCCATAATGACCTCAACGTTGATTATGTCCACATCCAATATCAGCAATAACTTCATATCATAAATTCTACTCTTTCCTTCCCGGACTTCGTAATTCTTTAGTCGAATCACTCTCATCTGCCCATATTTCTGAATACCAAGACGACAAAATCTGAAGCGTAAGTGTTCAAGAGAGCCTTCCTGAGCCAAGAAGAGATCTTCTTGTGGCCAAATGTAACTAATCTATCATATCGTTTGCTTGTTATATTTATTTATTATTACAAATAAAGAAAAAAATGTAATTCATGAATAAAACATTGCTAGACAGCTTAAGAGATTAAGGTCGAATAACTATTAGGGAGGAATTTTGTACATGGCAAAGGGATAAACTTACGGTTCCTGGGGTTATCAGGGTTTCAAACTCCATAATTCAACAAACCAGGCCGAGCCCAGAACCGGGGCCTTTATCCTTGGGCCCAGTCGTCCTCCTTGCCGTTTTCCAGGGCGGCCTTCCTTAGACTCTGGGGTTTTAAACAGGGCTAGCAGGAGTTTGGCCCTGAGAGATTGGCAAAGGGCTAAATCGATCAGGCTGTAAGTCTGTTAAAGCCTAACTGGGGATTAGCCCGAGTCCAGCAGCGGGAGGATTAGGGACTCGCCCTAGCCCTCCTGAGCCTTTGACCCTGCCAAGGATTAGGATATCCAGACAATTATTCACTAATCCTCAAGATGAAATTATTATTTGTCCTCTCTCACTTTGTCCGTTAGACCACTGTCACTCCTTCATAACCACCACTCACAATTGTATTTCACTCACTGGAAAAAAGTAAATAGCCTCATTTTACCTTTTTGTGAGCTCCCTCCTCTCCTCTAAAAGAAAGTCCGATCAGTCGTTTTTACTAGTGAAAACATATTTGAATCAGACTGAAAATGTAGGGACGTGTACCAAAAATAAAATCCGTCCGTAATAGAGAAATCTCCATACGAGAGCCGAACAGTTACGGCTGAACTAGCTTTTGGCGGGAAACTCACTCGTCCGTTATCGGCCCACATTTAATAAAACTGCAAATATCTCGGTTAATATTCAAGATAGAGAATAAATGTACTGATCAATATTTATAGTAAATTTAATTTGCAATTAGATTGGCTCTATACAATTTTTCGATCCGACGTATAGTAACGGAGATATTTCGAATTTTCGAAAATCCCTCCCACTGGTTCGATTTCAGCCATTAACGAACTTGATCTGTCTTTTTACATAAAACGTTTAAATATCGAGTTTGGTAACGATCAAGCAAAAATTGCGACCGCTAGAGCGTTAACAGACAAATATATATATAATTTTGAACGGACCTCATTTTCGTCATCTCCTGGGTAGGATCGATGGACATTTGAAGAAAATTTTTAAAAATCGCGTCATGAGTACGACCTCAATAGCTGATTTCCCTTAACACTCCGGTACTCGCGCGTCATCTGAGAGATGCCTAGACAACATGTTAAAGTGTTGCTCGAACGTGTTTGAACGCATCCCCCAGTCCCACTACCCTCCTACTAAGGTAAGACTGTCCCACCAGTATTGTTTTGATTTCCCTTCTGTCAACAAGTAGTGAGTTATTTACTAGAGCATCTCTCAGATCCCACGCGAGTACTTTTGTAAGTATCAGTTACTATGTACAAATTTATTTTTTTATGTATTTTTTGTCGTGTTCTACTTGTATGAAGTACTTGCTGTGTAGTTTTTAGTTCAAATTATCATATCATAATCCCGATTTTGACTATCATCCGTGAGATGAGGCGCGACTATTTTTGTTACACTTACTAACATTTCTCCTACATTCATTGTTTTTGTACGTTCAAAACGTTGGCCGATGGTGGTGCTATTTTCATTATTGAATATTGCCGGGATTAATTCCCAAGTGATATATTTAGGGAATGGCCGGGATTAATTCCCAAGTGATATATTTAGGGAATGGCAACGATGTGCCTGTCAGACGGGAATTTCTTGAGCAATTGTGGAGAGGATTATTAGAGAAACAGCTGCATAAAAGAAGTCAAATATCGTCACTTCCACCACTCATGTTGGGCAGATTGAAGGAAATAGCACCATCTCAGACTTTGGGTAGCAAAGTGTCATAAGTAGACCCTCAGTGGCAGATACTTCTTCAAGAAAAAGGTGTGCCCCTTGTCAAAAACAGCAGAAGAAGAGATACACACAGTACAAGTGCCAAAAATGTGGACAGTATTTATGTTATAGAAGAACCAAAGGATGACTAAATGGGGGGGGGGATTATTATAAACTATAATATGTTTTTGTATTTGAGCTTTACATGTTTGTTGTTTTCATTGTACACAATTTATTTTCTTTAGTTTTATATGCTAATATTAAAGAGTTTGACTTTTCATTAAAATAATTATTTTGATAAAAAATGTAGTAAATAATATAAATATCCATAATAGCATAGCAGTTTCATTATTATTACCCATTTTAAAAACAATCAATGGCTCTTATTTAATAAAATGTAGGTAATAGAAAGTTTTTTTTTTATTAAAAAGACAGAGGGATCTGACAGATGACACGCGAGTACTTTTGTTACAAAAGGGGGCGCGAGTACCGGAGTGTTAAGGGAAATCTGCTAAAAGGATGTAAAGAGATCGATGGTTAGATTAATATCTCCAAATCCATAGTAATGAATTCATTTCGGAGGAAGGGATCTTCCGAAACCTTAACAGCATTACTTACTTATTGGTTCCCACAACTGGATGAGTGCTCAATCAGTGGACAATCTCGTAGCAAAGCAGGGCTGAATATGATCTCCGGAGAAACCAATACTACTTTCCCCCTAAAATATATGCATTAGAGTGGACTTGGGAATATTATTTTATCCTTTTTTTCATTTTTTTAACACTCTTCAGAGTTTCCGGGTCTGGTAACCTGGATTTTCTCGTTACATGAGAAAATCACGTAAATCCCGAGGGATGGAAGAATATTTGCAGTTGACCCGGCATCACGTCTTAAGCTCTAGCGGTCGCAATTATTGTTTAATCGTTCAAAACTCAATATATAAGCGTTTCATACACAACTAAAGATCAAGTGTGTTAACGACTGAAATGGGACCAGGGGGATGGGAGGGGGTTTAGAGGAGAGAAATTTCGAAAATTCGAAATATCCCTGTTACTATACATCGGATCAAAAAGTTGAATAGAAATAAATTAAATTTGCTATAAATATTGTTATTTACTTTTTTTCTCTTTCTTGAATATTAACCGAGTCAGCAAATATTTTCAATCTTCAGCAAACCCCCACTTCTACTAATGTTACGTAAACAATGCTCTGTTATATAATAAACCACATTAATCAAAGCTTAAATACCAAATATTATAATCAAGAGACTTTCGTTATACGAGATACATGGATATATGTTCTGGTGCCACCCCAGCCCCTTTTTAAGTTCTTGGTCTGCTTTTTGATTAATACAAATTTATTCTGGGATAAAAATTATTCTGATTCATTATAATTGACAGTACTAAATATAGTAAATAGTTTTCAATAAAATTAATATGTTATATTCTGATTTATTTCAGTAATTGTGTGAGAGGTTGACAGGCTTATTTGTTTACATTACAGACACTTCACGTCGGGAGGTTACTAAAATTGACTGAAAGATTTCTTAATACCGTTTGTATTTATTCACTTAATGTTCACGTTGGTGTTGTGTTACCAGTATGTAGATTTATATATTGTTAAACTTCACAAGGGAAATCTGTTTAGTTTGAGCAGCCACTGCGTGACAGACTTTTTGAGCGAGTGTAGTTTTGGTGTAATCCAAATAGTCGAAACACCTGTCAGGGACGGAGGGGCCTCCTTTAGTGGACATGTACCACTTTGTTCAGCAGCTTGCAAACTCGCCTGTTAATCTGGATTTGAGATCGCGATACCCACCGAGCCCGAACCCCTTGCAACGAGTAATATTGAAAATGGAACGGATTGAGGGCTTTTCAGAGTGGGGTTGAGCGACATGAGTTTGAATCCTGTTTGGGGGTAGGTTTAATATTTTCGATGTTAATTATCTGAGTCTCGGCTGTTAAAAGATTGTCATGAATGATAGCCGGTAGGAGTGGCAGTCCCTCGAGGGGGAAGGGGTTGAGAGACAGGCGGGGGCCGTTTCATATAAACGTCAAAAGTTGTGTCGGGCCCTGTGTCGTACGGTGAAGTGATATAAGCAAGTTGAGTCTAATATATAAATGCTGGCGCTAGCTGACGAGTATGAGGGGAGCCAGCTCTACCTTCCCCTTACCCAATATCCCCTTAATATTAACTTCACATTCGATATGAGGCGAAGGAAATGCCAACCGATACAAAAAGCGCAATCTCACTCCATCCGCTTAACCACGTCTCTTGCATCCATTTATTGTTATTATTATATTTTTCCAATTCCCCGTTTCACATTTCATGATAAATGCATAGAAGAAGCAGACAAATTCTGTATTTAAGACTTTTTTTTTCGCAGATTTCCCTTAGAAGAAAACAGCTATTGAAATTGTACTCATGTTGGGATTTTCGAAAATTTTCTTCGAATGTCCCGATGGACATGGATCGATTCCTACCCAGGAGATTACAAAAATGAGGTTCGTTCAAAATTTTAAATATATACGTCTTTTAACAATCTAGCGGTCGCATTTTTTGTCTATTCGTTGACAAACTCGATATTTAAACGTTTTATGTAAAAATAACGATCATGTTTGTCTAACGCTGAAATCGGAACAGTGGGAGAGGGGTTGTGCGTCAGGCCGAAAAATTGTATAAAAATCAATCTTATGGCAAATCTAATGTTCTTTTAATGTTGTTATATACATGTTTTCTCTATATTGAATATTAAGCGAGATACTTCCATATTTTAATTTTCGGCCAACAGCGAACCCCCCGACTCCTACTCATGTCATATTTGCTATAAACTGTTATATCATGTACCATCTTATTCCATGGTATAATACCAAATATGATTTTCATTGAAACATGAAAATACGTCGTTTGATGACGTCATCAATTATATCTCCTTCCAAATTACTTGAAATTAAATGTAATAGGTTGTAAAATAAGTTCTCAGAGTTTTTTACTGGGGATTTCAATAAAAACTTTAGAATCTTATAAATATTCTTAATCAATTATGTATGACTCATTTTGATCTATTACATGTTGCCATCTTTTTGGTAATTTTTTAATTCCGTCCTCCCAGAACTTGCTGGGTGCGTTTTGCAGTCCTCGAGCGAATTTATGTGTTTCCCGTTAAGAGTGTTTTGAAGGGCCCGAAATAAGTGAAAATCTGTTGGGGCATGGTCTGGCGAATAGAGTCGGTGGGGGATCACATCCCAGCCGAACTCCAATAATTTCTGACGAGTATGCAAAGACACGTGAGGAAGGGCATTATCGTGATGGAAAACTATGCCTTTGCTTTTCTCTCCCATTTTAAACAAGCATACCCCTTAAAGATAAGGAATCTCAGTTGACACTGATGCATAGAAGCACCTTAACTAATTCTTTTTTAGAATATGTGAACGTAATTGACCAAGTAAACTTGATTTTATAAACACAGAAAGGATTAAATTGAGATAAATAAAATTAAACTTATTTTAAAACCCAATATCTATTTCCATTAAATGTTAACAAAACATGAATGGATACGTCAGATGTCATTGTTTTCTACTAAAAGTAATGATAAGAATAAGGCATAATTGATGAAAATTTTGGAACTGACAAAAAAAAATGCTTTAAATTGAAGGCTAGTGAAGAATTGTGTAAAGCAAAATAACATTATTAATGTGAGCGTTTGATACAGTTTATTAGATAATTAACTCTATTGTCGTTCAAAATTCCTCAGCATTACTTCCTCAGGGATTTGGAACTGTTATTTTACGTGAAACAATAGTAGGGGGAGGGATAACACGAGCCTAATTTCTAGTAAAGATTTAGCAGCAGTGTTTATCTATCGAAGTAATTACCATCAATTTCCCTTTCCTGGATCTTCAGTTCCCTTCAACTCAGAGAAAGCAAAACAGAGCGTATTCCTAGAATCAAAATTAAATGACAGAGATATACATCGATGTGCTCATATTATAATGAGGAAATTATTCCATGACAGCGATCAAATTGAGATATATGTGACAAGCACGAGCCTTGTTAATTGGCACCTAGCTTGAAGGAAAACTGGCAAGGAAATAAACCAGTGCTAGAAACGAGTTCAAACGCTGCTAATAAAGTTTATAATTTTCTCTATTGTTAAAAACTTGCAAAAATACAGTTATTAAAATTAGTATTGGGTGTAATTTATGTGAGGCGTTAACAAGGTGCATTAGTGTTGAAGAGATGAGAGTGGTGCTAATTAGAGGAAGGTTTCTGCTGCTAGGAGGGGCAATTCATCCCAAACTATCTGCCCAGCCCTAAGCTTGTTAGTGTTTAAATCAGAGTTGGCCGACCTACTTCAACTAAAGAATAAACTCCTCTTCTCAAACACATTAACCTAGTAAATGTCTAGTAATATACCCCAAAACACGAAATTCTTTGTTCTACCAGTCAATGGATCTTGGTTCTATTCTCGAATCGTCAAATATATACGTCGTATATACTGAAAGACTTTTCCAAAACGATAATAATTTCCTCGCAATGCTTTTTTACAGTCACAAAGAGAAGGTAATCATTGTGAATTCGAAATATCTCGGTTACTTTGAGTCGAATCGAAATATTTTATAGACTAAACGATTTTTGAGTTTTAATTTTCGTCTATTGCATTAAACATTTTTTCAATGACTCCAACGTTTACGAACTTATTTATACTTTTTTTTGGGGGGGGGGGGGTTCAGCCTTTTGTAAAGACATTCCCAAATTCTATAAATGCAATTTTATTTTAGGTACCTAAGTCACTAAACATCTCTAGTCCAACTAGCATTTTAATTACTCTTCTTATTCTTGAATCAATTTCCTTATAAGTTCTTCATAGTTTAATGGCAAGGACCATCAAGAATAAAACACTTTTTCAGCCCAAACTTCATTCATATTGCCATACATGTTTCGTAGCTTAACAACGACCTCTTCGCTGGCCACCCCTTTCCAAAAAATAATAGCATTATTAAAAAAAAAACAAAAAAAAACCCTGTAATAATTCTTTGACAGATAGTACTTTAATAAGTGCCTACTTACATGATATATTTATTAACTTAATCACAGATTGCTACAAACATTTCTGAAGTACTCGTTCCGTCTTTCGGTCGTTGCGATCGTCCCTTCCTCACTGGAGAGGTCATTGATACTGTGCTTCCTGAAGAAATGATTATCATGGGGTTTCTTAGAGATAGAGATAGAGAGAGGGATGGAGGATCCGAAAATTCGAAATGTGTCAGAAGTTTTGATTCGGACATAAAAGGTCATCGAACCAATCTCGTTAAACATTTAGTGTTCTAGCCACAATATTGTCTGCACAACTAACTGCTAGTAACCAATATACTACACACATTCTATCAAATCTCAAAAATATAAGTATTTATCTCAAAATATAGAATTATAACAAAATTGGTCTAAAACGTACTTAAGAAGATTTAAATGGTATATCTTTCATTCTATTTTATTAGACCAGGTGTGGGCAACCTTTGACATGTTGGGGGCCAAACTTTAGTGTGCAAATACGTTCGCGGGCCACTTTTAAAAGTAGTGCATTTTAAAGTAGTGTTCATAATTTTTAAGATAGATATCAGGCCTGAAATTATTAGGACAATGTAATTATAATACGATTTATTAAAATAACGAAATAAAATGAAAAAAATAGGTACAACATGGTACAATCAATGAACTTGAATTTGGGAACTAATCCATCGATGTTTGGATTTATTCCACTGATACAAAGACGAAAAGAATTTTCCGAATTATCGTCAGTCAGCCTTGTATGATGTTTTGATTAATCATCAATGAAAATAACTTTTAGCATTTATAAGTACTGCAAAACGGACACATCTCTCCTCATCTTCCTCATTTGGAGATAGTAGTGTAATATTTTTGATTAATTAGGTTTTTCAAAATGTCTGGCGAGCCGGATCAAACCTTACCGCGGGCCGGGGGTAGCCCACACATGTATTAGACGATGTAGGCATGTGAGAAAACTTCAGGTGTTTAAGAGATTTTTTTCAAATGTATAAATAAAGTATCTGTCTTAACATTATTGAGTATTTATTAATTTGAGAAGCCGCTACAATGGCGAATCATCTTTTGACATATTGAAATATAATTTTACAAAATTAGATAAATATTAAAAATTTTACAATGCTAAATGTTATAAATGTACAAAATAGACGACAATGTACAAAATGGCGATTTTTAACATGCTAAAATATAATTTCACAAAATTAAATAAATATTAAAATTGTTACACAGCTAACGTTTACAAATGTATAAAATGGACAAAACTAAATATAAATTGTTACTATATTTACAACAAAAGGAAAAAAAAAACAAAATAAAAATAAAAAAACTAAAAGAAAAACTATAAATAGTTAAACTGGAAGAAGGCAAAACTTATATTCCTCAGTGGTTGCTATATATAACTTTCATAATTATAGATAATAGCTTTTATATCTCATCAAATAATCCATTATTTCTTAAATACTTAAAAACATCATCTATAAATTGGCTACTGTCGGCCAGTATAGTAAAAAAAAAAAATTAACATTATTGCGTAAATTGATTATCCAAATTAGAGGTCCACCCTACTTACCTCACCCCAATCATCTCAGACGTGGGCTATAAACAAGTAAAATAAAAAAAGTCCGTCACGCAGGGGCTGCGTGAACTAAGCAGATTTCCCTCGTCAAGTTTAATTAGATAAATCTACATACTGGTAACACAACACCACCTTGAATATTAAGTGAATGAATACAAACAGGCGGGAAGCGTCTGAAACGTAAACAAACAGGTCTCCCAACCTGACTCTCACCGGAAAGAAAAACAATTACTGAAATATATCAGAATATAACTTATTCATTTGATTAAAAACTATTTACTATATCTAGTACTGTAATTTATAATTAATTAGAATAATGTTTATCTCAATCATTTAAATTTAAGTAGTCCGAAAACTTAAATTCGGGGGGGGGGTCACCAGAACATATTTACATGTATGTCGATTAATAAAGGTCTCAAGAAAACAATATTGGGTATTTAAGGTTGGAATATGGTTTATTACATAACCGAGTATTGTAAGTTTAACATGAATAGAAGTGGGGGTTTGCTGAAGGTCGAAAACTATATAATCCAAAAATCTCGGTTAATATGCAAGATAGAGAATAAATGTATGTAACAATAATTATAGTAATCGTACTTTCCAATAAGATTGGTTCTATACAATGTTTCGATCGGACGTATAATAATAGAGATATTTCGAATTTTCGAAATTCCCCCTCCAACCCTCCCCCTCCCACTGGTCCGATTTCAGCCATTAACGAACTTGAACTTCCTTTTTACATAAAATAATTAAATATGGAGTTTTGTAACGATAAAACAAGAATTACGACCACTAGAGCGTTAACAGACAAATATATATAATTTTGAATGGACCTCATTTTCATCTCCTGGGTAGGATCGATGGACGTTTGAGGAAATTTTTCAAAACCTACATCATGAGTACGGCCTCAATAGCTGATTTCCCTTAAGGGAAATATGCTAATATGTTCTACAATTGTTGCTCTATAGATTGTTTGGCGTTTGAAACTTTTTTTCGAAAATCGCATCACGAGTGGAACCTCTAATGCGAATTTCCTTTACGAAAATTCAGCTGAAAATGAAGACTATAGAGCCTAATATATCCATCTTGTTATTTATGCTCTCATGAAAAGGAAAACGCGTGTGGAGTTGATGGTGGGATCTTCCAATAGCGTAGCTTCCTTGCTCACTTATTCAACCAGGCGCGATACCTTAGCCCCTTAGTTCCAAATTCCCTTTCATCTCGCCGTCTCACGGATTGGACATTTTAATAAGTTACCGAATTTTTCGCGTGCTCCTATGTCACCTTCTTATATTCTCTTATGCAGGAAGCGAGATGGAGAGACGCGTGTCTCGCCTTGTCAATTTGCTCTCACATAGGGGCTACCCCCTCCCATTCGAATTTACCTTCGCACTAAAACTCAAAGCTACTGACGTATATTTTTGATATGGGAAACCGGGGCAAGATGAGGGTGTTAATGATGAAATATTTCCTTCTTAATTTTAATATTCATTTTAAACAAACGATATTCGTTGTACCTCAGTTAAGAAACACCTAAAGTCTAACTAAAATTTTAATTCCTGTTTACATAGACTGCCGGAGAAATAGACAATAGATATTCCAGTTTGTGGGAAATTTCTTTTAGACTAAGAAAACATATGGTGAAGTAAGGTTACTAGTGTTTCATACCGGCAAGTGGGAAATCTAGGTACTCAGTCCCTGGATGACGGAACTTTTTCATAATTTGACAAACACTCCTGAGTTTTATTAAGTAATTCTTAAAATTATGAATAGTTCTGATTTAAGAGAAAATTATAGCAATGATTTAGGCATATAGACCCAATGAGATCACATTTAAAAGTGTCGCTATAGAGGACACTAAACCTAATACAAATTTTAAAAAAACAAAGGTCCTTTTCGATTATCGGTAAGTCACGCATTTAAAGACTATTATTAAATCATATTAAAAGAAAAAACACTTTATTATTAAACATAAAACTTCATTTATTAGAATAACAAAATTTAATTATAATTAGAGTTAGCCCAAAACTCGAAGATGTCCAGAGTAGCTGCATAAAGCGGTCGTCCCCGGCCGTCGTCTGTCACATGAATTCTGCAAGGTAGCTGTCCACGTGGTGTAATAATACACAATCACCAATTTGTGTTAATAAACGATCACTCATTTTCTGATAACAAAAGAAACAGAATGACTAAGATAACCTTGTGAAGTATAAACCACCACATTCTCAAGAGCCATATAATAGCGATACACGGTTTTGTACCAGTAAATATTTTATCTGTAAATAATGAGTTGCCTGCCATTAACTACTTTGTCATGTATAAATTCCAGAAGTGTAATTTTAAATAATAAAGTGATTTTCTTTTAATAATAGTCTAGAAATGTGAATAATCCATAGGTACCAAAACATAACAACCCTTTATTAAATTTCTAGGTAAACGTTAAGGACATGGGTCTTACACCTTACTGGGTTAATCAAGAGTGTCACCTAATGATGGCCGATATTTGTAAAGATATGGTGAATATAACTAGACTTTATATTTACTACATTATTTATGGAGTTTGTTATTTTTTTTTATTTATTTGTTAATTTCATTTGCAATAATATAGATAATGTATCAAGTAAATTGTAAGTACAGAAAGATGTAAGTTGTATGACTCGGGGAGGGAAAGCATCCAGTGAATATATTAATATATATTGGGAATGGAATTAGCTTTTATTTCATCATCTGTGGAAATAATTATATTTAGCACTTTTACTACACATGAAGAATTCGTCGTCCAAGAATTTGTTGTCGTTTTAGGGATCTGAGGAATATGGGCTGAGGGAAGTGATTGGACCAAAGGAATGTCCAGGAAGGAGAGAATGGTTCTCATACCGAGATTTAGCGAAGGGAAGACCAACTCGAAGTTTAAGCCAATTTGTAAGGTTATATTAGTCTCGTGAAAAGGTGACCCAGAGATTTTTCGAAGTATTTTCTTTTGGATGTTTTGGGAATTTATTCATTTCTGAAATCAGAAAGTTCTATTCCGTGAAGTAATACTCGATACGTGATAATTTAGGTCAGTTTCTAGTGGTCTTATTAGGAGTTTTATTCAGTTCTGGTCTTTTTAGTGTGATGTGAAGTTTCCAAGTTAGTCGATTGTTAATGGATGAGCCTAGGTACTTTATGTGTGATATCTGACGAATTGGAATGTCATTGAGTAGATTCATTGGTTGATATATATATATATATATATATATATATATATATATATATATATATATATATACCAATACGTTATGTGAAATTTGAGTGATTGAGATAAAATTATTCTGTTTCATTATAAATTACAGATATACATAATTTTTTTCTATAAAATTAATATGTTATATTCAGATATACCCGTATTTCAGTAATTGTTTCTCTTTCCAGTGAAGAATATTTCTATCTATCTGTACATCTCTGATTGGTTGGCAGACCTGTTTGTTTACAATTCAGAGCTCTTCGTTTAGAGGTTATTAAAATTGACTGAAATATTTCTCATTACCACTTGTATTTATTCACTTAATATTCACGGAGGTGTTAAGTGTTACCAGTATGTAGATTTATCACTTGCAAAACTCACGAGGGAAATCTTCTTCGTTTACGCAGCCCCTGCTTGACAGGCTTTTTTTTTATTCTTCAGCTAGGTTTTTATCTTTGTAATGAGTTACATATTTTTAACTTAACATTGTAAATGCTCAGGAGGGTGAAAAATTTGTTGTAAAACAGTTAAGTCTGTTGGGGAGACCTAAATACCTTATTTATAGCCTGAAATATTATTATTGGTTTCTGTTAGGATAAAGAGCAGACGTTAATTTTCGCTATTGAGGTCGTACTCATGACGCGATTTTCGAAAAATTTCTTCAAATGTCCATCGATCCTACCCAGGAGAAGACGGGGCTATATATATATATATATATATATATATATATATATATATATATATATATATATATTTGTCTGTTAACACTCTAGCGGTCGCAATTTTTGTTTAATCACCACCAAACTCGGTATTTAATCGTTTTATGTAAAAAGGAAGATCAAGTTCGTTAATGGCTGAAATCGGACTAGTGGGAGGGGGGTTTAGAGGGGGGATTTTCAAAAATTCGAAATATATCCGTTATTATGCATCGGATCGAAAACTTGTATAGAACCAATCTTATTGAAAATTACATTTACTATAAATATTGTTATATACATTTATTCTCTATCTTGAATATTAACCGAGATATTTGCATTTTTATGAAGGCTGTGCTCGGGTATTGTTCGGATTAGTTCGGCCGTTTTCGTAACTTCTCGGCTCAGGTGGAAGCTTCTTCTAACCTTACCTGTCGTTTCTAACCTTATTTTACCTCCGTTACTTTGTGTGATTTATGCAAATACGGTCTGTTCATCTGCCGCCCCCCCCCCTTCTTTAGTACTTGTACTACTAAAATTTGAGTTATTAAAATATAAATGATTTTTACAATTTAGAAGCCGTTTCAGATGGGAATTTATTAAAATTAACTGAAAGATTTCTTATTACCGTTTGTATTTACTCATGGTGGGCTTGTATTACCAGTATGCAGATTTCTCTATTGTAAAACTTCACATGGGTGATCTGCTTAGTTTACGCAGCCCCTGCGTGACGGACTTTTTTAAATGTTTTATGGTCATTTAGAGTTTGAAGAACTCATGGAAACAGTTTGAAAGTCAACTATCGAGATGTAAAGAGTACTGTGAAATATATGTTTATTCTACCACGAATGACAGAATGTAGGGCGTGAAGAAAAAAATCGAGGTTATGAAGAGAAGGAAAATAAAATATCCAAGAAGCTCCAGTTCAGAGAAGGGAATAATGACATGTTAAGAGTTTGAAGGAGACGTGTGTAAAGTAGTAATGGAGCCGAAAGAGGACGACTGGCTTGGAGACAATTTCGGTCTGATGTTTAGAAGGGAAACAGGAGCACATCGCCTCAAGCCAATCTTCAAATGTAAATAGATTTGTTAGTTGACGGTAGACGGGCCCCTCCTCGCTCCCGACTATCAAAGGTCCTCAACGAAAGAAATATATGTGCTAAGGAAATGTAATAAAGGGGAGAGAATTAGAGAAGGACTAATCCAGCTAACAGGGTTGCGAGCGTTCGCCTACGAGAAACAAATGACTAAAGGGAGAACAGAGGCCCGGGGAAATGTATATGACAGTAATTGGCCAAAGAGCAGGGATTCTATTTGCTTGCTCCGATTGCTTCAAGGGCCACCTCATGCGAGTCATTTAGTTACCTCACTCCCTCCCTCTTTCTCACTCCCTCGCTCCCTCTCTCTCTCTATCTATCTCCCAACCTCCTCTCTATCTCTCTCGCTCCCTCTCACTCTCGCTCTCCTTCTCCTACTCACAAATTACACAATTACCTTTGTTATATAATTAGTGCTCCTCATCATAATGCTTAGAGTAAGCAAATGACTGTTTAGCAAATTGTTTTCAGATTTGATTTAGATCAATTTTATTCCAGCTGAATGTGGGTCTGCACAAGCAGCAGTTATTTATTACAGCATACCGCATCTACTATTATCATTAGCGGTAGATGGATCTATATTTCTTGGAAAAAAAATAAGTTACAGTTAAAAATACAAAAAGCTTTTTTTTCTGTAATCGTTGAATAATGGTAACATTACTAAACTGAAATGAGTGAAGAAAGTGAAACATTTTGCAATAGAGTGAAGAAAGTGAATTGCCTTCTTAATTAGTAATAAGTATAAATTAAAAAATAATTTGAAGTTGGAAATTAAATGCTTTTAAATGTTTATTAACATTGTAAGAATTTATTTTAACAAAATAAATTGCAATGTGAATGAATTATTGGTGGAAATAATCAATATATTTTAAAATTTAAATATAATAATAATTACCTTCCTTGTTTATAACCTGTACTTTTTTATAACTGCAATACTTCACAATCATCACTAGTCGTTTTATAACTATGCTTATAACCTTTCACAACCATGCTTATAACCTACCAACAACATACCATAATCTTCACAACATCCTAATTTTGTTCATATTCTGGTTAGATCTGATCATGTATTACGGGTAAACGTTTCACTCGAGTTGTAAAATGATCTACTTTCGTCACTTGTATAATAAATAACTATTATGTCTTCTTCATCGTCTCTAAGGAGTTCTTTTAGGTTCGGTTTAAGGTTCAAAGCTCTTCTTGGAAGATCGTATTTCTTACAATCGAGGAGAAGAGGTGAGACGGTAAGATGGACATTACAACAATCGCAGGTTGGTGGGAATAAGCCCTTCAATTACCTAATAACTATTTGTTAATTTCTTGTGTCCAATTCGGACACGGGCAAGAACGACCTCCTCTTTTCGGATTTTAGCAGATTTTCCTTGAGGGAAATCAGCTATTGAGGTCGTACACGTGAAGCGATTTTCGAAATTTTTCTTCAAATGTCCATCGATCCTACCCAGGAGAGGACGAAAATGAGGTCCGTTCAAAACCGTATATATATATATATATATATATATATATATATATATATATATATATATATATATTTGTAAGTTACCGCTCTAGCAATTTTTGTTTAATCATTCATTACCAAACTCGGTATTTAATCGTTTTATGTAAAACGAAAGATCAAGTTCGTTAACGGCTGAAATCGGACCAGTGGGAGGGGGGTTTAGAGGAGGGAATATCGAAAATTCTAAATATCTCCATTACTATACGTCGGATCGAAACATTATATAGAACCAATCTTATTGCAAATTGAATTTACTATAACTATTGTTATATACATTTATTCTCTATCTTGAATATAAACCGAAATATTTGCATTTTTATTAAGTGTAACGGACGAGCAATGGCCGCTACTATTCGTTCTCGCCGAAAGCTAGTTCGGCCGTTTCCGTAACTGTTCGGCACTCATATGGAGATTTCTCTATCGTATAACTTTCCGTCGGAAATCTGCTTAGTTTACGCAGCCTCTGGGTGACGGACTTTTTCTATTTGCAGTGTTCCAACGCTCGGTAATTTCTTTGATTTGCCGCAGTTTATTGTCGTGTTTTTTCGTCCAGTCTGACTTCCACCTTTGAAGTATAAGCTTTTGGAACTCTCGTTTCCAATCGTCTGGGGAGATGAAGGTTACTGCAGCCAAAATGTGAGGGAGCCCAAACGAGTGATATATTTTTTTCTGAGTTTTGTATTTGACCTTTTACTAGGTCTGTGAGGTAACATCGTGAGCCCCAGTTACTAAGATTGCCTAGAGCACTTTGTTCGATTTGGATAAGAACCATTACATGTCTCAAATCCAATTTTCATGTCGAAATGGAATACTGCCAGTATCGAACGAAAGTACAATTATAAAATTATTGTTTCGAGAAACCGTAACTAAAAAGTAAAGTAAAATTCAGAACATTCTGTCTGCCTTTTGACAAGTATATAATACAGCTGTATAATACAGTTAAATAAATATATCATCAGCTCGGTATTATTGCTAAATTTATGGTTACTATCATCTTTGAGAAGAATGAAATAGAATCAGCTCTCCCTAAAAGTTCGTTCCTTAGATTGTACCAAGTCATATTAGTGTCTAGTATAAGTAAATTCCGTCACGCAGGGGCTGCGTTAACTAAGCAAATTTCGCAAGTTAGATAGATACATCTATATACTGCTAACAATTAACACCGCCGTGAATATTATAAGTGAATACAAACTGTAATGAGAAATCTTTCAGTCAATTTTAAAAACCTTCCAAAGGAAAGGTTCTTAATTATAAACAAACAGGTCCGCAAACCGCTCAGAGCTGAACAGATAGATAGACATTTTCTAGACCGGAAAGAGAAACAATTTCCGAAATATATCTGAAACTTACACATCAATTTTATTGAAAACTATTTACTGTAGCTAGTGCTGTAAATTATAATGAATCAGAATAATGTTTATCTCAATCACTCGAATTTTAGTAATCCAAGAAGAAAACAAAATCAACAGAACATATTTCCAAATATCTCACAATGTAAAAGTTCAATACTTGGTATTTAATCTTGGAATGAAGTGGTTCATGGTATAACAGCTTATTATTAATATGACGTTAGTAGCAGTGGGGTTTAACTGAACGCCGAAAAAAAAATCCAAATATATTGTTTAATATTCATGAAACAGAAAACGAAACAGTATTTCTAGATCATTTACGGGTAATTTGCAGTAGGATTGGTTTTATACACATTTTCGATCCAACGTATAGTAACTATAGTAACGGAGATATTTAAATTTTCGAAATCCCCCCCTCTAAACCCCCCTTCAACTGGCCCTATTTCAGCCAATAACGAACTTGATCTTTGTGACGGTAAATGATAGTTACTTATTGGTTCCCGCAACTGGTTGAGTGCTCAATCAGTGGACAAACTGGTAGCAAAGCAGGGCTGAATGTGTTCTCCGGAGAAACCAAAACTACTTTCCCCCTAAAATATATGAATTAGAGTGGACTTGGGAATATTAATTTATCCTTTATTTTTCATTTTTAGCAGATTTCCCTTAAGGGATTTCATGACGCGATTTTCGAAAAATTTCTTCAAATGTCCATCGATCCTACACTTGCGATGACGAAAATGTGGTCCTTTCAATACTATATATATATATATATATATATATATATATATATATATATATATATATATTTGTCTGTTAAAACTCTAGCGGTCGCAAGTTTTGTTTAATCGTCACCAAACTCGGTAATTAAGCGTTTTATGTAAAAAGGAAGATCAAGTTCGTTAACGGCTGAAATCGGACCAGTGGGAGGGGGGGGGGTTTAGAGGGGGGATTTTCGCTATTTCGAAATATCTCCGTTATTATGCATCGGATCGAAAAATTGTATAGAACTAATCTTATTGCAAATCACATTTACTATAAATATTTTTATATACATTTATTCTCTATCTTGAATATTAACCGAGATATTTGCATTTTTATGAAGTCTGTGGTCGGGTATGGTTCGGATTAGGTCGGCCATTTCCGTCGGGTCAGGTGGGACCAAGGGAGGCTTCTTCTAACCTTACCTGTCGTTTCTAACCTTACCTTACCTTCCTTACTTTGTGAGATTTATGGAAATACGTTCTGTTCATCCGCCCACCCCCCTTCCTTAGTTCTTGGACTACTAAAATTTGAGTTATTAAAATATAAATTATTCTTACAATTCAGCAGCCGTTTCAGTGGGAATTTATTTTAATTAACTGAAAGATTTCTCATTACCGTTTGTATTTAATCACGGTGTTGTTGTGTTACCAGTATGCAGATTTCTCTATTGTCAAACTTCACATGGGAAATCTGCTTAGTTTACGCAGCCCCTGCATGACGGACTTTGATAATAGTCTATAAAGTTATTATTCTAATACTGTTCAGAGCTCTGGTGACCTGGATTTTGACGTTACATGAGAATACCACGTATATCCAGAGGGATGGAAGAATATTTGCAGTTGACCCGGCATCACGTCCTAAGCTCTAGCGGTCGCAATTTTTGTTTAATCGCTCAAAACTCAATATATAAGCGTTTCATACACCACTGAAGATCAAGTGTGTTAACGACTGAAATCGGACCAGTAGGAAAGGTGGGGTGGGGTTAGAGGAGAGGAATTTCGAAAATTCAAAATATCCCTGTTACTATACATCGGATCAAAAGGTTGAATAGAAATAAATTAAATTTGCTATAAATATTGATTTATACTTATTTTCTCTTTCTTGAATATTAACCGAGTCAGCAAATAGCTTCAGTCTTCAGCGAACCCCCACTTCTGCTCATGTAACATAAACAATACTCTGTTACATATATAATAAACCACATTAATCAAAGCTTAAATACCAAATATTATATTCTTATATATTAGAGTGGGGGGATTTTGAAAATACGAAATATCTCCGTTATTATACTTCCGATCGAAACATTGTATAGAACCAATCTTATTGGAAAATACGTTTACTATAATTATTGTTACATACATTTATTCTCTATCTTGCATATTAACCGAGATTTTTGGATTTTATAGTTTTCAACCTTCAGCAAACCCCCACTTCTACTCATGTTAAACTAACAATACTCGGTTATGTAATAAACCACATTCGAACCTTAAATACCAAATATTGTTTTCAAGAGACCTTTATTATACGACATACATATAAATCTGTTCTGGTGACCCCCCCCCCTTTTTAAGTTCTTGGTCTACTAAAATTTGATTGATTGGGATAAAAATTATTCTGATTCATTATAAATTACAGTACTAGATATAGTAAATAGTTTTCAACAAGTTTAATATGTTATATTCAGATATACTTCAGTAATTGTTTGTTTTCCGGTCAAGAATATTTCTATCTATCTATTCAGCTGTGAGAGGTTGGCTAACTTGTTTTTTTTTTACAACTCAGACGCTTTCGATTTCAGACGAAATTGTTAAAATTGACTGAAAGATTTTTCATTCATTCTTTTGTATTTATTCACTTAATATTCATGGTGGTGTTAAGTGTTTCCAGTATGTAGATTTATTTATTGCTAAACTTCACGAGGGAAATCTGCTTAGTTTACGCAGCCCCTACGTGATGGACTTTTTAGCAGATCTTCCTTAAGGGAAATCAGCTATTGAGGTTGTACTCATGACGCGATTTTCGAAATTTTTCTTCAAATGTCCATCGATCCTACCCAGGAGATGACGGAAATGAGCTCCGTTCAAAACTATATATATTTATATATATATATATATATATATATATATATATATATATATATATATATTTGTCTGTTAACAATCTAGCGGTCGCAATTATTGTTTAATCGTTACCAAACTCGATATTTTGTCGTTTTATGTAAAAAGAAAGATCAAGTTCGTTAATGGCTGAAATCGGGCCAGGGGGAGGGAGGTTTAGAAGGAAGGATTTTTGAAAACTCGAAATATCTCTGTTACCTTAGGTTGGATCGAAAAATTGTATTAAACCACTCTTATTGCAAATTAAATTTACTATAAATTTTGTTATATACATTTATTCAATATCTTGAATATTAACCGAGATATTTGCATTTTTCAGTTTTCAGCCATCAGCAAACCCCCACTTCTACTAATGTTGCATAAACAATACTCTTCTACATAATAAATCACATTATTCGAAGTTTAAATACCAAAAATTGTATTGAAGAGACCTTTATTATACGAGATACATGCAAATATGTTCTGGTGACCCCCCCCCCGTCTTAAGGTTTTGGAGTTTTGGACTACTAAAATTTGATTGATTGGGATAACAATTATTCTGACTCATTATTAATTACAGTACTAGATATAGTAAATAGTTCTCAATAAAATTCATATGTTATATTCTAATATATTTCAGTAATTGTTTTTCATTCTGGTGTGAAGCGGGCAGACCCGTTTGTTATGTTGTTGTCTAACCCAACGCTTCCTGTCGGCAGGTTATTGAAATTGGATGAAACATTTCTTATTTCCGTTTGTATTTATTCACGGTGGTGTTGTGTTAGCAGTATGTATATTTATCTATTACTAAACTTCACGAGGGAAATCTGCTTAGTCTACGCTGCCCCTGCGTGACGGACTTTTTAGGTATGATCAAAGTATCCTGAGTACAAGCTCAATAGCTTAAGGGAAATCTGCTAATTTCATTGTTGATTGACGTACGGTTCTATGATTAGAAATGCTTATAATGGCTATCTACCAAAATTTCCATGAAATCGAATTGCAGTGGGGTGTTTGTTGATAAACATCTGTGGATGGAAGATAGGATCGGACATAGCACGAGAGGAATTGATCTGAGGGGGGAGGGGTGGATTAAAGTAACACATGTTCGCTCGATACAGGAAACATATGTTACATTGTTTGCATATTCTGGGATTAACTATTCCTCATTCACCACCAGCAACGGCGAGTATATAGGTATGTATATAAAGCTACCTTCTTATATAAGCATTCCATATTCAAATAAACCAAGCTCTAGTTCCTCATTATCCCTTCACTTGTGTCATGGATATCCTAAAGAAGAAATAAGCTTTCCCCTCAATATATAAGGATAAAAGTACGCCACACAGGGGCTGCGTTAACTAACCAGATTTCCCACGTGCGTTCACGTATTAGCATTTATCTCGAAGCTTAAAAGTTCAATGAGAACAACATTTGGTATTTAGGCTTCGAATAAAGTACTTCATAATATAACAGCATATTGTTTATATGACATGAGTAGGAGTGGGGGTTTACTGAAGGCCAAAAACTAAAAAATGCAAATATCTAGGTGAATAATCAAGAAACGTACATAACAACATTTATAGAACATTACATTTGCAACAAGATTGATTCTATACAATTTTTCGAAAATCTTGCCCTCTAAACCCTCCCTTTCACTGGTCCGATTTCAGCCATTAACGAACTTGATCTTTATTTTTGCATAAAAGGTTTAAATATCTAGATTAGTAACGATCAAACAATTGCGACCGCTAGAGCGTTAACAGACATATATATATATATATATATATATATATATATATATATATATATATATAATGTTGAACGGACCTCATTTTCGTCATCTCCTGGGTAGGATCGATGGACATTAGAAGAAAATTTTTGAAAATCGCGTCATGAGTACAACCTCAATAGCTGATTTCCCGTAAGGGAAATCTGCTAAAAGGGAAACGAGCACTTCAGAAAAGTAAGTAGCAATCGTTATTTAGATTTAGTAAGTATATACCTAAGTAGGCTACATAGGAACTACGTACATGGGATTTTGTTAAATTAATGTTATTATTGTTTGAAAAGGGAGAGCCCGAGCAGAGGTGGTTTATAGACCACGAAACATGAAGGGCAGTATCAATAAAGTTTACGCGAAACAATGTTTTTTTATTGGTGGCCCTTGCCAAGAAAATATGAAGAATATATACAAAATATTGTGTACAAAATAAGAAGAGTATTCTACGTATTTTTTGCTTGTTCTGAGTTCTGCCATTTAAGAATTAAATTTTATATTTCGTTTTGTATGACTTAGTACGAGGTAAAGGAAATATCGTAATCACACGTGGACATAAAAACGTGTTAATTCGGTTTAAAATCGCCTTTGCGTATTTTGTAATTTCCCTGATTCATGAGCACACTGAATGAAAGAGACAAAAACTGGTCTGTCTCTGCCTTCATCAGCTGTTTTCTCCACATGTGGAGGAGGCATGCCGAAAACAAACTAAGAAAGCTCATTCAGTTTGTTTACCAGTGGACGAAAAAATTCAATTTATCTGTTGAGTTAGCCCATGCAATGAAGGAAGACAGGGTTTGAATGAGGTCCAGCCCTATGGTAATGAGGATGGGCCTAGTGTCCAAGGGAAATGCAATAAAAGGGGGGGGGGTGGGCAGGGGTGGACCTTGCTTTGGATGACGGTCGCCTTAGCCTGAGCATCCAAGGAATCCTGTTCAGTAAAGAAATTCCCGGACCGCCTTGAACAATGTTGCTCTCCTCCTAGCCCCCATCTCACTCTATCCCGTCATACCGACTTGGAATAGTTGGGAGCAGGGAATCTCGGAATTTCTAAAAGCCCTGCGACCCCCCCCCCTCCCACCACCGCTGCCAACCCCATACCAAAACCAAGGAGACCAGCAAAACGTTTAGGCCTACACTTCATTTGCCATCCCTTCCCTCAGTATTGGCGACCAGAGTATTTATTTAGCCTTTATTAGCAGATTTTCCTTAAGGGAAATCCGCTATTGAGGTCATGACGCGGTTTTCGAAAAATTTCCTCAAATTTCAATCGATCTTACTTAAGAGAAGACGAAAAAGAAGTCCGTTCAAAATTGTATATATATATATATATATATATATATATATATATATAGATATATAGATAGATAGATAGATAGATAGATAGATAGATAGATAGATAGATAGATAGATAGATAGATAGATAGATATTTCTTTATTTGAGATGCCGCTACAATGGCGATTCATTTTTTAACATGTTATAATAGGATATAATTTTACAAAATTAAATAAATATTAAAATTTTTACAAAGTTAAAATTTACAAATGTTCAAAATAAATAGAATCACGCCGCCACAATGGCGACTCATCGTTTACCATGTTAGAAAATAATTTTACAAAATTAAATAAATATTAAAACTTGTACTCAGCTAAATTTTACAAATGAAAAAAAAAAATAGAATGGACAGAACTAAATATAAATTGTTAGTATATACACAACATAAGGGGGGAAAATAAAAAAACTATAAATAGTTAAACTGGAAGGATTCCACTTACAGTACTTGCTATATATAACTTTCATAATGGTGTATAATAACTTATATATTTCATCAAATAATCCATTATTTCTTAAATACTTAAAAACTTCATCTATACATTGGCTCCTGTCGGCCAGTAGTTCACATACATTTGTGGGCCATGGCTACGTTTTTACTTGTGTGCAGTCAGTCAGTATGCAGCGTTCTGTTGCAGTAGCGACATATAGGTTCATCTTGTCTGCTCATTAGATATGAATGTGTTAGTCTAGTGTGCCCTGTGCGTGGGCGTGTAAGTACAATTTCTTCTCTTCTAGAGTGTCTATTACTTGAAGTCCAGTTGGGCGTGTTTGATTTGATTTCTCTAAGTAAACTGTCAGTGTTATACCATAAATTATTCCAGTCATTAATTACGAGTTTTCTTATTTGAGATAAAGCGTCTTTGTGAGTTATGTCCAAAAAATCTATTTGTTCAAGTTCAATTGGTTGTTTGGCTGCTTTGTCTACTATATTACTTTGAGATATTCCCACATGGCCGGGTAACCAATAAATAGTAATGTTTTTTTTTAGTCTATGAATATTGTTAAAAATTTCAATAATAAGGAGATTATCTTCAAGTTACTTTGTTGAACTTCAAGTGTCTGTACAAATGACTATGTCTCTTTTAGCAGATTTCCCTTAAGGGAAATCAGCTATTGAGGTCGTAGTCATGACAAATTTTCGAAAAATTTCTTCAAATGCCCATCGATCCTACCCAGGAGATGACGAAAATGAGGTCTGTTCAAAATTATATATATATATATATATATATATATATATATATATATATATATATATATATATTATGTGTATCTATATATATTTGTCTGTTAACGCTCTAGCGGTCGCAATTTTTGTTTGATCGTTACCAAACTCGGAATTTAATCGTTTTATGTAAAAAGGAAGATCAAGTTCGTTAATGGCTGAAATCGGACGAGTGGGAGGGGGTTTACAGGGGGGATTTTTGAAAATTCGAAATATCTTCGTTATTATGCGTCAGATCGAAAAATTGTATAGAATCTCTCTTATTGCAAATTAAATTTACTATAAATATTGTTCTATGCATTTATTCTGTATCTTGAATATTAACCGAGATATTTGCATTTGTATTGTGTGTGGGGTCGGCAAGAGTGGGCTATGCTCGGGACTTTCCGCTGAGAGCTAGTGAGCCATTTCCGTAACTGTTTGTCCCTCTTGAATTGGTTTAGAGATTCATTAGTACTACTGTTATTATTAGGCAGATTTCTCTATTGTAAAACATCACGTGGAAAATCTGCTGCCTTTACGCAGCCTCTGCGTGACGGACTTTTAGTTCGATAGATAGATAGATAGATAGGTTAGGGTCCTTGTTTCTTTGGGCAAGAGACTACTGGGTTATTTTATACTTATACATGTAGATAGATATAAAGATTTATATATTTGTTTGTTAACGCTCTATCGGTCGTAATTTTTGTTCAATCGTTACCAAACTCCATATTTATACATTTCATGTAAAATTGAAGTTCGTTAACGGTTGAAATCGGAATTGGGAGAGGAGGGGGGGGGGGTTACTGGAGTAAAATTTCGAAAATTCGAAATATCTCCGTTATTATGCCTCAGATCGAAACATTGTATAGAACCAATCTTATTGCAAATGTAAATTTCTATAAATATTGCTATGTACATTTTTTCTCTATCTTGATTATGATCAGAGATATTGGGGGGGGGGAGGAGTTAGAGGGAGGAACTTCGAAAATTCGAAAAATCTCCGTCCTTATATGTCGGATCGAATAAGTGTGTAGAGCCAATCTTATTGTAAATACAATTTATTATAAATATTGTTATATAAATTTATTCTCTATATTTAGTATTAACAGAGATTTTTTTGCATTTTTTAGTTTTCAGCTTTGAGTAAACCTCCATTCCGTCTGATGTCATATACACAATAAGCTGTTATATCATAAACCACTTTATCCCAAGCTTACACAAAAAATATTTATTTCATTAAACGTATACTGTGTAACATAAATGCAAAGACGTAGTGTGATAACGTCATCAATTAAGATTTTGGGGTCGTGAATCGAAAATATTTATTTCTTCTGGAACCATACTCGATATTTAACTGTTTCATTGCACACTGGAGATCCTATCAATTAATCGCTGAAGTCGGAGCTGGAAAAGGGGACTTTTTGAAAATTTAAAATATCGCCGTCATTATGAGTCCTGTCGCAAAATGTTATAGAACAAATCTTTTTAAGCTATTGATGCTCTTTAATTGTGTTCTATATATGTTTTCGTAACTCAAGTATTAAGAAAGTTATTTGCACTTTCTGGTTTTCAGCCTTCATTAACCTCGCCCCCACCCCTGTCCTTTTATTCATCGGTTTATAACATAGAAATAGAGAATGGGATCAGAAGTGTCTTATACCAGCACGTGGGAATTCAGCTTAGTTTACGCTGCCCCGATGGACTTTTTTAAAGAATGGAATACAATAACGTTCCCTTTAAAAGGAGCTCGTGAAAAACAGAAGATTTAAAGGTGTTGACAATAAAAATGTTCCAAATTTCATGTAAAAATTTATGAAGAACGAATTTTGGAACCAAATACGCGGGTCCCTCTCATCCCTTAAATGGGGGTTGTGGATTGAAATCTTATATCATTCAGAAAATTTTATGTTCACATGGCTTTGAGAACATTTGCTCTCTTTCAACGTTATTTTGCGATTTAGCTGCAAAAGATCCAATAATTCCACGATATAATCCAATTCAAATGAATTTTTATTTTTGTACTTCATTTCATATTGGATTTTAAACTGGCTCAATGATTTTTTGGTGGTTTATGGAAATCAAATAGAAATTTGATGGTTTGAAGATGTAAAAAAGCAATCTCTTTCATTATTTATAATCTTTCAGAAACGATCATGCATGTAGCTTGCAGCCTTACTGTATCGTTATTGTATTACATTCGCATACACATATTGTACTTCTCTTAAAATGTATTTGGCATATTTCCATTTTCCTTCCAAGTTACTTTTAGGTGAACTTTTTTTCTTATTTATTTCTCATATTTCCCAACACATACGTTTCTTTAGTCTCTTTCTGGGATGCGTTCATGATTTGACGTTTGTATGCATTACAGTTTGATTTACAGTCAGTAACAAAAGTTTCTGGCTGCTCAAGAACTTAGCGAATAGAAGGTTGCACCACAATCATTGGTTTACGTCTAGGTGTACTCCCATGGAATTTTTTTTTGCACCAAGTTCTGGCCATTAGACTAGTGTGTTTAGGGTCATTGTCCTGATAAAAATGGAACTTACTCTCTGTCCGCACTTGGTAGTAAACTTTTTTTCAATATGCCACAATGCATTGCTGCATTCATTTTACCATCAATGAAAGCCAATTGACCAACACCTGCAGACACCATACACCCCCACATCATCAAAGAGCCTTCCCCATGTTTCACTATAGGCTGTTTATTTTTAGATCTTCATTTTTTCCCTCCAGATTTTCCCCTGCCTTTGTGACCCAAATAGTTCAATTTTAGTTTCATCACTAAATATAACTTCTTCCCAGTATTCAGAACTTTTATTAATAAAAGCTTTTGCAAATTGCAGCCTCTTCTTTCTATTTTTTTCACTAATCATTGGTTTACGTCTATGTGTTTTTTTTTCAGTAATCTCCTAATGGTTTGATGCACTTTTCTCCCAATATCATTAAATACCTCTGCTGCAATAGAAGGGGCGCTCATTTTGGGATTAATTTTTATTTTTCTTAATATTTTGCTCTCATCACGTTCATTTAATATTTTTGGACGGCCGGTACTCACTTTAAAATCGAGCCTGTCTTCATGGCTATACCGATTTATCACATTAGCTACTGTGCTTTTGCACCAAGTCACTAAACGGCTAATCTCCCGCACACTTTTACTCTTCTGATAATTGACAATTATTTGCTGCTCTTTGAATGTTGTCCGAGCGATGAGGAATAAAATGTTCACAGCAGACCAATATATCACTGTAACTAAAGAGAAATGGTATTATTTGAAACCCAGTCATGACCTGTGAACGCTCCTTTTTAATCCTAGAAGGATTAAACTCACTCGTTTGCTAAGAGTAAGTAAATGTCCAGAAACCTTTGCTGCATAAAAATGAAGAAATAATTTTAAACATTGCATAAAAATAAAGGAATAATTTTAAACATTCTTCCTACTTTGAAAGTAATAAATCTATTAAGTGTTTGACATGTGATGTACTTATCCGAAAACTTATGTTTCAATATTATTTCTTTTTCTTTAAATCTCACTCAAAATCATGATTATGGTGTCCAGAAACATTTCTTACTAACTGAACCACTATAATTGACTGTTTGATTCGTGTCGCCACAATAGTTTCCAATGTGAAGGGCCCCATTTAGCTACAAAGCACGATTTCCTTTGGAACTATTAGACAAGTTAGCTGGCTCAATTCAGCTGCATTATACGGGTGTATCAGTACCGTCTACAACTACCAATGCTTATATGAACATTTATTCTTTATCTCTTCCTCAGAATTTTAATAGATTTCCCTTAGAGGAAATCAGCTGTTGAGGTTGTACTATGCATGGATTTTCGAAAAATTGCTTCAAATATCCATCGATTCTACCCAGGGGATAACGAAAATGAGGTCCATCTAAAATGTTATATATATGTATGTCTCTTAACTCTCTTGCGGTCGTAATTTTTGTCTGATCGTTATATAACTTGATATTTAAACGTTTTATGTAAAATGGGTCAATGGCTTAAATCGGACAAGTGGAAGTGGGGAGGGAGCTAGAGGTGGAGAATTTCGACAATTTGAAATATATCCTATGTTTTGCGTAAAATCGTATAGAAGCAATCTTATTGCAAATGCAAAGTAGTATAAATGTTGTTATCTACATATATATATATATATATATATATATATATATATATATATATATATATATGTAGAGATATTTGCCTTTTTTTTAGTTTTTAGCAATCAGTAAACCCCAACTCCTACTAATGTCATATTAACAATAAGCTTTTATATTAGGAAGCACATTATTGGAAACCTAAATACCAAATGTTATTCTCATTGAACTTTTATCTTTTCAGACAAATGTAAATCTGCTTAGTTAACGCAGCCAACAAAACTTTCAAAACTCAAGTCATGAGTACATATAGCTGATTCCAAAAGGAAATTATGTAACATGACTAAGGCGGGATATAAGCAGACACATATTGAAATACGTGTAACTTTATGCCAAATAATGCTGTAAGTGAATGCAAAAAATGACGGTTCGCAACGTGTCAGGGAGAATTCTAATTTTCAGAACATGATGTAAAATTCATTAAGAACGAGTGATACCTTTGCCTACAAATAGAATGTATTAAGTTTGTGGGTCACACTCTCGGCATTGCCTTCTCTCTATTATTACTATATTATCACCTTCTTTGTGGAGTTTTCCTCGTCAATGAAAGGGGATGTCATTTTAATATTTTCTTTTCATAAAATAAAGATAGCAAAGGACAGGACATCACCTTGAGCCTGTATTAATTTTTCCGGGGTTTATTATACACCCACATTCTCATTCAGTAGGCTAATAACGTGGATGAATATTACGTAAAAAATTGTCAGCCAAAATTTATAAATAATTTCATCTTTAAACTGTATTGGAATTTTTAGCAGATTTCCCTTAGGGGAAATCAGCTATTGAGGTTGTACTCATGAAGGATTTTCAAAAAATGGCAGTTGAAGAAAATGAGATCCGTTCAAAATCGGTACCTATGCAGGGGGGGGGGATTAGACGAAAATAAAATAAAAAACTCGTTATGAATCGCATTGAAAACTTTTTACAACTAATTTAGTAGCAACTATTTATCTAACACATATTAAATGAGATATTTCAAGTTTAGTTGATTTCCCTCAAAGGGAAATCAGCTATTGAGGTCATACACATGACATATGTCTGTTAACGCTCTAACGGTCTCAACTTTGGTCTGATCGTTGCCAAACTCAATATTTAAACGCCTGATGTACATAGAAATGAAGATCAAGTTCGTTCATGGCTAAAATCGGACTAGTGAGAGGGAAGAATTTCGAAATTTATTATGCGTCGGATTTAAAATTTCTATGGACTCAATCTAATTGTGAATGCAATGTTCTATAAATGTTGTTATGTACGTTTTTTTTCATTATCTTTATTATTAACCGAGATATTTGCATTTTTTAGTTCACGGCCCTCAGTAAACACTCACTCTTGCTCATGTCATATTAACAATAAGCGGTTATATTATGAAGCACATTACTCAAAGCTTATTGTTATTATATTTTAATTAGAAAATAACCACGATATTTATTTCCAATAAATACCCTCAACCGAAAAAAAAACCGGACAGTTCATTTTTGTCGTATTAAAAGCTAATTTTCAGCAATTTTCTTTATGTGGGTATTCTAGTTATTACAGAGAATTTAGAGTCTAAGTCCATTCAACTAATCTCTTTAGGATTAGTAAACAATCAGATAAAACTCAGATTAGATTTATTTGTCGTGAAGTTGATCTATTCTAAACTGCAAGTAGTTTTCCGCACGTTTAAACATCTTTAATTATTAACTAACCAAGCATTTTCTTTAATTAATGTATTATTTTTATTTCGGTCCAGAATAAAGGGTCTTTCAAACTTAGATGGAAGGCCGGAGCTTACGTTACATTGCCGAAACGCTTGGGGTAGCGAAGTCTACCATTCACTGTAATAAAAATGAAGAATATTTTTTTTTTTTAAATGTGTTAATTTATCTTTTTCTTTTTTTTTATTTTGTATTTTTTTGTAAATAATCAATAAAAATTATTCACTTTTGGCAGATTTTGTTTAAATAACCTATAGATTAATCACTTATTTTAATTAAAAAGATTAATATACATATATATTAAGTATTTAACAAAATTATAAGACTAAATCTAAGTGTCCGGTTTTTTTTTGCGGTTGAGTGTATTTAAACTGTAAGAGCATTTCGATAATACATTTTGAATAATGTATTATTTAAACAAAGTCATGCTGAATTTGTATATCGTGTGTAAGCGGAAGTTGTGCGGAATCAAGCTTTTAAATTGTGGTATATATTATCTTATTTCCTCCGACATGTTGACATTATTGAAATGACTATGTAATATATATAACTATTAAACGTTACTTGGTAATGTCATTATGACAAAAGACAATACGTGTCTTTAAGTGGAAGGCCTCTCGATATTCGAGTAGTACCTTAGTGAATAATTCACTGAGTAAGGCTTGCTGCAGCAACTAGTAAGGCTAGTAAGTAGCAAGGCTTGCAATTGGGCTATTTATGTATTAAGAAGTAATTGCTAGTTATGGATAAGCCAGATGGAATAAGAGTGAATTAGAAGGGAGCGGAGAGAGTGTGTGTGAGAGAGAGAGAGAGAGAGAGAGAGAGAGAGGAGAGAGAGAGAGAGAGAGAGAGAGAGAGAGTAGAGAGAGAGAGAGAGATAGAGAGAGAGAGAGAGAGAGAGAGAGAGAGAGAGAGATGAGAGAGAGAGAGAGAGAGAGAGAGAGAGAGAGAGAGAGAGAGAGAGAGTGAGGTGTGACCAGACAAGAGGATCTGCCACCAGCTGGAGGTCCCATTGATCCCCGCATTGAATAAGTTATCCTACGGGGCTAATCCTGTTCTTTAGCCGGAAGGAGAAAACCTCCTCCCCGAGAGCGGGCTCAATCACTCCTCCCTCATCCTCCGCCCTTCCTTTTTACCCTCTCGACCAATGAAATCATTTCCATTTCGCCTTCTCCTCTCCTCAATCCGCCGCCTCCTCTACCCCGGATAGCCTTTTCTTAATAATTTCAGCTGGAATTATGAAGACCCCCAAGTATCCCCTTTGCCAAACACAGAAGGCCCGTGGTCTTATTCATTTATTTTCACACGGAATGACCAAAACGCTCCGTTTGATTCGGTTCATAAGGAAAACAAGTATCTTGGGCAGGGGTTTCTACCCAGATTTTATGCTTCAATGGCACACAGATAACTTGCATACACACACACACACACATCAACAAACGCACACACAGAGAGGGGAGAGAGAGGGAGGGAGGGAGTGAGGTGTGACCCGACAAGAGGATCTGCCACCAGCTGATGAGCTGACTAGATAGATAGATAGATCGATATAGACCAATGGTCCTTATTATTATTATTTATTAATGTCCACTTTTTGCAACTACGGACCAATGGTTCTCTCTTACAGACAATAGTCATATATGTTTACTATAAACTGGTTACTACTACTATAAATCAAACTAAACTACTTATCAATTAAATTAAAACTTATCCAAAAAACTTACAGATACTATATATATATATAAAACTAATGTACAAACATAAAACTAAAAATATAAATAAAACTAGTATACAAACATAAAACTAAAAATATAAATGAAACTAATATAAAAATGTCCTTATGATGAACTATTGTACATGTTATGTCCCCATCTCGGTCGTTAGGAAATGATTAATGCAGGCCTTTCGGATTAATGATGATGCTTTTATTTCTTCCGGTAAAGCATTCAGCTCTCTTGCCGAAACAGCAGAGAAAGATTGGCGAAATATGTTGGTTCTGCAGGCTGTCAGATTGAAATTGTTTCCCAATCTCTCACTATTCATGGGAATAAAAACCTCATAAAGATTTTTGGGCACTCCGAAATCCAGGATTTTCTTTGATAGACATAGTATATTTAAGCGCCGATACATCTTAGACGTGAGCTATCCCAGTGCTTTCATGTATGATGTTATGTGCTCATCTCTCTTAGCATTGAATATATATCTGATAGCTGAATTAAATGCTCTCTGAATTTTTATGTCTTCTGTGCATGTAATATCTATATAAACGGAGTCACAGCACCACATAAATGGCAAAATTAGGCTATATACAAGTTTTATCTTAATTTCTAGCGGGAAAAAGTTTTTATATTTTATTAAAGGATGTAACGATTTTCTTATTTTGTTAGCTACCGAAGCTGCTTGATCCTGCCATGAGAGATTGCTGTTAAATATATATATATATATATATATATATATATATATGTTTTGTCATATCCTCATCTCGGTCGTTAGGAGATTATTAATGCAGGCAGTTCAGAATGATTATGCTTTTATATCTTTAGGTAGTGTTTGACTCCGTTGCAGCAACGGCAGAGAAAGACTGGCGATATATATCTGCAGGCTGCCCGTTGGCAATTATTTACCAATTTTTCACTATGCACAGTAATAAATCTTTCATATAGTTTTGTAGGCATTCCAAGATCCTGAATCTTTTTTGAAGGGCACAATATATTAATGTGCATACACACCTTAAAAATGAGCCATCCAAGAGCTTTTACATACAAAGTAATGTGCTCATCTTGTTTATGTTTATTATTTACGTCTACTTTATGCTACTAGGATACTAATGTGCTCATCTAACTTAGTATTAAATATGTAACTGACAGCTAAATTATATGCATATATATTAAATACCCAGGCGGGTGAAACGTTTGTTTTAAAATAATAAAGAGTCTTGTTAAGACTTGAAGATAATTTTTATTACCTTAAATACTTTATTTCAGTTATTAAAGAGAAAGTTGAATAGATCTGTATAAATGATTGCCTTAAACAGACTATGATCCCATGTTTTATTACGGCATACAAAAGTCCACCACAGGTGATTTTTGAAGAAGTGAGATTAACATAACTTGTAGGTGGGCTAGGCTACCTTAAGGAAAGGGGTTTGGAAGGAGGGGTAACTATGTGGCACGCGCGTAGCAACTATGTCACAAAGCCATATTTGCTTTGAGTGGCCCCTGAGTAGCCGCCGGCCGCAATAACCTTAGAATCTGACCAGCCCTCCCTGGGACCGTCTCCCTTCAAACACTTCCTCATCCCTTCCCTCTCCCAACCCTTTGAGCAAGCTCCTTACATACCTTTCTGGGACATGTTATTCCCCCACTACACTCTCAAGCTCTTGACGAGTTATACTTAAAAAAAAGTAAGTCCGACCTATAGCTCTTAGTATTTAAGGATATGCTAGGTTCTCTCCAAGGGAATTTGACCTTTAACGTGATTTAGTGCGGTTTACTGCTCAGTTACTCCTGAACTTAATTCATTCTTCCAACCATGATTCTTGCTTCAATCGTGCCAGCCCTTACACAGGACCAGAAAATTCCAATTTCTAATAGCGACGAACGAGTATATTGTTACATTTAATACAAAAATAATTAACGTTGATGATTGGGGTTCTTTTGGATTGCAAAATTAAACACAAAAAATTTGGCATTTTTCTCACTGCACAATTTATTTGACTATGCACTACACAATTGGTAAATTATACTTAATACGCACTGATAACTTCACTTCTTATTGCAAGTACAATAACTACTCACTATCACGCGAATCACTCAAGTTCACAAAACACGGCACTGCACTGGTCTTCACAAAAATACGCCACTGTCGGACGAACTGGGCCGCTTTATAGAGTTCAAAGAAAAGGTCAGACTGGCCTAGGTTCCCAGATTGGCGTCGTCTTGAACATATCTGGCACCATCACACCTGCAGGGTGGCCTTCATTTACTTAATACTTCTTAAATACGTGATTAACTGGGTAAGTTTTCAAGTACAAAGTTTTTGCAACAAATGTTTAGTGATATGAAAGTAATAATATTCCTAGACAAAAATCAAAAAAATATTCTAGTAATGGGAGGATCATTCAATAGTTAGCATTACAAGTATGACCATGTTAAAAAAAAGAAAGATATACGAGAGCTTGAAAGTTTTATTAATTATATGTATATAAGGGCAGCCACAACTAGGCGAGTTTACAAAAAATACGGAAATGAACTAATAAACAAACGAAACAGATACAAATTAAAAACTATTAATACACAAAAAATGAAAATAAAACACAACAAATAAAAATTAAACACTAGTAAGGGACACACCAAATTAACTTAAATAGCAATTTATAAAAACAAAGAGTATTTTAAGCTATATTGACTGTTCAATATAATTAAAATAATAAAATAAACATTAATCAATACGATTAAAACGAATAGATTATAAAAAATGAAAAGATTTCGTTTAAAATATAATAAATTCATTAAAATAGCATTAGTAATTAAAATTGTTTTAGGCAAAAGGTATGTGTGATACTGTTAGAAACAAAAACAAATTTTAGGACAATTAAATCCGTATGAAATATTAAAATTATTTAAAGAACATTACATTAAATACACGCACCCGTAAACAAACACAAACACATATATATTATAACTGTGAACAAAAAATGTACAGAAAAGTGGAAGAAAATATGTGGTTGATTAAAATCAAAGGTTAGAAATGTATTTCAGTATCTAAAATATTTTAAAATTAAATAAAATGATAGTTATCTATGGAGGATCATTAAAAAACATTATTTGGCTTGACAATGGACTGGCAGGTTTAAAAAATAAAAAAGGGTATGTATATTTAAACGGACCTCATTTTCTTCATTCCATAAGTAGGAACCAACATTTGAAAAAAACTTGAGTACTTCCTTCCTTAAAGAAAATCTGCTAAAAACGGGAAATTTACTCATTTCCTTTGCCATTTCACGGAGAATATGGACGTCAATTACTTAACTTTAATTATTGTCATAATTTGTTACTCAGTTAAGTCTAAAAACGCATTTCGACTTTTTCGGTATTTTAGAGAATTTATTTTATTTTATTAAGATTATTACAGTCTGCAAATCAAATGCATTTTGTAATGTGATATGTTCAATTCAATCGTCCTCCAACACTCTCGACAGAAGCTACACTCCTTCACCACAATGAGAGGAGCAGCCTCTCTCTGCCTGGCAAGGAAGTCAAGAGCTAAGGAGGAATGACACTTGATAATAAGATAGCCACTGCTGTCACTTCACTTTACACTTCTATTGGAGATCTCTGGGTCATTGTCTCTTGAAGTGCCGTGGAGGAGAATAAGGATAACTGGTACCTAAAGAAAATAATAAATACATAACTCAATTCTGAATCATTTTTAATGTTTTTGCCTTGTCTGATCCGAATAATTCATGGCGATATTACCGTTCTTCCCCCTTACAGTATAAGTAATAAATAATGATTATGAAATAAAGAAAGAAAAAAAAAAGGAAAATGCAATTTAATATTCTAATATTGAAAATGTTTTAGAGAGGCCACATAAGACATTGCCACTCATATTGAGAAGGTGGAATATTAGAGGCATAAAAGACAAGGTGGAGGTAACAGAGAGCCTACCCTCCCTCACCCTTTCACAAGCTTCTCGCGGGAAATATGTGGATATACCACTCCCATTCCGATATTTTCATATGTTTCCCAAACATTTCTTATGGCTCTTACTTCATTCCTGCCTTCCTTATTAAAATTTAAATTTCATCCTTCTCCGTCACCCCCTACAGTGGAGCTTAACAATCGATCCCAGCAAAATGTATAATCCCATTGTTTTGTCTCATCAATGTTTACTTAAAAGAAAGCACATTAATTATTTCTAAATTATATTTCAATAGCTACTGTGGTATGCTTTTATTTAATATTAAAGGAATCTCAAGAATGCAGAATGAAGTCTCAGACTTATGAAAGAGGAATCCGAAAACGAAAAAATAATATACTGAATGTACTTTGAAAAAAACACTTTTTGTTCGATAGCTGATACCGGAGATGTCTTAAATTCATTTAACCATATTTAAATAATTAAGTAACAGTTCATATGAAGGAAAGATTTAGAACTTCTACATGCTATCATATATATATATATATATATATATATGTTTATAAACAAAACAAAATAAGCTGCCCTCTTTCTGAGGGTACCTGTATGGTCAGTCTCCTAATCTGCCGGTTTCTTGGTAATATTTTTTATTTTTTTTATTTTTTGCTTATGTGGCATATGAAAATTTGGAATCTTTTATATTGAATGGTGCAAATTAGGGAGGTGCCTCAAATGAGAGAGCAGCTTATATTTCATCTTTATTTTTTATATAAATGATGATTGATAAATCTTGTCAATGATTTTAGAATTAGTGTTGACAAATCCTTCAGTTCATCTTTTGTCAGTCCATATTCTATTTATATCATCACTGTTTTTTTTTTATGAAGGACTCATCTTGAGCCGATCAACAGCCCCATAACCGTTCAGTCTTGGATTTTGTATTATTCTGTGAAATAGAGGCAACATGGTTTGTTCAAGTTCTTCTCTTCTGCTTGATTTTTGTTCATCTCAAAACGGAAGGTAGGATCCAGAATTAAGCCCTTCTTTTCGTTTTTCTTGATGGCTACGATTTCTGCTCTTTTCGGTCTGACGAATTGCAATTCACCACACATCGAATATATCCCAATCTTGGAGCTTCTTTTTCAAGAGGTGAGCAATTTGAGTCCGGATCTTATGATGGCGTGAATTACGCATCTGCTCAGCCCATTGGCAGGAACCTAGAACATGGGGAAAGATTTCGATCTCACAGCAATGCCTACAGTGGGTGTTTCCTAGGTTCACTCCTGGGACAGAGATAACTGGCACTAGATTCACATTCATCTTCACCGCTGTTGTCCATTCTGATAAAAACAGCCCTTTTTTGTCAGAAATCCATGAATTAATGGCCTGCCAATCATTGAACGTTTCTACGCCTTTTCCTTTAGCAGCCAAGAGCACCACTCGCTAAAGAACTTATGGCGTAGTTCTTATCCCAAGATTTAAGCACTGATATTTTCATTCTTCTCTTTTGTAATACCGAGGGCTTTTAAGCAGTCCAATATTTTTTTTTTTATGCAATATACATTTTTTTTTGTGTCCTAATGCCCTTCTGTGTAGCAGAATAATCATAAAGAAATAAATTGTGGGATCATGATTTAAAAAGGTTGTTCCTAAAACTAATTTACTAAAGTTAATTCGTTGCATTAACTCCAAATATTTTTATAGGATATCTTGCTATGACATACAAATTACAAATATTCTATAATTGAAAGCTATTTGATTCATAAGTTTGCAATAAATAGAAATGATCTGAAGTTTACTTGAACTATTACATATTTTTCACAACAGTTGTTTAAACTATTTCTATTAAATTGCTGCACAATAGATATTTAATTTTTGGGATCAAAGCATATTTGACGTGAAATCATATGACTTGCCCTTCCCTGAACCAATATTGATTTGTTTCGGAGTGACTTCTGTACATAAGCAAATAATTATAAAAGTACGTATCTCACATAATTCATTAGCCTTAAAATGTTGAAATTCCATATTTAGTGCTGTTTTAAGGTTTAGTTGTGATATAAATCGGGGAGTTAGAGGGGACAAAAATAAAAAATTAAAAGTTCTTCGTGTCTGAACTAAAGCATCTGTGCATAACCATTTTTAGCAGATTTCCCTTAAGGGAAATCAGCTATTGAGGTCGTACTCATGACGCGATTTTCGAAATTTTTCTTCAAATTTCCATCGATCCTGCTCAGGAGATGACGAAAATGAGGTCCGTTCAAAACTATATATATATATATATATATATATATATATATATATATATATATATATATATATATATATTTGTCTGTTACTGTTCTAGCGGTCGCAATTATTGTTTAATCGTGGGAATCTTATTGCAAATTAAATTTCCTATACATATTGTTAAGTACATTTATTCTCTTATCTTGAATATTAACCAAGATATTTGCATTTTTCAGTTTTCAACCCCTCTCAGTAAAGCCCCACTTCTAATCGTGTTACATAAAGAACACTCTGTTATATAATAAACCACATTATTCGACGCTTAAATACCAAATTTTGTTTTCCAGAGACCTTTATTATACGAGATACATGCAAATATGTTCTTGTCCCGTCTTAAATTCTTGGACTTGTAAAATTTGATTGATTGAGATAAAAATTATTCTGATTCATTATAAATTACAGAACTAGACATGGTAAATAGTTTTAAATAAAATTAATGTTACATTCTGATATGTTTCAGTTATTGTATTTTTTTTCGGTGAGCCGTTGGCTTACCAGTTTGTTTACCTTTAAGACGCTTCCTACAGGAAAGAGAGGGGAAAGATTTCTCATTACCATTTGTATTTATTTACTTAATATTCACGGTGATATTGTGTTACCAGTATGTAGATTTATTTATTATTAAACTTCGCGAGAGAAATCTGCTTAGTTTACGAAACCCCTGCGTGACGGACTTTTGTTTTAATCATGAAGAGGTTTATAAATGACGTTTTATGACATTTTTTCATCAATTGCATAGGAACGGAGATATTACACATAACTTTGTAATCGAATCAGGTAAGTGTATAAAAGTATTTATTTCTTTAATTGACTTGGAGTAAAAGGGAGTTATATGCTGTCCACGTAAGAGTTTTAAATATAAATATAATTCAAACATCAGGGAGTTTTAATACAAACAAAGGCTCACACACAAGAACTAAATCGGACCAATTTAGATTCTTTCACAATATAAGAAACGTCAGCGTATAATACAGCATTTTTAATCAAGACTTATAGAATGAATGAAACCTTTTTCGTGTGTTAGATGAAGTGCTTTCACAATAAAAGATGGATAACGACAGAATAAGAACACAATAAGTCGTTGAGATAAGTGTTATGGATACTTTATTTAGAATCGGACAAAATTACGCAAATGAAAATGTCGCTCAAATGAAGAAGTTAATTTCCTTGGAGCAGAAATCTGCATATAAAGTCATGCTAACCCTCCATTTCTCTGGTGGGCGACGTGTACGAAGCCGTTACCCAACCACTATATCAGTAATACATTACACTTCAATTAAAATGAGGTTGAGATAAACGTAAATAAAGTTAAAATTCTTTAGGTTAAGCAAACGTCATGAAAGGAAAATGTATACTCGCCTCATGATTGTTTGTTTGTTTGTTTCGTAAGGTTTTAGGGCGAAAAACTACTAGGTTATCATCGCCCTGTAATATCTATAACTCTCGTTTTGGACAAGTACCTGCATTTTGAGATTAAACTGTGTTTATGTCAATTGTTAATTTTGTAATTTTTGTAAATCTGTATTGTAATTATATCCTCCCCCATATCGCCATTTTAAATTTTACAATATAAATGAGGATACAAAAAACTTTAATTTAAATTGCTTTATATAAATTTGCAATTTTCACAAAATGAAACAATTTACCTAACTCTTTGGGGTCATCTCCAAGGGCCACTTCTATATTACTGCAAATATTGCATTTGTTTCGAATATTTATATACACATGACATTCCATTAATATGTGGTAGATAGTTAAGTCTGTGTTACACTTCCTACATATCGGGGGTTGATATTTTGTGATAAGATAAACGTGCGTAAATCTTGAGTGCCCTATTTGGAGTCCTCTTCGTACTACTTTATCTCTTCTGTCGTCTTTTGTCGAATACTTCCATAAAGGTTTTAATAGTTTTTAATTTGTTGTTTTCGGTTTCGTTCCTCATTTCCTGCAAGTTTTTATCAATAACTTTTTTGAGTGGTTGGTCGTGCTCTGTACATGGATGTAATTGTTGTTGGAGTGATGGTGTCGAGTTGGAGAGTTTCTCTGGCTGCTACATCTGCTTTTTCATTTCCTTTTATTCCGACGAGGTATGGAACCCCTTTTAACTCTCAGAGCATGTGTATATAATTATGTATTTTTTGTACTATTGGATTGTTTGTAATTATATCGTTAATACTCCCTAGGGCACTCAACGTGTCGGTGCATATGAGGAATTTTCCTTGGTTTGAGTGTTTGCAAATATTACCTCATTAATGTGACCAAACAGTATAGGAAATGCGTGATAACAAATCATCAGTTTTTCAATAGTGACATCAAACGTCCTTATACCCTAACTCGAACTAACTAACTGACACCAACACATCAGCAGCTATTGAGGTTGTACTCATAACGAAATTTTCGAAATATTTCTTAATAGTCCCTTCAAATCTATATATATGCGTGTGTGTGTGTGTGTGTGTGTGTGTGTGTGTGTGTATGTACATATATGTATATTTAGCCGGAATACTAAGAAAGATATTTAGTGCATTCATTACAAAATATATTCCTATTACCTACATAGAAATATAACTAAGTTTATTAAATTAATGACGTCCACCCTATATGTATATATACAATATATATATATATATATATGTATGAAATATATATATATATTTCAGTTGCCATTATAGATCCTTGGGATCTTCAGCCTCTCCCGGACTATCGAGAGATTCGTCGTCAGAGTTTTTACGGAGTGAGTGATAAACTAGATATACAACCTCCATTAACCAAGGAGGGCCTGAAATGAGTTGTCTGATGGGCCGCGTTTTAACCAACATACAAACGCAGACAAATATATATATATATATATATATATATATATATATATATATACATACATACATATATGCATCATCTAATAGGTAGGATCGATGGTCATTTGAAGAAATTTTTCGACAGTCTCAATAGCTTAAATAGGTGAAATAAGTCTTGTGCTACAAATGTATAAGTCACAATTTGGGTGATATGAGTATTAACCCCTTTTTTTCCCCCCTCATAGTAACCCTATGAGAAGTTATTTATTTGAATACACGATCCATAGCCACACGGAATATTACATGCATGATTATGTTTAAATGCATTTTTATTTTACAATAAATACACGTTAATCATCCATATAATCAAATACAATATAAAAATATAATAATAATAAATAATAAAAATAAAATAAAATATTAAAGTAAGTAAGATAATTACAAATAAAATTAATAAATGAAAAATAAAATAAAATAAAATAAAATAAGAACAAAAAAATAACAAATCAATTAAAGTTAAACTCAACCGATTTCTAATTTGTGAGTCTATGTAAGGTAAATATATTAAATTATAATTCTCTTTCTTCACAATCAACTTTACATTGTAATTTATCTACTAGATCCATATCTATACCTTTGATAAACTGTATAAGTTCTTTATTATATTTATTAAATAAAATATTAGGTGGTTCTGGGTAATTACCTCCTTTTAAAATTATGTTCATTATTAAATTTGATCTATTTCGATTATATGTTGAACAGGCATAGAGTATATGTAAAACCGTTTGTGTTGACTATTAGTCACAAGTACATTTGTCATTGTCTTGAATTTTAAATCTTGTTAAAGTATGTCCCGTCTGTCCATGTTTCGTTAGAAATTGTGTCCATTTGTGACGGTGACTCTTAAATGTGTTGTAGTTGTTGCGAGTTATGTATGTATTGCTTTAAGCTGTAAGATTTGTTACATGTCGTCCATTCTCTGTTCCACTTATGTGTTGTCGATACGTAAGTCTTTCTTGATGTATCTGCTTCCTTTGCTGACGTTTTAGCTTGTTCATTTCCAATATTTCCTGAAAGGGATTTTATCCAGTCTATGTGTATACGTAGATTAAAATGTATAAACCCCTTAACACTTAAATTTATGTTGTTGTGATAATTACAATAAGGAAATATAAAGTAGAGTTTAGTGGATAACTCCTGCCCCCCGCCCCCACCGTGCATTTTTCGCCGCAGTTTTTAAACCATTCCTCAGTTATATCAATCCAGCCGTTATCCAGTGTCGAGAAAAGTTAATGATGTAGTAAAGAATAGATATATTGTAAGGCGGTTCGGAGTTTCATTAGCAGTGCCCTGCGTTCTTCAGGGTTGAACAAAAAATTCTTATAAACTAAGAAGATGCGGGATTAAAAAAAAGTTAAAATGTCAATAAAGGAGAGAGAGGTTGATAGCTGTAAGTTAATAAAAGGTCCTGAATTAAATATTGGCGAGGGGGTAGGGGGTGGTTGTAAAGAGGAGCTGGATGTCGGTGTCGGTTTTTTCCAGGGGCCTCGCCTCGAAATTAGTTGATAAATCATTAATGGCTACCCGATAGCCGGTACCATCTACCTCTACCAATCAAATGTGTTACCTTCAACTTGTTACTTCCCTCCTCAGGGATCCTCTCCCCATCTCCTCCATCCTACGTTTTTTTTAATCGCTATTCGGTATTTTTACCCTTTTTTTAACAAAAAAAAACAAAAAAAAAAAAAACAAAACCGCTCGCTACATATAGCTCTTCACATTTTTCCCCCGTTTTAAATGTTTTCTCGTTCAGCCCCTTCGATTCCCATATTAAATTCAGGACGGGATTATCCGAGACGGGTGGAAGGGGTTCCAGCGGCCGTGGAATTCAAAGCTTTTTAACCCTTTAGGTGTAATTTTGGCAAGGGAGGCGTTAATTTTGTGGCCGGCAGATTGTCGGGGGAAGGGTTCATAATCCTACCAGATGACTAATTCCTCTCTAAACAGTGCGAGATGTTTTAATGCTGTTATCCCCACTCCAGTAACTACATTTTTAGCAGATGTCCCTTAAGGGAAATCGGCTATTGAGGTCGTACTCATGGCGTGATATTCGAAACATTTCTTCAAATGTCCATCGATCCTCCCCAAGTGATGACGAAATAGAGGTCCGTTCCAAATTATATATATATATTTGTCGCTTGTTGTATGGTTAACACTTTAACGTTTTTGTTTGTGCGTTACCAAACTCGATATTTAATCGTTTTATGTAAAAAGAAAAATCAAGTTCGTTAATAGGTGAAATCGGACCGGGGGAGGGGGAGGCTAGAAGGGGAATTTTCACAATATATCCGTTACTATACGTCGAATCGAAAAATTGTATAGAACCAATGTTATTGGAAATTAAATGTACTATTACAATTATTCTCTATCTTGAATATTAATCGAGATATTTGGATTTTTCAGTTTTCAGCAAACCCCCACTACTACTCATGTGAAATTAATAATAAACTGTTATTATATATTTTTATCATTTTTTCATACAAGGAAATAATAGCAACATATATATTGTAAATGGAATATATTGAAATTTAATAAACATTTGTAAACTATAATTTCAGAGAAAAAGGAATCCCTTGATAAGGATCTACAATGATCGAAAATAAATAAGATGTCTTAAAGAAGAAAACAATTTTTGCTTTTAACTCTGCAACAGTATGGTTAAACTTCTAAACAATTTAAGAATCTGTTGTAAAGGGTATGTGTATAAATGCGTGTGCGTATATATATATATATATATATATATATATATATATATATATATATATATATATGTATATAATGTTGCCAATTACGATCGTTCTAGTAGAAGTAGATACAATAGCTCAGTAATGATGATAAAAGGTCGTCACGCAGGGGCTGCGTTAACTAAGCAGATGTCCTACGTGCGTTACGTATTTTCATTTATCTCAAAAAGTCCAATGAAAACACTATTTGGTATTTAGGCTTCAAATAAATAATAGCATATTGTTAATATGAGAAGAGCGGGAGTGGGGGATTACTAAAGAATAAAACTACAAAATGAAAATATCTCGGTCAATGATCAAAATAGTGAACAAATGTACATAACAACATTTAAGAAAATTACATTTCCAATGAGATTGGTTCTATACAATTATTCGATTTAACGCATAATAACGGAGATATTATTATTTTTCGAAATTCTCCCCCTCTAGCCACCCCCCTCCCCCAGCTCCGATTGCAGCCGTTAACGAACTTGATCTTTCTTTTTATATAAAACGATTAAACATCAAGATTGGTAACGATAATACAAAAATTGCGACCGCTAGAGTGGTAACAGATCAATATATGTATATATATATATATATATATATATATATATATATATATATATATATATATATCAGTACAATTTTGAACCTCATTTTCGTCATCTAATAGGTAGGATTGATGGACTTTTGAAGGAAAGTTTCGAAAATATCGTCATGAGTATGACCTCAATAGCTGACTTCCCTTAAGGGAAATCAGCAAAAAGTATTCGGTGGTTATTGACATACAGTCTTCATGAACGGGTCTATTAAAAAAAAAAACTCTTGCCAGCTTGGTTTGAACTATCTTGGCATGGCAGGCGTAGCTGTAGGTAGTAGTTGGTCTAACATGATGTAAATTGAATCGTTGACCTTCGGCCTACAGGAAGCGTAATCATGGAATTAGATAATTGGTCACGTATTTATAATAACATAGCTGCCGCACCGAGTCTAAAGGACTTAAGCTGAGAGGCAGTTTCCTTTTCTAGCTAACTCCGTTGCCTCTTATTGGCGGGTTCAACTCCAAATATAGTTTTTTTTCCAGTTAGGCCAAGGGGAGTGGAGAATGCCATATCTAACATCTCGTTCACATTGGTCCGCAATCCTGTTTTCAATGCCCACAGAGACAAGGAAACCATTTCAGAATTGGCTTAGTAACGGATCAGTTCTATTCCTTCAGAAAAGGAATGGGAACGACTGGAAAGTTGCTTTAGTGTACATTAAAATTTAGCTAACAGCTGCTGAAAAGTCCCTCACACAAGAGACGAGCAAAAAACGTCCGTCACTCAGGTGCTGCGTTACTAAGCAGATTTTCACGTCCGTTACGTATTTTCATTTATCTCAAAACATAATAGTTCAATAATAACAATATTCGGTATTTAATCTTCAAGTGAAGTGCTTCGTAACATAATAGCATATTGTTAATATGACATGAGTAGGAGTGGAAGTTTACTGAAAGCCGAAAACTAAAAAATGCAAATATCTAAGTTAATAAACAAGATAGTGAAAAAATGTACATACAAATGGTTTTAGAACCTTACATTTACAAATTCTCCCCCTTGTCCCATTTCAGCCGTTAATGAACTTGATCTTTCGTTTTACATAAAACGATTATATATCAAGTTTGGATAAGACAAATATTTCAAACATCGCGTCATGAGTACGACCTCAATAGCTGATTTCCCTCAAGGGAAATCCGCTAAAACCCCTTCACACAGTGGCTTCGTAAACAAAGCTGATTTCCCATGTGTTCTATGAAAACTTTCAATTTCATCTTACCATCCTCTGCTTTTCAATAAAACTTCGACGAGTGGAACTGGGGGTTTATTGATGGCTGAAGTCAAGAAAGTTGACCTACGAAAAATGCTCCGACTCATAATAACGGAGATATTTTGAATCTTCGAATTCCCCTCCCTCTACGTTGCTTGTGTATGAGTCTAGTAACATTCTAGTGTCACAATGTTTCCAGACATATAAGGATATAACCAAGGATAATAATTTGAATTAAAATATGGAGCTATGTTCTCCAACACTTTGACTGTTGGTATTGTGCGTGTGTCCGTCTGTTAACGCCTTTCGTTTGTTATTTCTTGGAAAGTTGGAATGTTCTGAGTATGATGTCTGAGCTAGTTTTGAGCTGTTCGTTCAAAATTTCCTCGTTGAATGCCCGTTGTTTGTAAATATCCATTTTCTCTAGTGTGTCCTCCCTTAAGGTAAATCAGCTATTCAGGTCGTCCTCATGACGTGGTTTTAGAAATATTTCCTCAAAATGTCCATCGATCTCAACCAGGATGACGAAAATGAGGTCCGTTAAATATTGTGTGTGTGTGTGTGTGTGTGTGTGTGTGTGTGTGTGTGTGTGTGTGTGTGTGTGTGTATATATATATATATATATATATATATATATGTGTGTGTGTGTGTGTGTGTGTGTGTGTGTGTGTGTGTGAGTGTGTGTCTGTTAACGCTTTAGCAGTCGTGAGTTTTGCTTGATCGATACCAAACTCGATATTTAAACGTCATATGTAAAACTAAAGTTCAAATTCGCTAATAGCAGAAATCAAGCCAGTAGGAGAAGGGTTTAGAGAGGGGGTTTTGGAGGGGGAATCAGAAAATTCTTAAAATCTCATTTATTATGTGTCGGATCGAACAATTGATTAAAACAAATCGTGTAGTAAATGTAATGTTCAAAAAATGTTGATATTTACATTTTTTCACTATCTTGATTATTAACACAGATATTTGGATTCGTGAGACACGTGGGAAATCTGCTTAGTTAACGCAGCCCCTGCGTGACGGACTTTTGTTTATCTGTGTAGGTGTTTCATACTGTCGGATATATTTGTAGGGTCGTGACAGTGATCGTTCAAGTGGTTGGCGAAGTTAGAGTCTCCTTTGTTAGTCTGTATGAGCGCATGAGGTCTGTGTAACAACTTCAATAGCTATTATTCAAAAGAAAACCTACAAACAATATAAAAAAATAGTCCGTCACGAAAGGGTGGATAAAGTAAGCAGATTTCCCACGTGCTAATTTGACTACTGATCTTATCTCATCTAACTCCATATTCTCTATTTCGAAAAAAAAATTCGATGAGTAGAAATTGGGGTTTAACTACGACTGAAAACAAGAAAGTACGAATAACTCCATAAAATTTGAGAAGAACTTTACAGTTTTTTTTTTTTTTTTTTTTTTTTTTTTTTTTTTTTTTTTTTTTTTTTTTTTTTAACAGGCCACATTTAGTAGATTTCCACTGAGGGAAATCAGCTGTTAAGATTGTACTCATGACACAATTTTAGAGAAATTCCCTGAAATTACTTCGATCTATCCCAGGAGACGACAATGATATATATACATACATACGTACATATATAAGATTTGTCTGTTAACACTCTAGGGGTCGCAACCCCTTTTATTTGATCGTTACCAAATTCAATGTTTAAACGTTCTATGGAAAATTAAAGATCAAGTTCGTTAATGGCAGAAATCAGATTAATGGATGGGGGGAGGGTAGGGGTGATTTCGAAATACCAAACATCTCTGTTATACGCCAGTTCGAAAAGTCATATAGAACCTATCTAATTGTAAATGAAATTGTCTATAAATGATGTATACATTTTATCTGTATCTTGTTTATTAACCGAGTTATTTGCATTTTTTAGTTTTCGGCCTTCAGTAAACCCCCACTCCTACTCATGTCTTATTAACAATAAGCTGTTATATTATAAAGCACTTTATTAAAAAATATCTAATATTGTGTTAATTGAAATTTTACTGTTTGAGCGACATGCACAAACGATTTTCGTTTGTTGAAACGAAAATTTTAACTTGATTTTTACCATACTCAATATTAAGCAATTTAATTCTTGGGAAATTTGCTTAGTTACGTAGCGCCTGGGTGACGGCTTTTTAGCAGATTTACGAGGTTGTAATCATGACGCGATTTTCGACATTTTTCTTCAAATGTCCATCGCTCCTACCTAGGAGATGACGAAAATGAGGTCCGTTCAAAACTGTGTAAATATATGTCTGTTGCCGCTCTAGTGGTCGCAATTATTGTTTAATCGTTTCGATATTTAGTCTTTTTATGTAAACAGAAAAAGTTCGTTATCGGCTGAAATCGGACCAGGGGGAGGGGGAGAATTTTGAAAATTCAAAATATCTCCGTTACTATACGTCAGATCGAAAAAATATATAGAATCAATCTTATAGAAAATTAAATGTACTATAAATATTGTTATTTACATATATTCCCAATCTTGAATATTATCCGAGATATTTTACAGTTTTCAGCCATCAGCAAACCCCCACTTCTACTCATATTACATAAGCAATACTCGGTTATGTAATAAACCACATCAGTCAAAGCTTAAATACCAAATATTGTTTTCAAGAGACATTTATTGTACGAGATACTCGTACAAAGAAATATGTCCCGGGACTCCCCCCCCCCTTCTAAAGTTTTTGGACTACTTAAATTTGGTTGATTGAGATAAAAATTATTATGATTCATTATAAATTACTAGAAATAGTAAATAATTTTCAATGAAATTAATATGTGATATTCAGATATATTACAGTAATTGGTTTTCTTTCTGGCAAGAAGTTGGCAGAACTGGTTGTTTACATTTAAAAAGCTTTCCGTCCGGAGATTTCTGATTATAGTTTGTATTTATTCACTTAATATTCACGGCGGTGTTGAGTTACCAGTATGCAGATTTATCTATTGTTAAACTTCACGCGGGAAATCTGCTTAGTTTACGCAGCCCCTGCGTGACGGACTTTCATTTTAGGCGTACACCACTGACATTTTCCAGTGGACTACTGTTATTGAGTAGGTTAGTGTGAGAGAGAGGCTGGTAGGTGAATGGGAATAGAGGTGTGAGAACCAGGTAGAGGTGCATCGGGAGATAGAGGGAGTGCACTGGCAGTGCAAGGTACCGAGGCATTGCTGAATGCACCTAGTCAGGGAATGATAACTCATATCACCAACATTCATTTCCATCCCTCGAATTTGCGTAAGGACCATCTATTCCCAGCTCCTATAAACTATAGGATCCATAATACTAAAAGCCCGTCACGCAGGGGCTGCGTAAACTAAGCAGATTTCCCACGCGAAGGTTTACAATAGATAAATATACTTACAGGTGACACTACCGTGAATGCTCAGTAAATTTATAATACAAGTTAATAATCTCTACAACGGAAAGCGGCTGAATTGTAAACAAACAGGCCAGCCAGCCTCGTAGCTCCATAGATAGACCGGAAAAACAAACAATTAATGAAATATATCTGAATATAACTTACTAATTTTATTTAAAACAATTTACTAAAGCTAGTGCTGTAATTAGTTATGAATCAGAATCAGTTTTATCTCAATCACTCAAATTTTAGTAATCCAAAAACAAAAGACGGGAGGGGGGATCAACAGAACGTATTTTTTTGTAACTCATATAATCAAACTTTGTTGAAAACAATATATGGTATTTAACCTCGTTAAGAAGTGGTTCATAATATAGCAGCTTATTATTAATATGAAACTATTAGGAGTACTGAAACAGTAAAATTATATAAAATCCAAATATCTCGGTTAATATGGAAAATATGTATAGAACAATATTTATGGTAAATTTAATTTCCAATAAGATGGTTTCTATGCAATTTTTCGATCCGACTTACAGTAACGGAGGTATTTCGAATTTTCAAAATTCTCCTCCTCTAAACCCCCCCTCTCCCTAGTCCGATTTCAGCTGTTAACGAACTTAATATTTCTTTTTACATAGAACGACTAAATATCGAGTTTGGTAACGATCAAACAACAATTGCAACCGTTAGAGCGGTAACATATATATATATATATATATATATATATATATATATATATATATATATATATATATAGAGAGAGAGAGAGAGAGAGAGAGAGAGAGAGAGTTTTGAATGGACCTCTTTTTCGTCATCTACTAGGTAGGATCGATGGACATTTGAAGAAAAATTCTGTCATGAATACGACCTCAATAGCTGATTTCCCCATAGGGAAATCTGCTAAAACAGTAGATCCACCGAAAGGTAAAAAACAAAATGTGCAAAATTACAATTGTTACAAAAATTGCATAGAAGTAAAATTGTAGAGCGGGAATAGTTTAACAAGGTTGATTTTATAAGTCGTTTTGATACGACTTATAATAAAGGAAATATTTTGAATATTCAAAATCCCCACTAACCTCCCCCCGTTCCGTGCCCGATTTCAGCCATTAACGACTATGAACATTAGTGTTGAATTAAACGGTTAAATATTGATTATATTTTATATCAATTAAACATTTTCGAGTAAAAGTCAATTGATGACTACATGAATTTTAATGAACATATTTGCATGTATCTCACACTAAAAAGAGTTTAATGAAAACAACATTTGGTATTTAAACTTCGAATAATGTGGCCCATGATATAACAGCATGATATGATGGGGGGGGGGTTACTAAAGGCTAAATATTAAAAAAAATATCTCGGTTAATATTCATGATAGAAAAAATACGTATTCAACTTTATTTTCATACAATTAAATTTTCAATATGATTGGTTCTAAACATGTTTTCGAACCGACGTATTACAATGGAGACATTTAGAATTTCCGAAATTACCTCCCTCTAAACCCCCCTGTTCGATTTCAACCGTTAACGAACTAGGTCGATAGTATTGCGTACACCACTTATATATCGAGCTTGGTAACCATAAGACAATAATTGCGGCCACCAGAGTGGTAACAGACAAATAAATGTGTCATACGGGTTAAGACATGGTCAAAAATAGGCAGGCACAATTAGATAAAAATAGGTTAAGTTTCGATCCCCGCCAAGGGAGAGCATTAGTTCCAGAGTTCACTAGCAGAAAGCACTAGTGTCGCAGTGCTTATAGGCCAGCGAGAGTCTAAAGAGTATATTGTGTTGTCCCTCGGGATGACTAACAATGCCGACTATATTAGATCCCGTCAAGACATAGCCTGAATTAGACCCACCAGTCTACTGAAGACAACTCATTCCAGGACCTCCGTGGTTAACGGTGGCTGTGCGTCAAGTTTACCACTAACTACATAAAAACGGTTGTTGTACAGGCTATACTGCTATAATCAGGTACCTCCTACATCTCCTCTCTATTAATAGTATTGGGTTGTTTATTTATTTTTAGTTTTTCATTTGCATTATAGTTCCTCTGGTGTGCATTTCAGGGGTTTTTCCCATATGTGATATTCCTATCTGTAATTTTTCTGTTTTTAATTTATAGTTTATAGATTTTAAGTTTTTTCAATGACAAACGCTTATCGTTTTTAAATTTTTACTATTATCGGTTAGCTATTTTTTAAATTTCATATTGGTTTAACCCTCGATGTTTTGTTTTTAATGTGTTTTTTTATTGTTTAGTAACGGTTTTTTAAACTGTTTGTCAGCAGGCACTGACGATGGAGCGCTGACTCCGAAAGTGGACGCTGCATATAATTAAAACACTAGTAGAGGACAGGGCTTTTTTATCGATCTTGATCAATTGGTTCCTCTACCATCCAGCATATTCCAGAGATAAAAACTATGATCCCGAATCCCAGGAGTCTCGATCGGGTTCACCTAAGGATGTATAGCTAACTTTGATCTATAATGCCAACCGATAAAAAAAACACACACACACACACACACACACACACACACATATATATATATATATATATATATATATATATATATATATATATATAATTTTGAACGGATCTCTTTATCATCCTATATGTAGGATCGATATATTATAAAGTATTACAACATTAGAATATGATGTTGATTATGAGGAAAGGGAATTATAATTCAATATGTTTGTCTTACGTAGCCTCCCAAATTAAAGAAGAGTAAAACCGTAACATCGGTTGAGTTTAACTTTATTTAAGTTCTTTTTTTCCTTTTCATTTATTAGTTATATTTTTAATTATTTTATTTTACTTTATTTATATAATTTCATTTTATTTTTTTATTATATTTGATTATATGGTAATATCTTATTAAATAGTATATATTGTAAAAATGTATGTAAATATAGTCATACATATAATATGCCATGTGGCAATGGAACATGTACTTAATTAATAACTTTTTACAGCGTTACAATGAGGAGAAAATAAAATAGGTAGGATCTACAGACACTTGAGGAAATTTTCCAAATCACGTCATGAGTCTATCGGGAAATCTGCTAAAAAGTGTAAACTTGCTAAACATGTACCATTTTTAATATATTGAGCAGTCTTAGCAGCTACTGATAGTAATACCGTATTTCACAGTATGCTGGAGCATTGTTTGGAGTCCTTTGGAAAGCAGTGATTACTTCTAGCCAACTACTGTACTCGCCTCTTTTCCTATTGTATTCTCTGTAGGTTTTTCACTATTGTTTACATAAATCTTGGAGGAGGGGGGCGCCATGGATATGGATGGGCTTATCATCGATCAAACATCCCCTTTGTCTGGCTGTAGGGGGGACGGAATGAGATGTTCTTGATGCTTTGTGGGTGGCCGCCTACGGGGGAACCGATACCTTAAATATCTTATCCCCCCTGTGCAGGGAGTCTGCGACAAAAGAGACCTCGCCCGAAAGGAAAGGTATAATTGAAGTCTGAATTATTCGTCAAGGTGTACTTTTGGACGGTGATGTATATGTCTCAATAAAGGGGGGCCCCTCGAGGTTGAAGACTCTCCTACTGAGAGCACCCCCCCCCCTATAAATATGTATTCCAACTGGAGAGGCTATCGATTCAACCCCCCCCCCCTCCCCCACTTCTACAGCCGCAGACAGTAAGGCACAATTAAAACCCTCTTTATCTCTCCCTCTCTCTCTCTCTCTACCCCTATGCATTATCAATTTTAAGACCCCGGAAAGTTCTGAAATCCATTCATTGAAAATTGAAATGCGGATCGTGAGGGGTGGAGAGAGGTCGGCTGCTGTCTTCCAGGCCCACCCATTATAGATAGATTCCACTACCAATATTATTCCTGTCCTCACTTCGGCTCCCCACTTCACTGCTCATCATCCTTTGAAGGCTAGAGCGCAACTATACAATCCGGCACGCAGGTGCTGCGTTACCAAATCAGATTTTTCGCCAAATGGAATTTGACACTCTGATCACTAACACCCCTTACCTAAAGCCAATTTCAGCTATTACCTAATATAACATTTAGTTTGACATGAAATGATTAATTATCGAGAATAGAGTAAATCAAATGAAATTCATGTTGTTCAGAACAATAAGTCTTAAAAGATGACGTCACACCTTAAATATTAGAACATATTTCACACATTTAAAATTCAATAACTATAATATTTGGTATTTAAGCGTCAAATAATGTGATTCATGATAAAAAGCTATTATTAATATAAAATGAGTAGTAGTGGGGGCTTACTGAAGGCTGATAACGAAAAAGTGCGAATATCCTGCTTATTATTCAAGATAGAGAAAATACGTATATAACAACATTTATAGACAATTGAATTTACAATAAGTTTGGTCCTATACCATATTTTGATACGACGTATAATATCGAAAATATTTACAAATTTAATACCCATACCCGATTTCAGCCGTTAACGAACTTGATCTTTAGTTCAAGTTATATATATATATATATATATATATATATATATATATATATATATATATATAATAAAACGGAGCTCATTTTCGGTATGTCCTACGTGGAATCTATGGATATTTAAGGAAATTTTCGAAAATCACCATAATCTCAATAGCTAATTTCCCTTCAGGGAAATCTGCTAAAATTCATGATTATAATCCTTAACCAATGTGATGATTGGTCAACAATAGCCAATCTAACTACTGGAGTCCACTAATTCCAGCGTCTCCTTGGTTAACTTCTTGGGGGTTGTATGTCGAGCTGATCATTCACTAAAAGTCTTTCTTGAAAGATCTCAAAGGTCTACCTATAATGCGAACCAAGAAATATTTAAAGTCCTTTGAAACATATAAATGGGCTTTGTGTGCACTTTTATCTTGTAAATATGTAATCGCTTCAATTACTAGTAAGGTCATTCTATTGTAGAACTTTGTAAGGGAGACTACCTGTGAGGTTGGTAGAGTGTGAATGAGTCCGTGATTTTATGTAATATCACAATGGATGGCAGGATATACCTATGAGAACAGTTCTATCAGTTAATATTCTAGAGGGAAGGAAATCTCCTTCACAATAATACACCAGAGAAATATTATTTTAAAAAAGCCTACACACACAAAAAAAAGGAAGAAGAAAGTGACGTGGGGGTAAGAAGTGAAGCCTTGCATTGAGATGGAGTGGAAGAATAGCTTAATCGTGGCAGTGACTTGAAGGGCCGATTATCTGTCAATGGAAACGGGCCCATTCACTACCGGCCTCAACACTTCTATAAATCCCAGCCTTTTTTTCACCTTGGTCCGGACCAGTCGCATCAAAAACGTTCTCTGTCTTTTTTCTTTCCCACACCTAGCAAACTCTTTGAGCTGTTCACGGCCGCTCAATGGAGCTCCCGGGGCACATTTATCAAGTCAATACTGAAATGTCAATGTGAAAGAAAGGTATTGAATAGTGACTGGGCGAGTAGACCATTAGGAAGTGGTGGCTATGCCTAATCACGACTCGGGGCCTAAGCCTTGTCTATAGCCCCCATCCTACACACCTACCTGTCGCCTCTCCCACACCCATCCTCAACCATTCTATCCTCTTCTGCATTTGCATCACATCCTCCTCCTATTTTCCTACACGCAAATAACACTCCAAGACTAACGTCACACAGTCTTCAATGATAAAGACATAACTAAATTTCTTCTATATGTACATTATTTACATCCTACACCTGGTAATTGATCTTGTGAACAGGTAAACCTGATTTTCACGTGACTGAAAAAGGGCATAAGTGGGTCACAAGGACACACAGTGGTTTCCTATTACCTTCTGCATCAGACCAGTAAAGGCATGAGGGGAGAAAATTCTATTTCTAGTCCAGAGTTGTTAGACAGCCATCCCTCGGTAGCATGCAGCCTGCATGAGCTGACTAATGATAGTCTATTAGCCAGTATGACTATGCAGACTACAACTTTAATCTACCCGCCAATCTTGCCCCATTGACATTTTATAAGTGAGAATTTAGACGATATATATATATCGCTCTAGCGGTCGCAGTTTTTGAATTGTTATTTAGACATTTCACGAAAAACTAAAGATCAAGTTTGTTAATTGCTGAATCGAACAATTGGGAGAGTGGGTTTAGAGAGGGGGATTTTGAATTAGAAATATGTCTCCTATTATACGTAGGATCAATAAATTTGATAGCTCCAAACTTATTGAAAATTGAATTTAATATAATTGGTGTTATATACATTTTTCTTTGTCTTATTCAGCGGGATATTTGCTCTTTTTCGTTTGCAGCCTTCAGTAAACCCCCACTCCTGCTCATGTTATATTATCTACATCTTATATCATAAATCACATTATTTGAAGCTTAAATACCAAATATTAGTTTCATCTAATTGTAAAGTTGTGAGATGTGTGTAAATATTTACGGTGTGAAGTCATCTTTTATGATTTGTTGTTCCGAACGACATGGTTTTTAACCCTCCGACAGGCGCGTCCTAGTTAATGACACACTTGGGCGCGTTGGCTACAGGTGTAGCCATTACTTAAAAATGATTTACATAAGAAAAAATCAAATGTAATGAATTTTTATTATAAATAAATTTAAGCAATTATATTGGTGAACAAATCGAAATCAGTTTTTATTGAAGTGAATACCTTTTTTTTTATTTTAATGAAAACACATTAATATACTTTCTATAAGCAAAAAAACGTAATGGAACTTTATTTTATTAAAACTTATTTATGGAAAATAAAATACTTTGTACAAAATATAGTAAAATATAGTAAATGTAAATACAGCCGCTTTTATAAACAGTCAGGACAAATTTGCCACATATGATATTCACATATAATTTTTTTACATTTTGCACACATGTTTCTGAATGTTTTGTTTTTCTTTGCCGACCCTTCACAGAAATTGCATCTTCTTATAGTGTCTTTAGGGATTATAATGGGGTGGGTATGTTCTTCTGGCAAATTCAAGAGTTCCTTCGCTCGTTGCTTCAAATTTGTTGGTAGATCTTCCACCTAAGACTCCTCACCCGATGAAACTTCTCGCAACCATTGAGAAAGAATATCTGGATCATTGGTGCGTTTCACAGAACTGTGTTGGCTCGAGGAAAAAGCCATCTTAACTTTGTTTGTTATGATAACTTTTAAAAAACAACAAAACAAAACGATAAACTGAAATTGCTAATTCTCGTAGCTGTAACCCCGTTGGGCGCGTTGGCTACACCGGTAAGGCACTGGGAATTAAAGATCTGGGGCTCGGGTTGGCCGTGCGAGTTAGGGTGTTGGTCCTAATCTCAGACCTAGAGTGGTGGATTCGAATCCCGCCCTGGGCAGTGGAAATTTATTTAATGACGGACTCATTAAATAAACTCCTTAGGCCCACCCTGGCTAGAAAAGGATGTAAACCTGTAGATAACCCGTCCCGATTTGCCTAGTAGCATAAAGTGGACGTAAAATAAAATAAAAATTAAAGATCTGCTGCAAGCAGGGTCAAGGTAACTTGTTTACTGACTAATAGACATATCCTGCCTAGGAAGGTATGAGTCTGCCAGAAGTTCCCAGCCCATGTATGCCCTTGCTACGAACATTTAAACTTTGCTATGGCTACACCCGTAGCCATGCGCCTAACGGAGGGTTAATTGGTCAACACTATACTCGACAAGTAATCATTTAATGGAAAACTAAAGGTTATAGTAGGTAATAGCTAAAATATTGTATTTTTTCGTTACCGATCTCTTTTATACGTGTTTCATATAAAATGAAATATCGAGTTCGTTAATGACTGAAATCGAATCTATGGGCGGGGGGGGGGACGGATTTAGAAGAAGAATGTCAAAAATTCTATATATCTCGGTCATTATAAGTCGGATCGACCAACTGTACATAATCAATCTTATTGAAAAATCGATTACCTACCTATAAATGTAGTTATATACATATTTTCTCCATATTGAACATTAACCGAGATATGTCATATTAACAATAAGCTGTTATATGTAGAAACACTTTATTCTAAGCTTAAATACCAAATATAGTTTTCAAAAGACATTTACTATGCGAAATACATGCAAATTCGTAGTGTGATGACTCAATCAATTATGATTTTACGTTATCGTTTCGAACATGTTTATTTGATCTATACGACTCGATCTTTAACCCTTTCAGTTAAAACTAAAGATCCTCTTTATCATTTACTGAAATCGGAGATGGAATAGTAGGGGTTTAAAGGGGGGGGGGGTATTTAAAATTCAAAATATCTACGCTATTATAACTGGAATCGTAAAATGTTATAGAACCAATCTTGGTTAACTATTGATGATCAAGATTTGTTGTTCTCTACATTCTTTTGTAACAAAAGTATTAAGCAAGTTATTCGTACCTTCTGGTTTTCAGTCTTAAACACCCCCCCCCCTTCTACTCATCGGAGTTTTACCTTGAAATAGATAATATGTGCTCAGATGAGATAACAAGTGTGTTACGCCAGCAGGTGGGAAATCTGCTTAGTTTCCGCAGCTCCTTATTTGAAGCTTAATTAACAAATACGGCTTTCAATATTTTGAGTAACGTCAAAATTAAAGCTCATTTAGAATATTGTTATTGCTTTGTTACAAGAAGAGTTTTATCTAATTTATTGTTGTGAAATAGTACTCATGACAGGAATTTCGAAAAGCTTCCCCTTAGGAGATAAAGAAAATGAGCTCCATTCAAAATTATGTATTAGCAGATTGCCCTTAAGGGAAATCAGCTATTGAGGTCGTACTCATGACGCGAGTTTTGAAAAATTTCCTCGAATGTCCATCGATCCTACTCAGGAGATGACGAAAATGAGGTCCGTTCAAAAATATATATATATATATATATATATATATATATATATATATATATATATATCAGAAAAAATCTTAGTTTATGCCGATATTTCGAGAATCTTTATTTTCTCTTCTTCAGGGCGAGACTAAAGATACTTAAAATCTACTGCACATATCTATTGCACATAGGACTAGGGTTACAGTAACCTCCCTGGTCTGTGAGGGTCACCAAAAAGAATAACAACACTATATATATATATATATATATATATATATATATATATATATGTATATTTGTCTGTTAACACTCTAGCCGTTGCAATGTTTGTGTGGTAGTTACTAAACTCCATATTTAATCGTTTTACGTAAATAGGAAGATCCAAGTTCGTTAATGGCTGAAATCGGACCACTGGATATCTCCGTTACTATAAGTCGGATCGAAAAATTGTATAAAACCAATCTTATTGCAAATGCAATGATCTATAAATATTGTTCTATACATATTTTCTGTATCATGAATATTAGCCGAGTTATTCGGATTTTATAGTTTTCAGCCTTCAGCAAACCCCCACATCTACTCATGGTAAACTAACAATACTCGGTTATGTAATAAACCACATTATTCGAACCTTAAATACCAAATATTGTTTTCAAGAGACCTTTATTATACGACATATCTATTATTAAACTTCACGAGGGAAATCTGCTTACTTTACGCAGCTCCTGCGTGACGGACTTTTTTTAAATAGATATTCGTACTTACCGGCATTACAATATATTTCTATACTTACGTTGGCACTAGTCGTAAGCCCTATAGCCCTCGCTGAACTACAAGAATAGGATTCGTCAGTTTTAAATTAAAAACTGTACATAAATTTATTAACATGTACAAAGAAAATGGGTTAGTATAATCTAATTAGTTTGTAATATATACTAAAAGAATCACAGATACAAAGTAATTACAACACTAAATTTTATACTTCCAAACAAGCATAACAACCACAATGATGAATGCCCAAAACGAACACCCACTAAAGTTCACAGTTCTTGATATGCAGTGGATATTTATTTAGTGACGGACTCACTAAATAAACTCCTTAGGCCCACCCCGGCTAGAAAAGGTGTTAACATGTAGATAATCCGTCCCAATTAGCCATAGTAGTATAAAGAGGACGTAAATAATAATAAACTTAAACATTGATATCGATGAACCAAGAACTTTGGGAAATGATGTGTATCACAAAATTTCGTTTTGGGGTCGTCTTGATCACTTAGAGGTAATTAATCTGGATTTGGGGGCACTTTAATCCAGTCCATTTAGTGGATGAAGGCACTCTTGACCTGGTTACGTCGGTAAAACCTTCCCCTGGTTACAGCTCGAGTAGCAGCCAGCCCTGAGCAAAGTAAGTCTTGCTACTAGCAGATTTCTCCTAAGGGAAATCGGAAATTCACAATATTTCCGTTATTATACGTCATATTGAAAAGATCCGTCACCCAGGGGCTGTGTGACCTATGCAGATTTCCCACGTGAAGTTTTACAATAGAGAAATCTGCATACTAGTATCACTTAACACCGCCGTGAGTAATGCGAAATCTTTGAGTTAATTATAATAAGCTCCTAACGGAAACGGCTTTTGAATTGTAAACAAACAGGTCTCCCAACCACTCAAAGCTGAACAAATAGATAGACATATTCTTCACCGAAAAGGAAAATAATTTCTGATATATATATATATATATATATATATATATATATATATATATATATATATATATATCAGAATATAACATATTAACTTTATTTCAAACTATTTACTATATCTAGTAATGCAATTTATAATGAATCAGAATAATTTATATTTTATGAACTCAAATTTTAGTAGTCCAATAACTAAAGAAGGGGGGGGGAGGTGTGGTCAACAGAACGTATTTGCATATATCTCACAAAGTAAATGCTTACTTAAGCTTCTCTAAACCAATTTCACGAGAGCCAAACAGTTACGGAAACAGCCGAACTAATGCCTGAATCTTAGGAACAATACCGGCAAATGCCTATCTCATCTCGTCCGTTATCCGCACACACATAATAAAAATGCAAATATCTCGGTTAATATACAAGATAGAGAATAAATGTATATAAAAATATTTATATTTAATTTAATTTGCAATAAGTCTGGTTCTCTACAAGTTTTTGATCCGACGTAAAGTAACGGAGATATTTCGAAAATATTCCCCTCTAAACCCCACCTCCCACTGGTCCGATTTTAGCCATTAAAATGATCTTTCGTTTTTCATGAAACAGTAAAATATCGAGTTTGGTAACGATCAAACAAAAATTGAAGTGGGGAATTTGCTTAGTTAACGCAGCCCCTGCGTGACGGACTTTATTAATGATATTCGTTCAGAAATATAAAAAAATGTTTTTTTTTTTTTAAGAGGTGATTTTATCCCTTCAAATCGTAGTTTCGCACGAACAAAAAATAGTTTTGTGTTACGGTTGTACTCCTCTACTTACACACAAAGTTTCAGAATATTTAGAACTTTAGGGTTCTCTAACATCCCTAGTTAGGTGAGAAAATTATTATGACTTTCACCTTCCCATGCCGATTTCATCAACAAGATAGGTACTAACAAATGTTTGTTATTAATATATTAACCCTGAGGACTTTAAGGCAAGAGTCTACCCACATTTCCTAATCTCCTAATTTAGTAAGAGTGTTAATCAGAGTAAATACTACCTTGATCGGAAACTGAGTAACCCCATCAAACCATCCAAAAGATGAACACGTGTCTCTTTAAGATTAACTTGTGGGAATGAGAATGTTTTATTAATACGGTTGTTGTTATTTTGAGCATTTTATCGAAATCCCCCACGAGGGGTATTAGAGATTCACGTTTCATTAGACCTGTATGGCTGAAGAGAGGATTTGTAAGCCGGCAATAAATCGCCGAGGGTGTATACATCTTCGCTTTCCACAGTTAAATTATTAGCAAAAACGAAGGAGGGTTGATAGGGGGTTGGAAGCACATTTTAAATCCGGGAGTGAAAGGGCTGATGAATATGGTTGCCGAGGGACGATTGAACTGGGGGATAAGTGAGACTGGCGATAACGGCGTCCGGAGTTGAAACAAAAATATGGTGCTCCATTTAGGCCGCCAAGAGGGGTTGCCGTATCTTTGATTATTCATTTCTAGTAATGGCAAAGATCTCGGATAATGTTCTTCTCTCTCTCTCTCTCTCTCTCTCTCTCTCTCTCTCTCTCTCTCTCTCTCTCTCTCTCTCTCTCTCTCTCTCTCCCTCATTCTCTCTTGCTCATTCGCTCCCAAGCAGTGGGCCTTCTCTCTCGCTCTCACTCTCTCGGCCTTCTTCACAAGCCACCCTCTTTTCCTCTCTCTCTCTTGCTCATCCCCCTCCCATCTTCTGCGTTCCTCGTTTATTTATCTAACTCCAGCTCTGGATTATTATTGATTTGGCCGAAGAGAGCCACGAGATAGCACTGAATTTTCTTCTTGGCTAAACATTCAATTGAAATAATATTTAAACTCTCATTTCAGTAATCCTAGTCGGCTAGGTGAAAATATTTATGAAAATTGTATATACTTAAGGTACATTTACTTCTGACAGTTATTGCATGATATTTATCTCGCACAGAAAGCGTAACTAACTGTTTTTTTTTAATTTAATTGGTGTGTCACAAGACAAGTGATTTACACACAAGTCGTCAGTTTCAGGTGAAGTCAAGGTTAGGTGGAGCCAACTATACTTTTAACTAATCAGTTATAAAGAAAACAATATTCTGAAACAATAACGTAGCTGGAATTTGCCAGACAGTGAATCTTCCCACAGAAGAATTTTTCAAAACCTCCAATGAGAAGAACAAAATTGGAAAAAAAAAAAAAAAAAAAAAAAGAAAAAAAAAACACTGATGCAATTAATAGACATTGATAACTTTAAACAAAACCTTCCCGATCCAGAATTCTATGATTTATACAAAAAACTCTCATTTCACTCCTAAGCATTAGAATATACTAAAGTAAATAATCTCCACTATATCAGAGCAATAGCCAGAACCAGGACAGAAACTCTCAACTTGAACAAGAAGCCTTGGATTAGACATGAAACCGCCAACTGGTGACTGTGTAACCTCCAGGAACCTGAAGACACCTATCACTTCCTCGCTGTTGGTACCATTCTCCGGCAGTTCCGCCTTGAATCATTTTATTATTTATTTATACAGGAGCACCCGCATCATGGCGATTTGGCTCAAAGTTTCACAATGTAAAATGATAGAAAAATAACAAAAACTGAAACAACAAATAAAAAATTAAATACAACAAATAATCATTAAATACTTGTAATAAAGACAATTAATAAACATAAGCCATAAACAAACATAAATGAACATTAGATAAACAAACATAAATAAACATTAGACTAGTAATAAAGACAACAATTTAAAATGGTTTTAATAAAAAAATTATGTTATTCCTATATACTAGTACATTTATAATTTTAATCATTTGACCGAATTACTCTCAGCAGGGATCAACTAATAGCCATCCTGAACGGAGGAGATTACATTAACTTGTATTAAATCTAAATTAATTAAATATCTGAAGGCTACTGCAAGATATTGCAGACAACTTTGTTTTGAGTATAATTTATTACTTTTGTTATTCTGTCTTATTTAACAGAAAAATTACTAGTGTTACTATTGTTCTTTGTCCAAACTCAATATTATGTAGTATCATCACAATTTTTTATTATAACCTTATTTTAAATGTTTATGTAGAAAAATGTTTTATTATGCACTTTATCATACCTCACTCGAGCTAATGGTATATTCCAAGAATTTTGTAAATTATTATGTATTCCTGAAATAATTTGAATGTAATTTTCTGAAATAAATCTGCATAAATTTACTTTACTTACTTACTTTAAGCATATTAAAAAGTCCGTCACGCAGGGGCTGCGTAAAGATTTCCCAAGTGAAGTTTTAGAATAGAGAAATTTCATGAGAGCCGAACAGATACTGGAACGACCGAACTAGCTAGCCGGAAACTCACGAGTACAACCGAAATTAACCCTTAAGGGAAATCTGCTAAAAGCTATTTTAAATTGAAATAAAATAATAAGAACTTATCGTAAACTAAACATACTACTCCTTTGAATGGTTATTCTTTAGTAGAACCTTAATGTGCCATTTATCTTTCATTGAATATGTTAATTATCATTAAATGTTTAAAGATCTTATGTGAGGGCGTTGTGATTCTGTTATATAGTGAGGTATGTTCGCTCTTGGTCTTCTCCAGTCTTAAAGTATGTGTTTGATTGTCAACATCGTTAACATGTTCTGTCCCAGTCGGTGGTTCAGCTATTAGTCATGAGTGTTACCATAGTTCATAGTTCAATTGCAAGGGTCACCAATAAAAAAACCTTTCTTTTGACTTCTTTGACAATTGAACATGAATGATAAAAGCTTGTGATTATCAGTAGAAATGAGAGTGTTAATTAAAATTTACTTTTATGCGGCAAGTCTGAGCTATGCTAATGAAAAAAGGCTAGACATAATGAAAAAAACATAATTCGTTAACGGAAATGGCCGAAGCATTTAATACGACATAAAAAGTTCAATGGAAAATACTAATTTCTTTTCAAAATCGGCTGGTTTCATTCCTTAAAAACATCGAAAACCTCACTGAAACTGAAAATTCAAAATATTTCCGCTATTATGAGTGGGTTTGAAAAATGTTATAAAACCAATCTCGTCTTAAAATATTATTGCTCTTCAATTCATTTTCTCTAAACTGAAATATTAAGATAGTTACTCGTACTTTCTTGCTTTCAGCCTCAGTCATGAGGCCATGAGTAGTTACTCATCGAATTTTTACATAGAAATAGAGAATATATGGTGAGATGAGATCAGTAGTGTGTTATGGACGCAAGTGGAAAATCTGCTTAGTTTACCCTTCCCCTGCGTAACGGATTAATTAAAAACCCGCCACGCAGGGGCTGCGTAAACTAAGCAGATTTCCCACGTGTGCCACGTGTTTGCATTTATCCCAAGAAGTAAAAGTTCAATAAGAGCAATACTTGGTATTTATGTTACAAACAATGTGTATCATAATATAACAGCTTATTGTTGCTATGAAATTAGTAGAATAGGGGGTTTACTGAAGGCCGTAAACTATAAAATTCAGGTATCTAGGTTAATAATCAATATAGTGAAAAATGCATATAACATTATTTATAGAACATATCATTTTTAATGAAATTAGTTCTATACAATTTTTCGATCCAACGCATAATAACGGAGATATTAAAAATTTTCAAAATTCTTCCCTTCTAAACCCCCCTCCCACTGGTCGGATTTCATCCATTAAGAAACATGATCTTTTTATTTTACATTAAACGCTTATATATCGAGGGGGCTCAGGTTAGCCATGCGAGTTAAAGCGTTGACCTTTATCTCATATGGTAAACCTAGAGTGGCGAGTTCGATTCTCGCCTGGGCAAGGGAAATTATTTAGTGACGAAATTCATTAAATAACGTCCTAAAATCCCACCCTGGCTAGAAAAGGGTGGTAACCTGTAGATAACCCGTCCCGATTAGCCTTAGTTGCAAAAAGTGGACGTTAATAAATAAATAAAATTATATATCGAGTTTATTAACGATGAGACAAAAATTGCGACCGCTAGAGCGGTAATAGACAAATATATAGATAGATATATCTATCTGAGTGTGTGTGTGTGTGTGTGTGGTTGTGGGTATATATATATATATATATATATATATATCTATATATATATATATATTCAATTTTGAACGGACCCCATTTTCGTTATCTACTTGGTAGGATTGATGGACATTTGAAGAAATATTTCGAAAATCGCGTCACGAGTACAACCTCAATATCTGATTTCCCTTTCGAGAATTTTGCTAAAAGGGTGGCTAATTAATTCTGTAGATATCTAGTTCTCTTAGTTTAGAACTTGTATTGAGCTTGAGTGCTGACCTGTTAATTGTTAATAATAAATTTATGTCCATTTACTAATGTAAAATAAAATTTATTATCTGGGTTATTATTTCCATAATTATTGATTACAATCATTTAATGAAGTGGACCTATATCCATTCCTTATACATTCCACATAATATTGCAGGTTTGATTGAGTAGAGTCGTTATGTCCTTTGCCGTCAGGGTGTAGGCTAATACTTTGATCAGCCCAGGGACCGCCAATCTCTCTAAGCCTTTCATGTACACCGCTACTGTTTACCACCCCACTCATATATAGCTCACACTTAATCACCATTTAAACCAGTAGCCAGCTCACCAAGTAAATTCTTAGGAGATATCCATTATGGGAAATCAGCGCGCGCTCTCACTCTCTCTCTCTCTCTCTCTCTCTCTCTCTCTCTCTCTCTCTCTCTCTCTCTCTCTCTCTCACACACACACACACACACACACACACACACACACACACACACACACACACACACACACACACACACAAACACACACACACACACACACACACACACGCATATTCGATATAGATTAGATTAGATACATTTCCATGTGAAACTATAGATTAAGATTGTTAAAAACAGAAGTAGAACCAAGGGGGGGGGCGTATTTAAAATACCCCCGATCGACAAATATACGGCCACACACCCTGCTTCAAGGGTAGGGAAGGTACTAAAAATGCCACTAAAATATGTGTCATTTCTTGATTTTCTAGGAGTCAGAATTTGTCTTCTGGAAAATCGGAGCAGATCGTCTGTCGAAAATTTTATAGAAATCAGCTATTGAGGTTGTAACCATACCGCGAATTTCGGAAATATTTCTTCAAATGGTCATTGATCTTAACTAGGAGATCATGAAGAAATATATATTTGACTGTTATCGCTCTAGTGGGCGCAATTTTTGTTTGATCGTTACCAAACTCGATATTTATTCCCAATGTAAAAAGGAAGGGTGAAGTTCTTCAATGGCAAAAATCAGGCAGTGGGGGGGGTTTGGTAGAGGGAGAAATTTCGAAAATATCTCCGTTACTATATATTGAATATACTATATTGAATTTTATTTTAGAACCAATCTTATTGCAAATTAAATGTTCTATAAATATCATTATATACACTCATTCTTTATCTTAAATACTAACCGAGATATTTGCATTTTGTTTTGTTTTCAGCATTCAGCAAATCCCCACTCCTACCATGTCACATAAAAAATGCTCTATTACATAATTAACCAGTTTATTCGAAGTATATTGTAATACTTTTGTTGACCCTTGCTAATTGTTCCAGCCTCATAACAGATTCTTTCACAATCCTGGAACTCATTGCTGGTCTCGCCAGTGCCCTACAGACTGCTTGACTGTCAGCCCAATGTATATTACATTTGCACCAAGATTGATCATATTTAAATTTTCACCACTCTTTAGCGATTAACAGATATAATCATTGTTTTCTTTAAAAACAAGTGGTTGAATATCGATTGTAATATTGATATGGAAAAAAACACGTATTCTAGAACATAAAACCTAACATAATGATGCCACACCGAACATATTTAAACATTTATAACATAGTGGAAGTACAATGAAAACAAAATTTGATACTAAAGCTTGGAATAAAGCATTTTATGGTATATCAGATTATTGTTGATGAACAGAACTGGATTCACGGAAAATATAACACTAAAAAATTCAAATATCTCCGTTAATATTCGAGATACGGAAAAAAGGAATAGAGCGTCATTTATAGGAAATGAAAGTTTCAACAATATGTCTGATGCACAATTTTGGATTGCCATCATAATAAACAATAAATTTCGAATTTTGGAACATCCCCCTAAACCACCCTCTTTCTCGTCCGATTTTAGCCATTAAAGTACTTGATCTTTACTCTACATAGAACATTTAAAACGATAACAGGCAAATACATATAGTTTTGAATATTGAACGGACCTCAGTATCTTCTTGCTGGGATCGATGGAAAATTGAAGAAATCTGTGGAAAACGATGTCATGAGTACTACCTCACCACCTCATTTCCCTGAAGGAAAATCTGTTATAAAATGTTCCAAAGCCGTTCTCAAAAGGAATTTCAGACAGAGTTCTTTTACGTAGATGTATTGTTCTAACAATCTTGCTCCAGCAGTTTTACAAATGATGATCCAGTTAGTGATTGAATGGACGATAGAACTACAGTAACTAAGAAGAAGGAAGATAGAATGAAATACTAATAAAGTAAGGGCCTGAGCCTAATGAAAACCCAAATGTACATAAGAACTAAGAAGTACTTTGTTAACAATGTCTCCTTAATTCTCTCCATTTCATCAAGAAAAAGAAAACCTTTTTTTTTTTTTTTTATTTATTCCACTTGTTAATTATTTCCTATACTGAGGGGACAAGGGAAGAGAAATGTTAATTGCTTTTTTTGTTCCTTTAAAGATCCATCTTCATTTTTTACCTTTTTCCCTTCCCTTATCTCTGTGCTGCTTTGCTTTAATCGACTCCTCTCTATAGGAACTCCCGACCTCTCTCCAGCTCCTACCCCTCTTTATTTCTTTCTTTAACACACAAGCATTTTTTTTTTGCATCATATAAATATATATATTAGAAAAACACATAGTTTTCAACAGAAAAACTCATTAAAACACCACTACTAAGAATCAAAATCTGATGTAGGCCCCACAAGACTACTTCCTTGTACTCCTGTTAAATTAAATTCAAAAATTATTTTATTACACTGCCTTTAAAATTGATTCATTTGATGTTCATGTAAAATATCTCCGACTAATTCATCTGATCAAAAAAAAAACCTTCATCACGCAGGGGCTGCACAAACTAAGCAGATTTCCCACCAACTAGCATGACACACTGACGATCTCATCTTATAATATATTCTATATTTCCAAATAAAAATCCGACGAGGAGCAGTGAACGGTCAATAAAATCTCAATTCATTGCGTCAACAAACAACTTATTTGTAGGTATCTCATGTAGTAAAGATCTGTTGAAAATAATATTGGATGATTAAACTCTGAATAAGACGTTTCATGGTACACTCGCTTATTCTTCTGCGATGACTAAAAGCGGGGGTTTACTAAAGGCAAAAAATTAAAAAAGTTCGTCACGCAGGGGCTGCGTAAACTAAGCAGATTTCCCACGTGAAGTTTTACAATAGAGAAATCTGCCCAATAACAAGTGTAGTAAGTAGTAAGGGATCACTAAACTTATACACGAGGGACGAATAGTTACGAAAACGGCCGCCAGAGCTCTCTTCGGAAAGTGCCAAACAGCTCACTCCTGCCGACCAATGCAGAATACAAATGCAAATATCTCGGTTAATATTCAAGATACAGAATAAATGTATAGAACAATATTTATAGTATATTTAATTTGCAATAAGATTGATTCTATACAATTTTTCGATCCGACGCATAATAACGGAGATATTTTGGATTTTCCGAAAATCCCCCTCTAAACCCCCCCTCCCCCTGGTCCGATTCAAGCCATTAACGAATATATATATATATATATATATATATATATATATATATATATATATATATATATATATATAAAATTTTGAACGGACCTCATTTTCGTCTTCTCCTGGGTAGGATCGATGGACATTTGAAGAAATTTTTCGAAACTCGTGTCATGAGTACAACCTCAATAGCTGATTTTCCTTAAGGGAAATCTGCTAAAATGCAAAAATGTTATGGAACATTGAATTTACAACAAGTTTGGTTAAATAAGAATTTTTGATTCGACTCATAGTAAGGAAGATATTTTGAATTTTCTATTTTTTCCCTTTCTAACTCCTCCACCCTCAGGTTTCAGCCGTTAACGAACTTGATCTATAGTTTTTCATAAAACACATACATATCGACTATGAAAATGATAAAAAAAAAAATTCAGCACTTAGAGCTTCAACATAACAAGAGATGTATTTGTTCCTTTTATAAATAATTAAAACGTAATTAGTTTAAAATAAATAAATTTACTCTTCAAATTTATGGCAAGGGACTTTTATGGCAAGGGTCTCCAATAAAAAACATTTTATTCGGTGAAATCTTTATTAAATCTGCCCTGCATTTCTTTCTTTATCAATTGATATTCAGTCGAGAGCTGAAGAGGTGGCAAATAAGCCACGAAACAAGTAGGGCAGATTCAATAAAATTTTCACTGAAAAAAATGTTTTTTTATAGGAGACCCTTGCCATAAAATTTGAAGATTACAGAAATAATATTGGATCCAGAATAAGAAGAATAAATTAATTCTAAGAACGGTTTTTGTTATGTTGATGAGTTTGAAGTGAAAATTTTTCGGATTCATTCAAAATACTTTTGGGAATTTTTCCCCATATATATATTAAATTTCAGAATACATTCCTTTTCCCGTAGACCCTTTTAAAAGATAATTTTCATGGCTACAACTTTTATGTCGCAAGCATTTTTCAATAAAATATGTCGTTTCCGAAATATAGATTAGTGCATTTTAAGGCTAAAAGATGCGTCAAATAGGAAAAAAAATCACTGATTTAAACTCGTTTTAGAATTTGATTTTCTATGAGAATCCGTCATAAAAAAGTATGGCATTCCATTGAAATGCCTAAGTTGTAGTCGCTGGAGAAGTACTGAGAAGGTTACACGGTTGAATATGGACTAAAAAGATTCTTCAGGGGCCACAATTATTGCACACCAAGCCTCAGCCTTTTATTAATACAGTTAGCGATTTATATATATACACATGTATTGATGTTCTATACATTTTCTATTATCTCAAATATTTATTAGCACTTTCTTGTTTTCAGTATTCAGTCAACCCACTACTATTCATCGAGTTTTGACTCAGAAATAGAGAGTATATGATGAGATGACATCATCATACGAGCTCTTGGAAAATCTTATATTTTACGCAGCCCCTGCGTGACGGACTTCTTATAGGTTTCTTAATGTGGGGAAGATAAAAAATAGACTGTAGACACTTTTCTTCCACGTTTGCAGCCTAATCTTGAGTACTGGTGTGCATTAAATAATCAGAAATATTTCAAGTATAATAGCATGAGAAAAAAAAACATTACTGAAGGATGCATTTATAAACATTATATTTATTTATTATTGTTACTGCTATTTTAAAGATGTTACCTCGAAAATTCACTCTTATCATAAAATTGTGTGATAAGAAAGTAGTGGTTAGACCAGTAAAGTCAAGAAAAAAACGATTTTTTTTTCTTGACAAATAAGAAGGTGAGAATAAAAAAAGGTGGTTGGGCCTGAGGGGACCAATAAAGGGGCAAAATAAATAAAAGGGCCCAGTTAATGAAGACAGGTAAGGAAGAGCCAGGGGCCAGGGGAGATGACAAATTGTATCCGATTGAAGGAAGAAGAAGAGTTTTTAATTATGCTGTCAAATGAAGGTATTTAATTAGCCAATAAAGGGCATTGAAGGCGAGTGCAAATAGACTGAACAATATTAGAAGAATCTCCAGGGAGTTTTAGGAGCTTTAAGTCCTGAGGGCAAAGCCCTCCTCAGCCAGGATTAATATTAAACGAGTCAATAAACAATGCTCCTTTAATTCCAATAAGACACCTTCAAACAGCTCCAATTGAACACGAGTGAAGATTAAATAGGTCTGAATCGAGGCGAAATTAAATCAACCCTCTTCAACCTGTCCCCGCTTTCCCTTTTTTGTCTCTCGTTGCCCGCAGTTTCCACTTCACTTTTCCCGACAGGAAAATTCACCTCTAAACGCTCCCTTGTCAAAGCCCCCCACTCGTTTAGTTCCAATTTACCAATCATGTCCCCGTTTTTATTAAACAGGCAAAATGCAATATAAATCCATTATTAGTAAGGAAAGTAGGGGGTGTATTAAAAAGAAAGGTGTCGCGATTTCAGGGGTTTTCTTCACCCAAAAGAGGAAAAAGCCTTCTTAAGCTTGATTCTAAGATAGTTTGATTCTCCATTTCCTCAGTGCTAAAGTCATAAAAGAGGTATTCCTTACATTCAAATAACTGTGCTTTCAGCACTTAATATTTGTCTGTTGCCGCTCTAGGGGTCGCAATTTTTGTTTGATCGTTACCAAACTCGACGTTTAAACCTTTTATGTAAAAAGACTGATCAAGTTGGTTAATGGCTGAAATCGGACGAGTGGGAGGGGGGTGTCGAGGGGGGATTTTCGAAAATTTAAAATATCTCCTTTAATATACGTCGGATCAAAAATTTGTATAGAACCAATCTTATTGCATATGCTTGAATATGAACCGAGATATTTGCATTTTTCAGTTTTCAGCCTTCAGCAAACCCCACTTCTACTCATGTTACATAAGCAACACTCTGTTATGTAATAAACCACAATATTCGAAGATTAAATACCATAAATTGTTTTCAAGAGGCCTTTATTATACGAGATAAATGCAAATATGTTGTCGTGACCATCTCCCCCCCATTTCTTTAGTTCTTAGACTACAAAAAAATATGATTGATTGAGATAAAAATTATTCTGATCCATTATAATTTACAGTACTATAGTAAATAGTTATCAATATAATTAATATGTTCCATTCTGATATATTTCCGTAATTGTTTTTCTTTCTTGTGAGGAGTTGGCACACCTGTTTGTTTGCATTTCAGGTGCTTCCAGTCTGGAGGTTTCTTATTATCGTTTGTATTTATTCACTTGATGTTGACTGTGCCATTGTGTTGCCAGTATGTAGATTTATCTGTTGTAAACCTTCCTGTGGGAAATCTGCTTTGTTTACGCTGCCCCTGCGTGACGGCTTTTTTTTGTTTTCAGCCTTCAATTACCCTTTCACGCATCCGTTATTTACATAGAAATGGAGAATATGTGGTGAGATGAGATCACAAGTGTGTTCCATCAGGACTTCAGCTATTTAGGTTGCACTCGTGCCACGATTTTTGAAAGTTTTGCTGACGAAAATGAAGGCCGTTCAAAATTATATATATATTTGTATGATACCGCCCTAGCGGTCGCAATTTTCGTTTAATCGTTCCCAAACTCGAAATTTAAACGTTTTATGTCAAAAGAAAAAAAGGTCGTGTACAGATGAAATCGGAGTTGGGGGATAGGGTTAGGGGGGAGGAATTTCGCAAATTGGAAATATCTTCATTATTATACGTCGGATCCAAAAAGTGCATAGCCCCAATATATATATATATATATATATATATATATATCTATATATATATATATATAGATATATAAAACTAGCTCAGATACCCGGCTTCGCCCGGGAATTGATTTGAGGCTGAATGGTGATGGTATTTTTTTGGCAAGGCTTTACTTTGCACAATATTTTGACATTTACCCGTCCCAGTGTTTAGGATTGATACCCGTCTTTGCCGTGGATTAACTAATAATAGAATTATTTGTTCGATAAGGCTTCACAGTCTTCGATATTTTTATATTTCCCGTCTCTTATACATGTAAATATGATGAATTTTTATTTCAGGCCTCCCTTATAACCCCCCTCCCGTTCGAACCTAAAAATTTTAATATAACTTAAAATCATGGAAGAATTAATGCTAATTGACATACCGAGTTTTGTTAAGTTCGGTTCAGCCGTTAGTGCCCGCTAAAGTTTTAACGTATAACTCATTTATACTTAGGTATACGACAAAAGTGTATATAACAAAAGTTACTCCAAATAACAAAATAAACAACTTTTGTTATGTTTATATTTGAGGAAAAACCAATAGGAAACGAAATATCGCTATTTTTAATTTCAGGCTTCCCTTATAACCCCCACTCCTGCCCGTCCATAGAAATGTTGGTATGGCTTATTATAATGAAGACCTCACTGCTAATACACGTACCGAGTTTTATTTAGTTCGGTTGATTCTTTTGTGCCAAATAAAATAGTTGACGTCCGCTATAATTTTTAGCGTATAACTCATGTATATTTAGGTATACGACGAAAGTGTACATAACAAAAGTTACTCTAAATAATAAAATAAATAACTTTTGTTATGTGCATATTTGCCGAAAAACCAATAGGAAATGAAATATCGCTATTTTTAATTTCAGGGCTCCCTTATAACCTCCACTCCTGTTCTTCTCAGAGAATATTAGTATAACCTAAAGTCTAAGTTGGGTTAGTAGTAATATACATACCAAGTTTCATAAAATTCGGTTCAGCCGTTTATGCGAGAAAAGGTAACAAACAAACAAACAAACATACACGAAAGAAACAAAATGCAGATATGGTGTCTATGACATGTGAAACGAAAAGTTATCGTGAAATTTCGCGAAAAAAATCAATGTACAGACAGAGGTTACAATTTTATATATATATATATATATATATATATATATATATATTGTATCATGAATATTAACCGAGATATTTGTATTTTTTAGGGATATCGAGAGACCTTTATTATACAGATTCACGCATATTCCTTGCGTGTTGGAGTCATCAATTAAGATCTTACGTTCTTGTTTGGAAGATGTTTACTTGATCTATACCGTACTCGATCTATAACTGTTTCAACCGACACTGAAAGTCAAATTTGTTATGGGCTGACCTGGAATAGTGGGGATTTAGAGAGAGGGAACGCTTTCCTTTGTAGATATTATTAACATGTAAATTGACTGGATGATTTCCGTTTGTATTTACCCCCGTAACATTCTCGGTGGGGTTACCAGTATGTAGATTTATCTGTTGTAAACCTTCCGGTTGGAAATCTGCTTAGTTTACGCAGCCCCTGTGTGACGGACTTTTATTTACATAGAATTAGGGGTTGTGATATGAGATTACAAGTATGTTTTTCCAGTACTGCTTAGTTACGCAGCTCCTGCGTGACGCACTTCGTGTGTTCTTGTCATGCAGCAAACCTCAATAGCTCCATTTTCTAAATGAAAAACACAGGAAACATTTATTGTCTAGATTAGATTAAAGGGGAGAGAAGAAAGGGAAGGGAGTGGTGTTGTTGGAATGAGTGATATAGAGGAAATGGGAGGGAAGTAAGCCAGGGCTATGGGGGCCTATGTCTTGGCCGGTTGTCTAATGACAGGATTAGTGAGAGCGATCGGCCTTACCTTATAGCCGCACCATTGGCTCTCTCTCACCAGCCCGACTTATGCCCTAGTCTGAATTTCATGCTCCTACCCTCCCTCCATTCCCGGGATCAACCCTTATCAATTAGCCAAACAGCCACCGCAGGCAATATATATGAATTGCCAGTCTCCTGTAAATAGATTAGCAAATGAGATTTACTTTGCAATGTCCGAACCAACCTCAAGTCCCACAGCAGTGTTGTTGGAAGTGAAGAATATTGTGTACTTGGAGAGAGAAAAAGATTCCAATTCTTCACAAGTTTTTTTTTATTTCAGCGCTAAGTACTTTCGAAGACTATTGTCTCCATCTTCTCAGAGCTACTTGCATGCGCTCATAGGGAAAGAGAGCAAGTGACTCTACTTTAAGTCCTTCCTGTTTTGCTTGACTCCCGATATAACAGCATATAGTTAATATAGCATGAGTCCATTCCACAGGAGTAGCATTAAATGAAAACACGTATTTCGTTTATAAAAAATCAGTACGCAATTAGTTTAAAATAAATTAATTCCTAGAACGTTTTTGTTATGTTGGTGATCATTGAAGTAAACATTTTTTTTTTTTGGATTCATTCAAGAATACTTTTGAATTATTTTGTTTTAAATGTGTTTTTTTTAATTTTAGAATCCATTACTTTTCCCGTAGACTTGTTTCAATGATAATTTGGTTGGCTACATGTTTTATTTCGCAGCATTTTTCAATAAAATGTGCCGTTTTTGAAATAAAGATTTGTGCATTTTACGGTTAAAGGATGATTCAAATCGAAAATTTCACCTATATAAACTCGTTTTAAAATTTTATTTTCTACAAGAATCCGTTATAAAAACTGTGGTATTCCATTGGAAATATCAAAGTAATGGTCGCTGGAAAAGTACTGGAGAAGATTAGGAGGTTGAATATGGACCGAAAAAATTCTTCAGGGGCCACACTGTCAATTATGGCATACGAAGTCTCACCATTTAATTAATACAATTGGCGATTTTAGGTGGGGGGGGGTGGCACGGGAATTCGGGACACCCTGTGCATAATATATATATATATATATATATATATATATATATATATATATATATATATATTTATTTTTTTTTTTGTGTGTGTGTGTGTGTGTGTGTGTGTGTGTGTGTGTGTGTGTGTGTGTGTGTGTGTGTGTGTGTTCACGCTCTAGGGGTCGCAATTTTTTTTTGGTTACCAAACTCGGAATTTAAACGTTATATGTAAAATTATATAAGGCCAAGTTCGTTAATAACTGAAATCCGACCATTGGGTTCAGAGAGGGGAATTTCGAAAGTTTCTCTAAGAAAATTTATTATCCGTTAGAACAACTATATTTCGTATGCCAGTTGAATTTCTAAGTTTAACTGGTGACACTCCATATACTTCTGTAAAGACTCTTGAAGTCAACGAATTCTCATTATGTTTAAAAACTCAAGAAAGTAATCTAGTAGGACGGAAGGATCCCTAGAACAGATTCATCAGAAGGAACTTTAAAAACAAATACACGGCGTTCACCCCCTTATGAATATTCGAGCTGGAGTCAACAGAATTTAGTGGTCCACGAGGGGGGACGGGGGGGGGACCAGCCCTGACCGCAAATACCATTTACATATAAGACTCCTGTGTCTCGCCCTTCTTGTTTTATGGACTCTTCCCCTTGCGAAAAAATTACCATGTAAACTCTGTTTGAAATACCCTACCGCCTCACTTAATTTGGGCCACCCCCTTATAATGCATAATGAATACCCCTGGTCTCTTGTATATACATGAAAGAGTTGAGAAAATTGAACGAGACCCGAAAGGTAGGGGCCGGGATCGAATTTAAGGCTGACGGTGTGGAAGGAGCAAGGAAACTCTAGCCTGGCTGACAGCCCTCAGGAGAGACAGCCTTTATCTGCTTCACCCCTACCACTCACCCCTTTACTGCTTTAAGTTGATTTTTCCACCTTCCATTCTACCTTTATTCATGAGCACAACTCGAAACTTAGCCATACGACAGAATTAATCTAGACGAGAAACGTACCTTATATTTTAGTAAATTGGTTTCATTCCTCATAATGAAAAAATGTAGATACGGGGACCACATGACTTCCCTGTACACCTAATAAATTAAAATGTCCGTCAAGCAGGAGCTGCGTTAACTAAGCAGATTTCCCCACGAGCGTCACGTATTTGCATTTATCTCAAAATGTAAAGGTTCAATGAGAACAATATGTGGTATTTAGGCTTCAAATAAAGTGCTACATTATATAATTGCTTATTCTTAATATGACATGAGTCGGAGTGGGGGTTTATTGACAGCCGAAAACTAATAAATGCAAATATCTCGGTTAATAATTAAGACACTCAAAAAACGTACATAAAAATATTTAGAGAACATTCAATTTGCAATAAGATTGGTTCTAAATTTTTTTTCGATCCGACGTATAATAAAGGAGATATTTCGAATTTTCGAAATTTTCTACTTTAACCCGCCCCTCCCCCCCCCTTCCACTGGTTCGATTTCAGCCATTAACGAATTCGGCCTTTAGCTTTACACTAAACGCTTATATGTCGGGTTTGGTTACAATCAAATAAGAATTTCGACCACTAGAGCCGTAACAGAAAAGTATGTGTTTGTATATAATTTTGAACGGACCTCATTTTCGTCATCTACTAGGTCGGATCGATGGACATTTGAGGAAATTTATCGAAAATCGTGCCATGAGTACGACCTCAATAGCTGATTTCCCTTAAGGGAAGTTGGGAGCTGGATTTTTCTGTTACCAGCAACCCTCGTCATGTAACCCATAAAAACCTTATTGGAGTTAAGTATACATTTTATATTACAAGATTTGATATTCAACTTTTTATATTAAAAGATTTGATAAAGGAGACGAAAATTGATGTATCCTACAGTTAGTTGACATTTAATGGAAATTAATATATTTCACTTCATCGAATAACTCCTTTTTAAAGGCTCTGAAATTTATAATAGGCAGAAGATAATATTTTTAAATATAAAAAAACCTCTTAAGAAGACGTATCATGACTTAACGTTCAATGATGTTTCGATATAAATATGTGAAATTTATTGGAGAATTTGGATTCCACCTACTTTCCTGTATCCAATAATAATCAGTTCTATCAGAGTTTCATGTAGGAATAACAATCCACCTGTGCTGCAATGCTATTCGTGGTATTTAAATAATATTATTTGTTGGTTTTAGCTGATTTAGCAGGGAAATCAGCTATTGAAGTCGTACACATGATGCTATTTTCGAAATTGTTCTTCAAAGGTCCATCGATCATACCTAGGAGATGATGAAAATGAGGTCCGTTCAAAACTGTATATATATATAGTTTATATCGGACCAGGGGAGGGGGGGTTTAGAGAGGAGGAATTTCGAAATATCTCTGTTACTATACGTGGTATCGAAAAAGTGTATAGAAACATTCTTATTACAAATTAAATTTACTATAAATATTGTTCTATACATGTTTTCCGTATAATAAGTATTAACCGAGATATTTGGATTTTATAGTTTTACGCTTTTAATAAACCCCCACTCCTACTAGTGCCATATTAATAATAAGCTGTTATATCATGAACCACTTCATTATAAGGTTAAATATCAAATATTATTCTCAACTAAGATTTATTATACGGGATACAAACAAGCATGTTCTGTTGATCCCCCCCCCTCTTTTGTTTTTGGACTACTAAAATTTGATTGATTGAGATAGAAATGATTCTGATTAATTATAAACTACAGTACAAGATATTGTAAACAGTTTTAAATACACTTGATATGTTATATTCAGATATATTTGATTAATAGTTCATCTTTTCTATAATAGAATAATTCTATCTAGTCAGCGTTGCGAAGTTGGCTCACTGTTTTTTTACAATTCAGACGCTTTCCGTTGTAGATATTATTAAAAATAAATTGGCTTAATGATTTCTTATTACCGTTTGTATTTATCACATTAAAATTCACGGCGGTGTTACTAGTATGTAGATTTATCCGTTGTAAACCTTCCCGTGGGAAATCTGCTTAGTTTACGCAGCCCCTGCGTGACGGACTTTTTTTTTTAATCGAATTACTATTGAAGAGGTGGGTAACTTTACTGAGCTGTGTCACTTGTTAACTTAAGCTATAATTTTACAAAAATTGCACAATAGGGTTTCAGGAAAATGATATTGCATCTGTTCAATGTTCTATTTCTCCTTTTTGGATTTCGGCGTAGTATTAAAACTATGGAAGAAATGATATAAAATATATTAATTTCCTATTCTATTTGATTAACATTTACTAAATAGAATAGGGCACATCAAATATTTTTGTTTTATATTAAACATTTACTTATATTTCTTTAAATATTGTTAACCAGCATTTTAACTTATATAATCAATCTATTTAACAATTATATATTTATATCATAATATCTTAATACCACTCTAATCATATATCCATTTTTAATTTATTGACATGCTTTTTTATTTGTCTTAAATTTATTAAAGGACGACATGATTTATAAATTATGAAAAACTTGCCCCACCTTAAAAAGTAAGTACCTTAAATTTTGGAAGTTTTATATAATATTTTAACATTTTTGATAGTACTCATCATGCGAATAAAATCCTGCTTCAGACCTGAAGTTCTTTAATTTATTTGAAACAAAGAATGTTTTTTAATAGATTTAAAAAATTCGGACTGTGGTTTGATATGTTTTACTCCTGAAAATGATACGCTTGTGTCAACATAATTATGTTTGTGGTTGGGAGTTTGAAGCATATTCTTTTATCTTGTTTCATGATTATGTGTTATAAAGTTCTGTAGAACAAGTTCATGTTTTGTCTCACCAACAGTATTGTGTTGGTACATATATATTGAAGGAAAAGTCATTATTTTTGATTTCTTAGAAGAGGCCAGGAATCTCTCGACTTTCTGTTGAATGTACACCTTACTGCTCTCTTCTCCAATCAAATATTAAAATATGATTTTTTCCGTTACTCCAATGCAGAACTTAATCCCTTAAGTCAAACATCCTGTCCTTTATCAAGATGGTTTTGATGTTTTTCCATTATAGTTTCCTAAATAAATATTGGTAGATGAATTTCATTTACAGCTTGACTATCAGGGTATTTACTTCTGAATGGCTGTTTTCCAAACGGAAACCCCATACAATTACCAAATTGCAAGCAGATGTTTGTGCAATCACACTTAAAAGCACTTGTAGAATGTAATCAATTACTTCGATATTCTTAATTCGGAATAGCTTTTAGCGCGGATACTAAATTAAGGTGGAGGGTATAGCGGGCTGAAGATGGAAATGGTCCCTTTAGAACACTGATCAGACTTAGTTCCGGTACATTAAGGTGTCCGGGAGCTGGTGGTCTTGGGGGGAAGGCATTGTTTTAATCTAGCCTTGAGACAGAGGCACATGGGGGATAGGTCGGCCACCCCTCACATACACATCCCAGCCGCCACACACCAGCACTAAGGGAGGAATTCGGATATTTAGGAGAGGCCGCCCCGACCGCAAAACCCTCCCACCGAATTAAAATACAATAATGTCCCTCGAGCGAGGAGCAATCCCCGAATTTACTGCCGCCGACCCCCAGAATAGATTAACACTTTGAATTTAATAAATTTATTCCTGTGGAGTAATTGAAAATTCCACAAGGGAGGAGACATCCCGACCCCCCCCCCCCCGCTCATTAAGCCTGGGCGACTCCCAATTATTGGGACCACACATCCTTTGCTTCCGGAGTCTGAAAGACGGCCTCCTCCCCCCGCACTTTCCACTCCCAAAATCATCCACAATAGCACATTCAAAGTGACCATTTCCTTCCCAATCATATATCATTATTATTCTTACGAACTGAATAAATTTTCCATTACGCTGGACTCGAATGCATACTCTGCACTTAATCAGTGCGTCTGAGCATAATACATGAATGTATAACTAGGTGCGTTAGTACCAGCCAACGAAAAGGGGTAAACCATTCCTCTTAGCATATTAATTATTATAACACCCATTTTATAAAATCAAGACATTAAACAAAAGAATAACTATGTACTGGACCCGGACATACAAAATCAGACAAAGCCCGCAAGTAAACAAACTCACCATATCTGCTACTCAAAAAAGAACTTACAACACATATTGTACACACCAAGATATTCACGTCCAAGTAAAACATATGATCTCAATACATAGCAGAAATTTTGGTTTGTCACAACTGACAACAAACGTCGAGAACTGAAACACGTAGTTCGTGAATGGCCTTCCTCAAAAAGGCTATTTAGAAGAGAAGATGTAGTTTTAAGGAGGTTAAGAATTGGCCACTCACAACTCACTCACACTTACTGCCAACACTGTAACTGTAGACTTACTATAAAACATATACTAACTGACTGCTATCTAAGGACTCACATAGACCTACCATAGACTTTTACTGAATTTCTACATGACCGTAGCCTGTATATACACCACGTATTACACTACTTGAAACAAAAAAAATTTTTCCAAAAATTATAATGTAGGGCAATATTGAAAATATTTGCAGAAATGTGCATACTTACGTAAATATAATGAAGTGATTATAGGAATTTAACTGATTCCTTGCTAAATCGCCCCAGTCACGAAATGTGTTTATTGTAATAATAAATATAAAATCATCCTTCCGTATTCTTCTGCTGGTATTTCTAAAAGACTAATTTTGTCGAAACAAAACTAAATACATATATGCGGCACTTACTCAACATAAAGAACCAACAAATATTTTTAGTTCCTTGTATCCTTGGAGTATTTTATTTGCTAAAATTTCCGTTTCGACCCTACCTCAACACATTTTGACTAGTTTCGAAGATACGTCTGTACTTATCTCGCAATACACAAAAACTCCGTAACGCAGGGGCTGCAGAAACTAAGCTGATTTCTCACGTGCTGCTTGAAACACTATTGATCTCTATTTCTATGTAAAAATCCGATGGATACAAGAGGAGGCTTAATAAAGATTGAAAACATGAAAACACGAGTAACACACTTAATATATGAGCTATAATTGATTAACAAGAGTGGTTCTATAACATTCTTTGATACTACATATAATAATGGATATATTATGAATATTCGAATTCATGCCTCTACCCCCCCTCTCCAAGTTTTCCGAATTCAGGCATTAACTAATATGATCCTTCCTGTGGAATAAAAAAAGTTCGTCACGCAGGGGCTGCGTAAACTAAACAGATTTTCCATGTGAAGTTTTACAATAGAGAAATCTGCATACTGGTAACACAATAGCACCGTGATTAAATACAAACGGTAATGAGAAATCTTTTAGTTAATTAAAATAAATTCCCAACTGAAACGGCTTCTGAATTGTAAGAATAATTTATATTTTAATAACTCAAATTTTAGTAGTCCAAGAACTTAAGAAAGGGGGGGGGGCAGATGAACAGAACGTATTTGCATAAAATTTACAAAGTAAGGAAGGTAAGGTAAGGTTAGAAGAAGCTTCCACCTGAGCCGAGTAGTGACGGAAATGGCCGACCTAATCCGAACTATACCCACAAGAAAAAAAATGTGTATAACAATATTTATAGTAAATTTAATTTGCAATAAGATTGGTTCTATACAATATTTCGATCCGATGCATAATAACGGAGATATTTTGAATTTTCGAAAATCCCCTCTCTAAACCCCCCCCCTCTATTTTGATTTCAGCCATTAACGAACGTGATCTGTCTTTTTAAATAAAACGGTTAAATATCAAGTTTCGGAACCATCACACACCAATCGCGACCGCTAGAGCGTTAACAGACAAATAATATATATATATATATATATATATATATATATATATATATATATATATATATATATATATATATATAATTTTGAACGGACCTCATTTTCGTCATCTCCTGGGTAGGATCGATGGACATTTGAAGAGATTTTTCGAAAATCGCGTCATGAGTACGACCTCAATAGCTGATTTCATAACATTTTTCGACATCATCCGGGTAGATCAATGGACGTTTAAAGAAAGTTATTAAAAATTTTGTGATGAATAGAACCTCAATAGCATATTTCCCTTAAGAGAACTCTGGTAAACCGGTTGGCCATAGAATTCAAATGTTTCATATTTGTCATTGTTGTAACCTCTTATTTGTCTAATTGTGCACCTCTCTTTTTTTTTTATCAAAATCGACTAAGGGGTGGAAGATTAGAACATTTCTCTTTACTTATTAAAGATGCTAAAACGTTGTTAATGACTTATTTTTTTTTATTCAAAAATACACATAAATTATGTTCTGAGCATTTTTCGATCCGAAGCATTCAATAGAGATATATAACATTAGAATAAAAACATCACTTAAAATAAAGTGCAACTAAATATTTTGTTTAATTAATTGAATTGTAGAACAAGTAATGATGGCCACATCAGATTTCATTACGTTAAGCGTTATCAGCAACACTTTAGTAATGCATGAAGTATATTATATTATAAATCAATATATTTCCCTAGATCATCAAAAATAAGGACAATTTTTAGATTTTCAGACTTTTGTAGGAGTCTTGACTTTGCGCCTGCCTATTAGTAAAAATATTATACCTATGTAATATTTTATTATTTTGTCATTACATTTGGCATTCAATTGTACCACCTTATTTATGTAAGATTACTGAGGCATAAAGGAAAAGGATAAGCTAGTTTTATAGTCTTCAGAATTTACAAAAATACCAAAACAAAGTATTTCTTGAATATGTTCTTATAATGTTTCTTCTCAAACTAAAGTTTAAAAATATTTTTCTGATAATGAGGAGTATCGATATAGAGGAGGGCTAAAATACCTATCAGAGTATCATTATATTATTAGTATAAAAAATTATACTTAAATATTATCAGAAAACCTGTTCTATTATTATTCGGATCGAAAAATGTAATATATATATATATATATATATATATATATATATATATATATATATATATGCCTGTTAACGATCTAGAGGGCGCAATTTTTGATTGATCGTTACCAAACTCGATATTTAATCGTTTCATGTAAAAAGAATGGTCAAGTTCATCAATGGCTGAAATCGGACTAGTGGGAGGGAAACCTCGAAAAACCTCCGTTACTATACGTCGGATCGAAAAATTGTATAGTACCAACCTTATTTAAAATTAAATGGTCTATATATTGCTATATACATTTATTCTCTATATAGATTATTAACCGAGATATGTGTATTTTTCAGTTTTCAGCTTTCAGCAAACCCCCACAGTACTAGAAATAGTAAATAGTTTTCAATAAAATGAATATATATTCAGAAATATTTCATTAATTGTTCTTCTTTCCGGTGTAAATTCTATCTATTCAGCTCTACGATGCTGGCTGCCCTGTTGGTTTACATTTTGACTTAATTGACTGAAAGATTCCTTATTACCTTAGTTCCTTAGTTTGTATTTATTCCCTGAACATTCACGGTGGTGTTACTCGTATGTAGATTTATCTGTTGTAAACCTTCCCGCAGGAAATCTGCGGACTTTTTTTTTCCTGTAAATTCTCAAACTAATGGTATATATATAGTTTTGAAGTGACCTCATTTTCATCATCTCCTGGGTAGGATCGGTATGCATTTGAAGCAATGTTTCACAAATTGCGCCATGAGTACAATTTCAATTTCAGATTTTCCTTGAGAAAAATCTGCTGAAACAAATAAACAGATATGGAAAGAATTAAGTTTGAAAATGATGCCTTACAACCCAAGGGCGTAGCAGCTAGAGGATTTTATCTGTATTCTCCCTTTAGTAGGAAGGAACTAGCGATAAAATAAAGGGCGGTGAAGCCATTTAAGGGAGCGGAGAGGGAAAAGAAATCAAAAAGAAAGGTAGAAAGACAGGGGTAAATGTGCTGCTCTATGAACATAATAACCTCGGGGCCATCAAAGGGGTCAGCAACGACAAACAATTATTGTTTCGGTTCGTTAGTAATGTAAGACTGCCTCAGAAATTAGTTCATTATTTGTAACAAAAGGAGACAAAGAGCTTTCAACTTTTTTTTTTTTTTTTTTTTTTCACGGGGAGCCCCCACCGATGGAGAGGGGGTGTATCGGCCCGGGAATTACTGCTAGCATGTCAAGGAGCGGGCTGGACCTTCCTCCAAGTTTTAATTGAGGCTTTTCACCGCTAAGTTTACTTTCAGCGGCTAACCAGCTCTCCTTCCTATCCCATCCCCTTCCTCTGCCCTTTACTACCTTTTCCCTTTAATTCTTTCTCTTTAGTCTTCTTTTTTTTTTAGTGTCACTTTTTTTTTTTTTTTTTTTTTTTTTGGAATACAAAGAACCCTTTCAACAATTCAGCCCCTCTTGCTCAGATGGAACTTAATTACACAATAGTTTGTGTGTGTGTGAGGGGGGGGGGCAAGGGAGGTTTAACGCCCATTAAACATGCCTGGAGACTTTGGCAATAATAACCTTAATTGCCCCAGGAGGTTGACATGATATTCAAAAACTTGCATGTTATTAGCAGACTTCCCTGAAGGGAATCAGCTATTGAGGGCGCATTCGTGAAACGATTCTCGACAAATTTCTTCAAATTTCTCTTGACGACGAAAAAGAAGTCCGTTCAGTATATTTATTGTAATATGTACACGGTTCAGACTTCAAAGAGGCTTCCCATGAGAGGCCCTGTCACCGCCTTCTATAAATTGAGTCAACTGTGTTAGGTAATAGATGCAGAATGGAGTTGCAACGTTGGACTTAATATATTGTGGACATTTTTCATGGGGAAAAGACTTATTGGGGTGGGGGCATTATTAGTTCAGTGTGTTAGTCTTTAATACATGATGAAGACGATTGTAGTGGTTGGCCTTCCAAGGAGCTGGTGAAAGAGGTTTTTATAGAACCTCATGTCTGGGGTCTGGTCATGGTTGCCCAGGTGTTGAAAATGCTATTAGCAGATTTCCTTTAGGGAATCAGCTGTTGAGATCCTACTCAAGGCACGATTTTCGAAAATTTCCTCAATTGTCCACTGAACCTATCCTCAGGAGTGAGGAAAATGACGTCCTTTCAAAACTGTATATACGTATATATATATATATATATATATATATATATATATATATATATATATATGTCTGTTCTCGCGGTGGTCTTTGTCTTTTCGTTACCAAATTCGATATTTAAACGTTTTTTGTAAAGATGAAGATGAAGTTCGTTCACGGCTAAAATCGGACCAGTGGGAGGGGTTTAGAGGGCGGAGAAGTTCGAAAATTCGAAATATCTCCGTTGTTATTCGTTAGACCAAAAATTTGTATAAAATCAATCTTATTGCAAATGTGATTTCCTATAAATGTTCTTACGAGTATATACATGTTTTCTCTTAATTGAGTATTAGCCGAGATATCGGGTTTATTTCTGTTTACTCTGTCCATTGCTGTTAGCAGATTTAGCAGAAGGGAAATATATATATATATATATATATATATATATATATATATATATATATATATATATATATATGTATTTGTCTGTTAACGCTCTAGCGGTCGCAATTTTTGTTATATCGTTACCAAACTCCCTATTTAAACGTTTTATGTAAAATGGCAGATCAAGTTCGTTAATGGCTGAAATCTGACCAGTGGGATGGGGGTTTAGAGGAGGAGGATTTTCGAAATATCTCCGTTACTATACGTCCGATCCAAAAATTGTATAGAATCAATCTTATTGCAAATTAAATTTACTATAAACATTGTTATATACATTTATTCTCTATCTTGAATATTAACCGAGATATTTGCATTTTTATTAATTGTGGGCGGATAACGGACGAGAGTGAGTTTCCCGCCAAAAGCCAGTCGGACTTTTTTATTTCTGGATAAGAGTGTTCAGTATATCATAAGAGATGAGGATCCCCGAATGTGCTCGATTAAACTCTGTGAATTTACCAAGAGGAGAGATATCGGTGAATCGTAGACGGATGACTGAAGTAAGGGAATGTAGGTTCTTACTTGGAGGACGGAGCAAGGACAAGTGGCGCCTCCCCAGCCGAGGTCCACCGGCCCCGACACACGGCGGCATTATGGACAGGAAAAAAATTTATGTATTAGCGAGCATTGAGACAGGGAGGTAACCGGTAATGATGGACGAAACGGAGGAAAAAACTAAGGGAAACGAGGGGAACCATCAGAAATAGATTAGACGGAGAGGAGGGCTGCTCCGGTAACTACCCTATCCCACCGCTCCGAGATCTTTTTCCCGATATCCGCGGCCAGCCAAAATTATTACCTTTCGTATTGGCGTTATAATTGTGAATAGCCTCCTCTATTAGACTTCACCAAATCCCTCATCTAAGCTGTAGGAGCCGAAAGTTTGAGTTTCGTTACTTCAACACATTTGTATTAAAGAAAATTGGTGTGGGTACCACGGGACCTCCTTCTACTTTTGTTATAAGAGTCACCACCGAATACTCTTTTATCAGATTTCCGTTACCTTAAGAGAAATCAGCTATTGAGGTCGTAATCGTGACGTGATTTTCGAATCATTTCCTCAAATGTACATCAATTCCACCCAGAAAATGACGAAATTGAGGTCTATTTAATTTATATATATGTATATATATATATATATATATATATATATATATATATATATATATATCTGTTAGCGCTCTAGCGGTCGCAATTTTTGTCTATTCGTTACCAAACTCGACATTTAAACGTTTTATTTAAAAATGAAGACCAAGTTCGTTAACAGCTAAAATCAGACTAATGGGAGGAGTTGTTTAGAGAAGGGAATTTCGGAAATTCAAAATTTCTCCGTTATTGTTTTAAGAGTCACCACCGAATACTCTTTTATCAGTTTTCATCAGTTACCTTAAGAAAAATCAGCTATTGAGGTCGTACTCGTGACGTGATTTTCGAATAATATATATTTGTCTGTTGCGCTCTAGCGGTCGCAATTTTTGTCTATTCGTTGCCAAACTCGATATTTAAACCTTTTATTTAATAATGAAGATCAAGTTCGTTAACTGCTAAAATCAGACTAGTTGGAAGAGTTGTTTAGAGGAGGGAATTTCAGAAATTCAAAATGTCTCCTTTATATGTATAGGATCGAAAAATTGTATAGAATCAATCTTATTTAAAATTTAATGTTCAATAAATGTTGTTATGTACGTTTTTTTCTATATCACGAATATTAACCGAGATATTTGCAATTTTTAGTTTTCGTCCTTCAGAAAAAAACCCACTCCTACTCATGTAATATTAACAATAAGCTGTTATATTATGAGGCACATTATTTAAAGCCTAAATACCAAATATTGTTCTCGTTGAATTATTATGTTTTGAGGTAAATGCAAATATATGACACATTTGGGAAATCTGCTTAGTCCATGCAGCCCCTACGTGGCGTACTTTTATTGCAAGTCACCAACGAATACTCCTTTAGCAGATTTCCCTTAAGGGAAATCAGCTATTGAGGTCGTACTCATGACGCGATTTTCAAAAACTTTCCAAATGTCCATCACTCCTAACCAGGAGATGGCGAAAATGAGGTCCGTTCAATATATATATATATATATATATATATATATATATATATATATATATATATATATATATATATATATACAATGCGTTTATTTTGACAACGTCCACTCTGTCAAAATAAGCCCATTGTAGAGGAAAACAGGCCTACTGTGTACATCCAGATTATATATATATTTCTTTGTTAACTCTCTACCGGTCGCAAATGTTGTTTTATCGTTACCAAACTCGATATTTAATCGTTTTATGTAAAAAGAATGAACAAGTGAGTTATATCCTGAAATTGTAACAGTGGGAGGGGGTTCATTACAGGGGGGGGATTTCGAAAATTCTCAATATCTCCGTTATTATACGTCGGATCGACAAAATGAATAGGACAATCTTATTCCAAATGTTTTAAGAATGTTGTTTTTATTTTTTTTTCAGTATCTTGATTACTAACCGAGATATTTGCACACTTGTCATATTAACAATAAAATGTTATATCATGAACCACTTCATTTTAAGGTTAAATACCGAATATGGTTTTCATTGAAATTTTAATTTGTGAGATACATGCAAATACGTTATGTGATGGTGGCGTCATCAATTAAGAGTTTTCGTTCTTTACTCAAAAATGTTTATTTTATCTCTACCATACTCGAAATTTAGTCGTTTCAATCAAGGTTAAAGATAATATTTGTTATTGACTGAAATTGGACTAGGAATGGTGTTGGTATATCATGAACCACATTATTCTAAGCTTATATACCAAATATTGTTTTCATGAGGCCTTTATTATGCAATATACATGGAAATTCGTTGTTTGATGACATGAATTAAGAATTCGTTGTTAAATGAATTAAGATTTTACGTTCTTGTTTCGAAATTGTTTATTTGACCTATTCCATATTCAATATTTAATCGTTTCAACCAACATTAAAGATCATATTCGTTATTGACAGAAATCAGATATCGAATAATGGGGTTGGAAGAGAGGGGGGATTCAACAATTCAAAATATTTCTGTTACAATGAACTGGATCGTACAATGTTGTGAACCATTCTTGTTAAACTATTGATGTTCTACAATTGTCATTATATGTATTTTTTTCGTATGTCAGGTTTTAGGTGAGTGTTATTCACACTTTCTTGTTTTCTGCCTTTAGTATACCCTCTACTCATAGCTTTTTTCTTATAAATAGATAATATTTGGTAAGATGAGATCAGTAGTGTGCTATACCAGCACCTAGGAACTCTGATTAGTTTACTCACCCCCTGCGTGACGGATTTTTTTCTTTTACGCAGACATTATTCACAAAAGGTAAAAACATAAGCATTATATTTTAATGTCATTATTAATGCCCATAAGGGAGAAATGCATGGAGTAAAAAAAAATAAAATGATTTTGGAAAGCTATAATATCATTTATTCTCCTTAAATGAGATACCAAACTAATTGATACTCAATTGTGCTAGTAAGGCTAATCTGGACGGGTTCTATAGGCTACCATACTTTTGAGCCTAGTAAGGGCTAAGGATTTTATTTAACGAGTTGGTCACTAAATAAATTTTTTTTAATTATTTATTTGAGATGCCGCTACATTAACATGTTTGTATATAATTTTACAAAATTAAATAAATATTAACATTTTTACAAAACTAAATGTTACAAAAGTACAAAATAAATAGGACCATCCCGCTACAATGGCGATTCATATTTTAACATGTAATAATAAAATAAAGAAATTCCTATTGCCCAGGTGAGAATTGATCTGTCAACTCCACTGGTTTACCAATTGAGATTAAGACCGACCCCTAATTCACATTGCTAACCAGAGCCTCTATACAGAACAAAGTAAACACCTACATATGTGGGAATTTATTTTTTAATTAATTTTCTTTTTGGAGATATTATCTACAAGATCTGAGTAATATAAAAAATAAATTATGCTTTGCTTTTGAACAGCTTCATTCGTTATTGTTGTGTACTTTATTAAATCTATCAACTATAAATTAGAAAATTTTAGAAATGTTTTGTACTTAAAAGGAATTATTCTTTTGGAATATCAATGAATAATCGGGCAATGATAAAGTTCTTAGGAAGGACTGTGTACAAACGTCTATACACGTTCGTGCAAATTGAATATTCAAGAAACAAACTAAAACCGTTTTTTTTCTTATTACAATTTGTAAAGAAATATCTTTCAATGGAAACTCTATTACTAGTATACTATGGTTATTTCTGTAGTCGGTTAAGAAATGGCGTTATGCATTGAGGTAACTCATAAAAATCATATTTTAGTATTTAAACTGCACAATAAGGTTTATATTCAGTGAGACTCCTGTCGGCCACTTTTTGAAAATTATGACGTCCTAACATACGTATGTACCAAACGTTAGTGAAACAAAACAAGAACTTGCTTTACACAAATATTATAACACATAATCATAAAACAAAAATATGCTCCAAGTCCCCACCACAAACATAAATATTTTGACAAAAGCGTATCATTTTCGGAAGTAAAACTCTTTTAAAGCACTCCCCTAATGTGTTAAAGCAATTAAAATAATACTCTTTGTTTAAACATCTTCATGTCGGAGGGTTTATTCATTACGAAAGACGAATCCTATAAAAAATGTTCAACTAATAAATAAAACTGCAAAATATTTCACATAAAAATAACTCAAAAAAGAATTTATGATTAGGTGCAATGTCTCTTTAAGGTTGGGACATGTTTCTCATAATTTATAAAGCATGCCGTCTTTTATAAAAATTAAGACTAGTAATAAAAAATGTCTATTAATTAAAAATGATGTTATATATTTAGAGTGATATTAAGATTGTTAACGAAAAAATATATATATATACTAGCTCAGATACCCGGCTTCGCCCGGGAATTCATTTGAGGCTGGATGGTAATGGTCTTTTTTTGGCAAGGCTTTACTTTGCACAATATTTTGACATTTACCCTTCCCAGTGTTTAGGGTTAATACCCATAGTTTCTATGGATTTGTTAATAATAAAATTAATTTTTTATGTAAGACTTCACTGTCCTCCATATTGTCATATTTCCCGTTTCCTGTGCATTATGCATAGATTTAAATGGTTAAGGACAAAATACTAACGTACATTTGAATTAATTTCTCCAGGTGAGGTACCTGGTAGTTCATATTGAAAAGAATTGTTGAGCAAATTTCACTAAATAAACAACTTTTGTTATGTGCATATTTGCCGAAACCCCAATAGGAAACGAAATATCACTATTTTTAATTTCAGGCCTCCCTTATAACCCCCACTCCTGCCCGTCCCTAGAAATGTTAGTATGGCTTATTATAAGGAAGGCGTTAGTGCTAATACACATACCGAGTGTTTTATTTAGTTGGGTTGAATCTTTTGTGCCAAATAAAATTGTTGACTCCCGCTATAATTTTTTGCGTATAACGCCTTTATACTTCGGTATACGACGATAGTGTATATAACAAAAGTTTCTCTAAATAACAAAATAAACAACTTCAAACAACGAAATATCACTATTTTTAATTTCAGCCTTCCCTTATAAACCCCACTCCTGTTCGTCTCAGAGAATATTAACATAGTCTAAAGTCTAAGTTGGGTTAGTAGTAATATACATACCAAGTTTCATAAAATTCGGTTCAGCTGTTTATGCGTGAAAAGATAACAAACAAACAAACAGATACCAAAGAAACAAAATGCAGTTATGGTGTCTATGACATGTGAAACGAAAAGTTATCGTGAAATTTAGCAAAAAATATTTATATATTTAAAAATTTATTCGTTTATTTGCAACAACATATTTAAATTTTACAAGCAAATGATATGAATCACACTAAGAATGGCTTGATTCTTGACTTGAGGTGGGAAGTTGTCCATTGACAATACCCCACAATGGAGGGAACATTGGGTTGTATTATGAGGTTATACTGTGCACTACACGAGAAGATCTCTTGGCCACTTGTGCTTCAGACGTCACCTTGGGTTTTCTGGAATATGGGTAGATGAAAATGATTCGACTAAACGATTAGGATGTGCGGGAAGGAGAGAGTGGAATTTCTGATATCGGGATTTGGCGAGGAAATGGACAAAAGGAATGTTGAGGTCGTTATGGAGAGTTAAATTGGATACATAAAATGAGGAATCTGTGATTTTGCGGAGTATTCTGGATTGGAGGGTTTGGATTTTGAGGGAATTTCAAGATTTAGTGTACCCCAAAGTTCAATCAGTCGTTTGTTGTGTAGTGCTAGTTTAGATCTGTTGTCCAGTAGCCTTAGTAGAAGTCTGTACCGTCGATTCACTTCTTGTCTTTTTATTGTGATTTGGGGTTTCCAAGTTAGTCGCTTGTCTATAAAATTAATTTAATATATAATTTTTAATTTGATAGATTTTATAAAATGTATTCATTGAATTTCAGCTAATTTTGTTTGAACGAATGTTTGAAATAAGTATAAATGCTATGTACTAATATGTAAAGAAAATAATTGTGAAAATGCAGTTTCACCCCACCCTTGGTGGCGCACTTTTGAAATAGACTTTAGTGACCGTATTCAAGAATTTCCAGAATACGTTATCGGTCATTTCCTCCAAGGGTGGGGTTAAACTGCATTCCACCCGAAAATAATTTACAATATACTAGTAATTTTTTATAGAAAACAAACATTTTTGAAGTATTCTATTATGTTATGTTAACATTTAATAGAAATAAATACATTTCATTTCACTTCTTTTGCTCTTAAAAATAGAGTTGGTTCACAAGTGTATCCTAAAACTGCCGAAGGCTAGCAGTCTTCAGCAAGGCCCCTTTATGCCTTACTTTGCGAACTAGGACAAGGACGATGTAACTCCTTTCCAGTCACCCACCTTTTTCTCAAAATGATTTATTAATTTCTGAATTGAGATTCGCCCAACCGTGTACGAATGTAGGTCGGCATGAACTGTTGCAGAATTCTATTGGCCCTTAGTCATGTCGCTGTGGTTTTCCTTGGCTAGGCGTGACCAGCACTACCTATTCAAGCAACAAAGTGTTCAGAGATCCCTTTCTTACAGCCAGCCGTTCCTCGTGCCAAACCATCCATTGCATAAGTATTTCATCCCAACCCTTAAAAAGGCAAATTTGAACTGTAGCACTAGTGGATCGTGTAATTCTAAGTTGCATTCAGCCGTGGTCACATAATTGCTTTCATTATTTTGTACTATCTTCTCAGCCAAGCTTGGCGACCGATGTATTCGTTTTCTGGGGAACAACACCACAAGGTTTTTTCCACTGCTCTTCCAAAAAAACTCATCCAATGCTCAACGTTTCTTGAAATGCCATAAAATGCATGGTTTTAATTTAATATTGGTTATTTTTCCCAGTGTTATGAAATAAATTCAGGTTCAAACAAAGCTTCAAATAATTCAAATAAAGGATCAAAACCTCCAGTATAAATGATACTGTTGTCATTTATGTCGGTGGAGACCGTCGTCACTGGCTGATGATGAGTACAGCTGGCATTGTGTTTTCGATGCGATGCCACCATC
>CM032233.1:95325000-95517500 GCA_019009955.1 Riptortus pedestris
TACTCACATATGAAACGATGTTGACCGCTCTCCCAAGATTCTGTTTGTATTTTAAACTAGAGTTTCTGCCCTCCCACTTGGGTTTTACGTTCAAATACGCTTCCTCGCCACCCTTATGGCGGAAGGGACCGGTTGGATGAAGTGGAGAGGGGTGGGGGAGGCAAAGTCTACGAACATGAAGGATAAAGATGGTTTTACCCAAAGCAAAAAATATCTTGTAATATCTCATTTCCCAAATTACTTGGATGTTTATCATCCGAAGAGGGAGTAAAGATGAGGAATGAGTTTCAGGTTAATTAATACAGTAGCTGCGGTTTAATCCACCTTTTCACTCCATACACACACTCTTTGTGCTCTCGTTTGAAAAATCGCTCTCTTTTAATTTTGAATATAAAGTTGAGAAATCGTGGTATTAAAGTCGGTAACCCAATCCAACCACACGCCAGATAGTCAGATAGTACTTCTAAATTGCTAATGGACTTGAAATTAAATATCATAACATTCTAAACTGTAGTAACAAATAAAAAGAAATCTGATGGGGACCCCGTTTTACCCCTATCAAAATAAATATACTAAATGTTTATGGTGCAAATGATTCCATTGGAAAGACTTATTGGATAACTTCCTTCCAATACATCGGATCAAATAATATCTTAGGATATAATTTAAAAATATTTTTATGAAAAACAAAAATGTTTTTATACCATTTTTTTCTCACTTAAAACATTTGCAATCTCTTTGGGACTTGGACGGCAACACGTCACGACTCAACTTTTTACTTGTAAATCAAGAGATTCATTCTTCATTCATGTCTAGTTTTCTAGTAGGCAAGAACTTTATATAATTGCCATTATTTTCTTCTTTGTGTATTACAATTATCATTATCGCAGTCAGAGGAAATATTCATATAATATAGTTTATATCAGAAATATTTTTTTTTAAATAAATTTATTTTTAGATATATTCTCTAAAAAATACAACCAATTATTACTTTTCCCCCATCCCACACTATCAGGAACTTTGTTCAAACATAAGAAAAATTAAGTTTCAGAACTTTTGTTTCGAGATTTAATATAAACATTAGGACCTTAGAACAGAAAGAAAACATCGGAATTAGAATATAAAAACAGAGGCTCAAGAATAAGGATTCACTTGAATTGCTGACACAAATAATATAACTGGTTTGGATAGTAAGTATTTACTTTGGCAGTTCCAATCTTATTACATGATCATTTTCATTCTTCTTATCACTCGTTCAAGTGTCAGTCTTAAGTGAATTGTTCATTGACTATTCTGGACCAACTTTGCGAAAATGGGTATGCTCTATTGATTAAGATTATATAAAAAATTCTCATCAATTTTATAACTTTGGAATTGATTTAAAAGAAAAATAACCTAAACTAACGGCTTTTTTCATATATTAACCATAAATAGTACATTGCTCCACAATTATTTTGATGCATATGTTACCTGCTTTTGGCTGCTTCTTACGGTCATTCTGTGATTCCATAACCAAAGCACAACTGCACGACGTCTGGCGTAGTAAGGAACCAAACATCAGATACGATGCTTTATTTGATAGAATCATGCAAGAATATAATTTATCAGAATGTTGTGATGAAGTTAAGGAGAATATTACATAATTCGTAAGATTGTTTTGCCTGGTATATTAAAAAAACCGAAAAAGTTTTTGAAATGTGAAAAAGAGATAATAATCAACCTGGCTCATTTTGAAATTAGTTTCTAATGGTAAATCAATTAATATGGCGAAATTCACTTTATTAGTTAGTGATCTAAAGATTTATATTTGAGGCATTATTCATGGTATTATATGTCAGTATCTTTACATAAATTGCTTTTACCAGGACCTGTTATTATTTCTTTTTTCATTACACAAATTGGACAATTATCAGATGAAGCATTGGAGAGCCCATGCTATAAGCTGTCTCAGAGAACACAATACAAGGAAAACTTTTCGCATTGATACAAATATGGATTTAATGATGAAATGTTCCTCCTTTCGTCAGATCCATATTTGTCAACTTTTATCACCAAAACCGAAACAACAAATGAGGAAAACGTTTTATCTCACCTAATTTAAAATAAAAATGATAGTATTTGTATACAATCTAGTGATTCTGTGGAGGAACAAGTTTTTTTATTTCTAATTTTCTGTTTATATTTTTTATTATTTCGTAAATATCATATGTAAGTTTCTATTTACATTTTATATAAGTTCATGCCATAATGAATTATTTTTTCTTTCATTTTTGTATTGTTTAGGAACCTAAAAAAAATAATAAACCTTGTCAAGTCAAAAATATGATTTTTGATTTCTTATGCCATATACTCGTGATACTGTGCATCCCCTACACTAATTTGTTATTTCACTAGCATTAGATGTTTTCGAGTTGTGCGATATATGTATATACAGGCGTTTGCGACATGCACTAGTCAAACTGGATTCAGGGAGGGTCAAAACATAATTCTGTTAAAATTTTAAGATGAAAATCTTTCGAAACTACAATGCTTCCATTACTCCGTAGAAGAACATAATAATGCATATTGAATGACAAGCACCGTTCCTATTCGAAATATTTCAAATTTGTATGCTTTAAATAATATAAAAACCATGGAGAAAAGAAGATTAAAGCTTATTTCACATTCCTTATAAAATAATCAAAATCATTATTAAATCTTAAAAGATATAAGATTATCATTAAAGGATAATGAGATATCTTTCCCAACGAATGAACAACTGAACGTGCCCCGTTACATTATTATTTGAAGTAATTATTATAAACTGAGATTTCAATAATTATTTTGCTTTACTGCTTGAATCATCATTAACTTTCATCCAAAGCCAACCGGTGCAGAAATTAATATGCTTGTATTTGAGGTTTGTCAAAATATTAATTCAAGGATTTAGATTGAGTGAGACGATGGTGAATAAAGGAGTTAAGAGCTCTGAAAAGGGTTGCTGATTAGTTAATTGAACAGAATCAAAAGGGATTCTATTCCGTTTGAGAAAAGTTGTGCCTTTGTGAAGTGGGTGCCCAATATCTGGGGGGCATGGCCGAACCAAACCCCTCCAAACCCAATTCAATTACCATTTCATTCTCTAAGTAAATTATTATCGGACTGATTTATTCTTCTCAGGAGCCGCCGATTGTTCTTTGTTAAATGCCCTTCCTTTTGCTAACTAAATAACTCAGCCTCAGAAGCAAATGTTTATCGAATGAGAAAAAGGGGGATAAAGTCACGCACTGACGCACACGAAAATGACTACGTTCTGAAGAACAAGTAGCAAGATTAAGTTATATTAAATGATCGTGGTGGTTGGTTTCTTAAATGTGTAGGATTTCATTTTAGGCTTCTTTTGAAGGCAAAAGTTATAGTGGGGAAGAAATTAATTATTTGCAAGAAAGAAAATTATATTTCACTGAGAAATAGAGGAATTAGCAGTTATCTCAAATTTTTGGAACATGAGTTAAATTTAATTTGTCGATGGCAAATTGCACAGAATGACTATACTCACACTTAACAAGATTCATTAAGGTAAACTGTAATGCTTTGTCATTTCCAGACTCCAAGCTTCCCCAAATCAAGGCCATTTATTTGTTTCTCTGTCTAACTTTATCAATATTTTAACTTAAAAAAGAATTGAGGTAATCTCTTCCTGAGTTCCATATAGAGGTCTAAAATGAGAGAAACCATAATGTCTAATGCTCGTATTAAGAATAACTATTGATTTTAGCAGATTTCCCTTAAGGGAAATCAGCTATTGAGGTTGTAACCATTACGCGATATTTTTCTTCAAATGTCCATCTATCCTACCCAGGAGATAACTAAAATGAGGTCTGTTCAAAACTGTATATATATGTCTGTTACCGCTCTAGCGGTCGCAATTTTTTTCTTATTGTTACCAAACTTGATATATATTCATTTTATACAAAACGAAAGAACAAGTTCGTTAACGGCTGAAATTGGACCAGCGGGAGGGGTGGTTTAGAGGGGGAGAATTTCGAAAATTCTTAATATCTCCGTTATTATGCGTCGGATCGAAAAATTGTACAGAATTAATCTTATTGCAAATGTAATGTTCTATAAATGCTGTCGTGGACAATGTTTCACTATCTTAATTATTAGCTGAGATATTTGCATTTTTTAATTTCCTTCAGTAAACCCCCACTCCTACTCATCTCACATTGACAATACTCTATTATGTTATGAAGCACATTATTTAAAGCTTAAATATCAAATATTGTTCTTATTGAACTTTTAAGTTTTGAGATAAATGCAAATACGTGACGCACGTGGGAAATCTGCTTAGTTGCCGCAGCCCCTGCGTGACGGACCTTTTATATTTTTTAATAATTAAATGCACCTCACATCCTATTGCAAGTTATCTACATGAATAGTATTTTATTTAGCCAGTTTTAGCAGATTTCTCTTAAGGGAAACCGGCTATTGAGGTCGTAGCCATGACTCATGAATTTTCGAAATTTTTCTTCAAATGTCCATCGATCCTACCTCGTATATGATGAAAATTAGGTCATTTCAAAACGGTATTATATATATCAAGATCAAGTTCGTTAACGGTTGAAATGGGACAAGGGAGACGGTGGGTTTAGAAGGAGAGAATTTTGAATATTCGAAATATCCCCGTTACTACCTGTTGGAGCAAAAATGTGTATAGAATAAATCTTATTTAAAATTAAATGTACTATAAATATTGTTACATACATTTATTCTCTATTTTAAATATTAACCGAAATATTTTCAGTTTTCAGCCTTCAGTAAACCCCCACTTCTACTCGTGTTACATAAACAATACTCTGTTATATAATAAACCACGTTATTCGAAGCTTAAATGCAATACGGTTTTCCAGAGACCTTTATTATACGAGATACATGCAACTATGTTCTTGAGACCCTCCCCCCCCCCATCTATCTATATATTAAGCGTTTCGTGTAAAAAGAATGAATAAGTTCGTCGATTGCTGAAATTGAACCAGGAGATGCAATGAAGTGTATAGAAAAATGTACCGATAGTAATCTCATTGCAAATGTAATTTTACTTCAATTGTTCGTCTACGCATATTTCTCTAACTCTAATTTTATCCAAGATTTGTGCATTTGTTAGATTAGAGTATTTAGTAAACCCCCGCCTATTCTCGTTTTGTTTTCATGTGACAAAAAAGAATGAGGGGGGGGGGCACAAAATAATAAATTTGGAATATGTCCGTTAGTATAACTTCAAATAAATATTCATTGTTGTTGGAAAATTAAGAAACTACAATTTTCCTCTGATGTCAACCGAGATATTTGTATTTTCTTTTAGCTTCGTTCAGAACCCACTTGTTCTCGTGCGATTTTCAATGAGGCCAACTGTTCACCTTATGTTCATCTTAAATTCCAATGCCTGTTCATGTAGGTGTTTTATTATGGCAGAAATAGGGAATAGGATGTAGAGTGACATCAGCTGTGTAGCTTTGGAGCAGATGGGAAAAGTGTTTCGTTTACGGAGCACCTGTTTTCTTCAACTCCTTACGAAGTCCTTTGCCTTCGCATCGAAAGCGCTTACAAAATTTACTCCCCAATCAGCCATTACGGCATCTACCAATACTGGAATTGCATTATAATCATTTTTAACTATAACGATCCTTTGAATCGTCCAATACTTGCTGTTAATTAAGTTTTAGTCTGTGAAGTAACATACATCAAAATCGCAAGGGGTTTCCATTTAACAGTGGAAGGGGGTTGAAGTTTTATTGGTACTTTCAAGAGGAACTAAATGTTCCAAATAAAATTATTTATAATGAGATCCTTCTTTTATTGCCGGATGGACAAAAAAAAAATAAAGCCTGAAGATTAAAGAGAAAATATTGGAAGGATCCAGTGAAGGGAGTTAAGTCGGGAAAAGATATTGTTAACTATTTGTATCAACCTCTTTTGGTTAAGAATGAAGGATAGGACTTGAAGGCCAAGTCCATTAGGAATAGAATTACTTCAATAAATAAGGGAGGAGTGTCTTGAAGGAAATTTCTAATAAAGGGAATGCCCTGAGATCTTAGGTTCAGCGGGCTATCAGTCAGCCGTTCGGCGGCGGGGGCTAAGGATTTAGGGATATCCTAGGCCCTTATCATCTCCTCGCTTGCCGCTAATCGCTTTATTCATGGAACTAGCTAACCCCAGCAGCAACCCACTTCCGTCAACCCCAATAGATAGCTTCACCAATTCCCTTCTTGGGTTACATTTTTCAATAGCGAAATAGTACACTATATTGATATATATCGTCTTTGGGCTAAAATAATAGTAATTTGAACATTTAAATTGCCTAGGTGTCACCTAAAACACTAAAACGTTCAACGGCATTGCTACAACATATTTCCCTTACGGGAAATCAGATATAGAGGTTGTACTCATTTTCCACAAGTGTCCATCGATCCTACCCAGGAGATAACGAAAATGAGGTCTGCTTAATATATAAGAGTATATCCGTGTGTGTGTCTGTTAACGCTCTAGCGGTTGCAATTTTTGTCTGATGGTTATCAAACTCGATATTTCTACGTTTATGTAAAAAGGAAGGTTCGTTAACTGCTAAAATGGACCAGTGGGAAGGGAGGTTTAGTCGGAGGGAATTTAGAAAATTTGAAATATCTCCGTTGTTATGCGTCTGATCGAAAAATTGTTTAGACTCAATCTTATTGCAAATGTATTAATCAAGATATTCATAAGGTATTTCTTAGTTTTTCATCAGGACTTCCATCGTTACCAAACTCGATATACAAGCGTTTCATGTAAAACTAGAACTGAAATCGAGCGGGGGGGGGGAAGAGGGATAAAATAAAAAAATCCAAATATTAGAGTTAATTCGAAAATTGTATATAAAAATATTGTTGCAAATTAACTGTTCTTTAAGTGTTGTTCTTTACCCTTATTCAATATCTTGAATACTAACCGAATGTTTACATTTAATAATTTTCAGACTTCAGTAAACCCCCATCGGGCACTGAATAAGGGTGTTTTAGAGGGAGGAGACCTCGGAAATTCAAAATATCCCCGTTATTAGTCTAAAAGTCCGTCACGCAGGGGCTGCGTAAACTAAGCAGATTTCCCACGTGAAGTTTTACAATAGAGAAATCTGCCGAATAACAACTGTAGCAGTAAGAAACCTCTAAACCTAAAACATTATTTAGGGCGTAATAACCCAGTAGTTTCTAGCCCCAAAAACAGTTAACCTAACCTCTAAACCTATTCAAGAGGGATGAATAGTTATGGAAACGGCCACCAGAGCTCTCGGCGGAAAGTCCGAACATTGCCTACTGGTGACCACACGCAGATTACAAATGGAAATATCTCGGTTAATATTCAAGATAGAGAATAAATGCATATAACAATATTTATAGTAAATTTAATTTGCAATAAGATTGGTTCTATACAATATTTCGATCCGATGCATAATAACGGAGATATTTTGAATTTTTGAAAATCCCCCCTCTAAACCCCCCCTCCCACTGGTCCGATTTCAGCCGTTAACGAACTTGATCTTCCTTTTTACATAAAACGATTAAATACTGAGTTTAGTGACGATTAAACAAAAATTGCGACCGCTAGAGTGTTAACAGACAAATATATATATATATATATATATATATATATATATATATATATATATATATATATATATATATATATTTATATATATATATATATATAGTTTTGAACGGACCTCATTTTCGTCATCTCCTGGGTATGATCGATGGACATTTGAAGAAATTTTTCGAAAATCGCGTCATGAGTACGACCTTAATAGCTGATTTCCCTTAAGGTAAATCTGCTAAAAGGAAATAAAATCCAGCACTCAGGCGTAAACTAAGCAGATTTCCTATATGCTGGTATGACACACTAATCATCTCATCTCACCACATATACTGACTGAAAACGAGAATATACGAATTAATATTTGAGTTACGGAACAAATACAAAGAACACCAATTGGAGAACATCAATATTTTATCAAGGTTGGTTCTATAAAATTTTCTGTTCCAACTCATAATAACGCAGATATTTTGAATTTTTGAACCCGCGTTCGTTCCTTCTTGCTTTAACACTTCAATTAACTCCACCCCTTCTAATCGGATGTCCATTGAGCAACAGAGAATATATGGTGAGATGAGATCTCAGGAGTGTCTTCCAACGCTTGGAAAATCTGCTTAGTTTGCGTAGCCTCTGCGTGACAAACTTTTACCTTAATGAGAACTCTCATCGATTCTTTCCTATTTTTCTCTGAGAGAGTTTCTTTGTGCAACAGTTCACAGCACATTATATGGCAGGAATATTATTCCTTTATATAGAAATATTATTCAAATTAGTTTGCTATCATGAGTCAGATTGAAAAATTCTTATAGGACCAATCTTGTTCAACTATTTATGGTCCGTAATTGTTGTTGCATTTTTTCGTAACTCAAGTATACAGCGTACTTTCTTGTTTTCAGCAATCTCCCCCACTCCCACCACCCCTTCTACTAGACTGTTTTTACATAGAAATAGGGAATCTGTTTTTATGAGACGAAAAGTTTGCTATACCAGCAGTTGGGGAAATCAGCTTTTGAGGTCGTACTACAAATTTTTCTTCAAATGTCCATCGACTCTTCCTAGGAGATGACGAAAATGAGGTCCGTCCAAAACTGTATACATATTTGTCTATTACCGCTCTAGCGGTCGCAATTAATGTTTAATCGTTACCAAACTCGATATTTAGTAGTGTTTTGTAAAAAGAATGATCAGGTCCGTTAACGTCTGAAATCGGACCAGGTGGAGGGGGGTTTAGAGGGGAGGATTTTCGAAAATTCGAAATATCTCTGTTACTATACGTCTGATCGAAAAATAGTATAGAAACGATCTTATTGAAAATTCAATTTACCATAAATATTGTTCTATATATATTTTTCGCATAATGAGTATTAACCGAGATATTTGGATATTATACCTTTACGCTTTTAGTAAACGTCCACTCGTACTAGTGTCATATTAATAATGTACTGATATATCATGAACCACTTCATTAAAAGGTTAAATATGGAATATTGCTTTCATTGAACTTTTACTTTGTGAGATATATGCAAATACGAACTGTTGATCCCTCCTCGTTCTTTTGCTCTTGGATTATTAAAATTTAAGTAATTGCGATTAAAATTAATATTATTATTATTATTTATTAACGTCCAGTTTTTGCAACTGAGGCTAATTGAGACCTTGCGATTAAAATTATTCTGATTCATTAAAAAATACAGCATTAGCTTTAGTAAATAGTTTTCAATAAAATGAACGTGTTATATTCAGATATATTTCATTATTGGGTTTTCTTTCCGGATTAGAATTCAGGTTGGCAGGCCTGTTTGTTTGCAATTCAGACACTTTCCGTTCTAGAGTTATTAAATTGTAACTGAAAGATTTCTCATTACTGTTTGTATTTATTCACTTAATATTTGCGGTGAGGTTACCAGTATTTGTATTTATCTATAGTAAACCTTCGCTTGTGAAATCTGCTTAGTTTACGCAGCCCCTGCGTGACAGACTTTTTTCACGCAGTCCCTGCATGAAGAACTTTTATTTATAGCACTTACTTAGCAACTTGCATGATTAAGTTATTTCTGGAGGTTCTTATTGGGATCAATCTGATCTAAAACTCAGAGCAAGCACACTGAAGGAATGAGGAAATAACCGAACTGCCTCCAATCTATATTCGTCTATTACTACGAAAAGTCGTTATCGCATTGCATGAAAAGAGAACATTAAGTTCCATTTTGGACTCGTTACTCCCGCTGCATTGATTAGTAGAGTTATTAATTGTATAAGTTTTCAAGCGATAATAAAGCCCCTATAAGTTCTGCAGCTTATTGTGATTAAAATCTGATTCAATAGATTTGATTACAACCCAAAGAAATACATGGTTTAATGAAAATAAACATTATTTATTACGAAGCAGATTAGATGCAATTATGAACCTAATAATCATAATTAAATGTCCGACACGCAGGGGCTGTGCAACTTAAGCAGACTTCCCACATGTTGGAAAGACACACTACTGATTTAATATTACTATATACTTCTTATTCTGGGCCCAATATCATTTATATATTCTTCCAATTTTTATGGCAATAAAAAATATTTATTTCGGTGGAACTAACCTACATGTTTCGTGGCTTATTTGCCACCTCTTCCGGGGCTTTCACTTGTTAAAAAAAATATATAAGAAATTATTAATAACATTAATTTAACACATCTCTTAATGATTATTTTGCTATATATTGTATTAGTAGGTGCCTACATCTATGAAATATTTATTAAACTAATTATACATTGCTGCTTACATTTCTGAAGTGCTCGTTTACTTTTTACATTACGTTGCGCCTGCCCTCTCAGAGGAGGTAGTTGATACAGAGAGGTTCCCGAGGTAGGCTAAGACAGCTGACTAAAAATCGATTATTTACAAGTCATTCTTGGATTATTTCGCGTCATAATTTAAAATTCGATTAATTTAAGATAAAATGTTATAGAATATATGATTGAGGTATTTGATTTCTGTTTTTTTTTTTTGTTTACTAACTTTTTTCTATTTTTTATTTTGTTAATGTTCTCTTTTATTTTCCGTTTAGTATTATTTATTTCTTTATAAATTATTTGAACTTTTTCAATATTGAAGGGATTATTAAGGGATGTGTTAACTTAATGTTATTATTAATTTTTATATATTTTTTCAAAAAAGGGATAGCCCCTGAAGAGGTGGTAAACAAGCCACGAAACACGTAGGGCAGTTGCAATACAATTTGCACATTTTTTTTGTAATTAGCTATCTATTATACTCTATCTAAATAAAGGATAAGAGCTTTTTTTTTAGTTATTTTTTTTTATGGAATTCCATCATCCTATGAACAAGATAAAACAATTGCTTCAATATTACAGTTACAGCTGAAAGAAAACATAATCGTAAGTAATTATTAAAACAAATGTGTACTTTGATATATAAGATATCCCCCATTATCAAGAAAGTATTTTCGAAATATGTGTCAAATATTATTTTCAATTATTAACTTGACAAACAAAAAGGATATATATTAATAAATATACATTTATATAAGTACGTCTGTCATTACAGTCAGTAAGCTGGAGGTAAAAAGTCCGTCACGCAGGGGCTGTGTAAACTGAGCAGATTTTCCGCGTGAAGTCTATCAAAAGATAAATCAACATACCGGTACACACAACAGCACCGTGAATATTAAGTGAATAAATACAAACGATAAGAAACCTCTCGACGGAAAGCATCTGAAATGTAATCAAACAGTTCTGCCAACTTTTTACCGGAAAGAAAAACAATTACTGTAATATATGAATCTAACGTATTAATTTGATAGAAAACTATTTACTGTGTCTAGTACTGAAATTTATAATGAATCAGAATAATTTTTATCTCAATCAATCAAATTTAAGTAGTACACCTACTTGGTATTTAATCTTCGAATGATGTGGTTTATTACACAACCGAGTATTGTTTATGTAGCATGAGTAGAAGTGGGGGAAGTATTGCTGATGGCCGAAAACTGATAAATGCTAATATCTCCGATAATATTCAAGATCGGGAATAAATGTATAAAACAATATTTATAGTGCATTTAATTTATTGTACTATAAGATTAATTCTATACATTTATTCGATCCGGCGCATAGTAACGGAGATATTTTGAATTTTCGAAATTCTCCCCCTCTAAACCCCCCCGGTCCGATTTCAGCCGTTAATGAACTTGATCTATCTTTTTACATAAAACGACTTAATATCGAGTTTGGTAACGATTAAACAATAATTGTGACCGCTAGAGCTGGAACAGAGAAATATATATATATATATATATATATATATATATATATATATATATATATATATATATAAAATTGTAACCTCTGTCTGTACATTGATTTTTTTCGCGAAATTTCACGATAACTTTTCGTTTCACATGTCATAGACACCATATCTGCATTTTGTTTCTTTCGTGTATGTTTGTTTGTTTGTTTGTTACCTTTTCACGCATAAACGGCTGAACCGAATTTTATGAAACTCGGTATGTATATTACTACTAACCCAACTTAGACTTTAGGCTATATTAATTTTCTCTGAGACGAACAGGAGTGGGGGTTATAGGGGAAGCCTGAAATTAAAAATATCGATATTTCGTTTTCTATTGGTTTTTCGCCAAATATGCACATAACAAAAGTTGTTTATTTTGTTATTTAGAGTAACTTTTGTTATATACACTTTTGTCGTATACCGAAGTTTAAATGCGTTATACGCTAAAAATTATAGCGGGAGTCAACAATATTATTTGCCAAAAAAGACTCAACCGAACTAAATAAAACTCGGTATGTGTATTAGCAGTGATGCCTTCATTATAATAAGCCATACCAACATTTCTATGTACGGGCAGGAGTGGGGGTTATAAGGTAAGCCTGAAATTAAAAATAGCGATATTTCGTTTCCTATTGGTTTTTCCGCAAATATAAACATAATAAAAGTTGTTTATTTTGTTATTTGGAGTAACGTTTGTTATATACACTTTTGTCGTATACCTAAGTATAAATGAGTTATACGTTAAAACTTTAGCGGGCACTAACGGCTGAACCGAACTTAACAAAACTCGGTATGTCAATTAGCATTAATTCTTCCATGATTATAAGTTATATTAAAATTTTTAGGTTCGAACGGGAGGGGGGTTATAAGGTAGGCCTGAAATAAAAATTCACCATATTTACATGTATAAGAGACGGGAAGTATAAAAATATCGAAGACTGTGAAGAATTATCGAACAAATAATTCTATTATTAGCAAATCACCGGCAACGACGGGTATCAATCCTAAACACTAGGACGGGTAAATGTCAAAATATTGTGGAATGTAAAGCCTGCTAAAAAATACCATCACCATTCAGCCTCAAATGAATTCCCGGGCGAAGCCGGGTATCTGAGCTAGTATATATATATATATATATATATATATATATATATATATATATATATATATACACACAGTTTTGAACGGACCTCATTTCCGTCTTCTCCTAGGTAGGATCGATGGACATTTGAAGAAGATGGACAGTCGCGTCATGAGCACGACCTCAATAGCTGATTTCCTTTAAGGGAAATCTGCTAAAATAGGTAACTACGAGAGTACGCTAGTGTCGTAGTGATTGTAGTTCAGCGGGAGTCTAGCGAGTAGAAACCTCAGATATCTCCTCGGGATGATTAAAGATTATTTACTCTCTTAGATCCTGTCCACAGGCAGGCTGACGCGGTGAATGACCACAGAGTCCCGGTATACAATTGGTCCTATCGGTCTACTAGATACAGCTCATTCCAGGTCCTCCTTGGTTAACGGAGGCTGCTAAGTCGAGTTGATCTATCACTACCTAAAGAATGTGGTCTCGATTTCCTCGCTTGGGGGCAGCTAACGATCTTCATGGCATATAATGCCAACCGAAATATATTTTTGGGTAAATTACGAAGAGTTATTCACTTATTTAAGTAGGAAGCCAATGAAGGCATCCGTAGTGGGGAAGAACGGCGCCAAGGTCAAGTCTACAATCTTCTAGGCGATGGTGCTGGAGCTGACTATGTGTCTGGACCTTTCTTGAACTGTTGACGGTCTATAAATTAGACCAGCTCGCCCGACAATCAGTTAGTCCTCAGTTTGCTCAATAGTGAATAACATTCCGTTAAATGTAGATTTTTGCGATAAATGCTTTTTAGTTCTGTTTAGTGCAGTGTGCTGTGGTTATTCAGTGCAGTACCGTGTTTTGTGAAGATCAGTCATTCCTTTGATCGTGAGAAGTATGCACTCTGCAATAAGAAGTGAAGTTATCAGTGGATATTGTGATTAATAGTGAAGAATAATTTACAAAGTGTATAGTGCATCGTCAAAGAAATTGTGCAGTGATAAAAACGCTAAAGTTTGTTTGTTTAATTTGGCTATCCAAAAGAACACAAATAATCAACGTTTATTATTTTTGTAATAAATTTACAAGATAAAATATAATCACTTAAAGGCTCCAAATCATTTTTCAGAAATCAAATGTGATTTACTAACGCAGATTTGGTAATCTCACATATTTGTTTAAATACCAAGGATAAAATATGTTTGACTGGTTCTGCTAAGCTTTCTTAACACTTAAATGATTGTATGCAAAAGGGGGTCATTTGCAACCTTTAAGTAATTTTCCAAGTAAAACAAACAAGTGTTTTGTAAACGTTCGCGTCAGCAATGGCTTTCCAGGAACCTTTCTTTCCTTCATAAAAAATGATGTGTTGATGAACATCTAAGGCCACTGGGAATTACTCGCCAAAACATTAAACCACTTGCTATTTTTTGTTATATTCACACCCTCGCCTTAAAATATAATGAAAATACTATCCTAAGATTGTCCATATGCTGTAATAACAATTATGCATATTAATAACATGTTAACTCGCCTTTATTTACTATATACCCTATAGTTTGGAACCATATGTACATGAAATTTGAAATTTAAGCAAACAAGAGATATTTAGTGCTATACTAGCTTAATGTGAAAATAGCGTGAGCAGAAAGTAAGAGGCCAGTAAACGAATATTCCAAATAGTTTCGTTTATATTCGAATTGCAGCATATCATGTAGCAACAACAATTGCAGCATGTAACTTGATTAGGCTGATTAACTATGTAATATTTTTTGACTCAACTCAAAAAACGGAGATATTAAGGTTGAAGTCAATGTCAATTGAGGGTTTAGGGAAGAAGATGGAAGATGTGAGTAAACTAAACTGAATTCCCTTCAGGTGGAATACCACGCTGATGACATCATTTCACATCCTATTCTCTAATTAACTCAGGGTCTTTTTTATTTTACACACACCAGTTACTTATTTCTAAAAGAGTAATTTATCTAATTATTAAATTAATGCTAGTGAAGATCAAATGTTTAAAGTAATATATTTAAAAGGCTTCAAATGTAAGCAAAAATGATAGTTTAATATACAATTCGTTGAATTATTCATTTAGGGAACCAATATGCTTTTAATTATTTTAAAATACCATCAAATATATCCTCGTTCTTCTATTGTCTTCTGCAAACAAATTCACATAGTTATGAGTCTAGAAGGGATCTTCTGGTTTCACATTCAATTTTGTTCCTTCTTTTAGAACTGGCCCGCAATGGCATAGGCTCCTGTATTGGGATCAACAAAATGTTGTGAATGGTTGACTGTATAATGCCAGAAACGGATTTCCGGAATTACCATAGGTTTCATTGAAATGCCACTTCTCTTAATATATTCTTCCAATCAGTTATGGTTATCGAAGAAATCTTCAACTCTTTATTGCAAAATTTCGTGGTTCCATAGCCATTTATCAACCATTTGTATGATATAGGTTATGGAGGGCTCAGGTTAGACATGTGAGTTAAGGCGTTGATCTTAATGAATTTGATAAACATGGAGTCGTGGGTTCGATTCCAATATTAACTAAAGAACTGTAGTCACATCTGTCGGTGCATTCCGTCGTCACTGGCTGTTGGTCGAGTACAGTTGGCATTGTGCTTTCGATGCAAAGGCACTATCTTGAAGCCGTCTAGAGTTGTCTCTTCAAGCACAAGAGTACGAGAGTAAAACCTTTGCATCGAAAGCGCTTGACTGTACGACTGTACAGTCGTGTGTACTGTACGACTGTGAACTGTACTCGACCATCAGCCAGTGACGACGGTATGCACCGACAGATATGACTACAGTTTCATCTACACTGGCGGCTCCAACCGTGTACTTGATTTAAATAAAGGAGTTTAATTAGAGACGAACTAATAAAAACGTTCCACCCAGGTTTGAAAAGGGTAAACTGTAGATAACCACCCCAATTAGTCGCAGTTGCTTAAAGTGGACATAAATAATTAACAAATCAACTTAATTGAATCTTAATTATATAATCTGATAATAAACTACAGAGGTGTAATTAGTTAATGGTAATTATTGGTTAATCAATAATTAAGCCAGAACTCAATCTACTTGAATTAATTTTGAAGTTCTTTAGAACGAAGGAGAAGGTAGGTCGGGCACTTTTCATTTTGCCGATCCTAAGTGGAGCATTCTGTGATTTAAGGGTTGTAAAGTTAAAAAAAAAAAGCTCTGATGATAATAGAGAGCCAAGTGGCAGAATGCGGTTGAGGAGAAGGGTTGTTCAAAGTGGGGATGGGTTCGAATTGTTCTCAAGGCGAGAGGTTGGAGGTTTGACGGAGGAATCTGACAGAACATTGGGTTATTTATTAAAGGCAATTAAAGTTTTCCACGTGGCTCCCCAAGTCGATAGATAAGAGGAGTAATGAATCAATGGGATTCACCCAGCAAGTCACGAGACCAGTTGAGCAACTACTTTTTCTCGGGACAAGTTGAAGGTTGCATGTTTATCTAAGCCACCTTACTCTTAATGAACGATTCGGCGAGAGAGGTACATATTGATTTTATACGCCCTACATGCGATGCTTATTTGCATATAAACACTAGCCGGAGCAGAAGCGGCACCTCCATCCCCCCCCGTACATATACACACGCATATACACACAGCTCTCTATGGAACAAATAGCCAGGCTGTCTAGGGGACTGTATCGCCCCCATCAGCTCCCGCCAATAACTCATTAGGGCTAATTGAATTACTTGCTGGCCAATTGCCCGGCTTTATCTGCCCGTGTTTGACATGATCGACTTATGCGATTTCCATTGACTTTTCAGCCTAGGGATTTTTTCACTCGTTATAGGTTCATTTATTTGTACACCCTGCATTCAATCAACAAAATAGTAATCTAGTGCACAAGGTGGAGTGTAATCCTCAATCATACAAGGTAGGGAAAATATATTCACAGTTATAACAATTATGGTACAGAGCAGTCTATAGTGCTATTTCCATTAGTGCTGGAACGCTCTGTTCGTGTTTTCTTGTTTTCACCCTTCCGTTAACCCCCAATTCTACCCTGCAAACGAATTCACGATTTGGCATTTTAACCCTTCCCTATATCCCCAATAATCATAATCTGATTTTGGTAATTATCAGTTTCATTTTTAATTTTACATAGTCAAATTTCGAGTTTTTTGCTGATCAAACAATGATAGAGAATTAATTAAATTGCAGTGAATGCTGCTTGTGTTTTTTCTCAACACCCTCAGAACAAATTCACGACTTAGCATTTTGACCCTTCCCTATATCCCCAATAACCATGGTCAGATTTTGGTCATGATCAGTTTCATTTTACATGGTTAAATTTCGAGTTTACCGATCATCAAACGTTACAACTAAATATATATATATATATATATATAAAATTGTAACATCTGTCTGTACATTGATTTTTAGAGGAAATTTTTACGATACTTGTTCGTTTCACGTGACATAGACACGATATCTGCAAATTGTGGCTTTGGTGTCTGTTTGTTTGTTTGTTGGTTACCTTTCCACGCCCAAACTATTGGACCGAATTTGATGAAGCATGGTACGTATATCACTACTAACCTTACTAAGACTGTAGGCTATACTAATATTCTCAGAAACGAACAGGATTGGTGGTTATAAGGGAGGCCTGAAATGAAAAATTTCGTTTCCTATTGGTTTTTTGGTAACGATGCACATAACAAAAGTTGTTGATTTTGTTATTTTGTACTATAACTTTTGCATTATATACTTTCATTGTAGACCTAAGTATAAATGATATATACGCTAAAAACTATCGTGGGAGTTTTTATTAGGCACGGTCGTTAACACTTTTATTAGACACAAAAGAATGAACCGAAATCAACAAAATTCGGTTTGTGAATTAGCATAACTTCCCCATGATTATAATATGTACCAACATTGCTAGAAACGAGCAGGATAAGGAAGGGGAAATATATTACAGTTGTTTGAAAGGATGGCACTGAACACTATATGGTGCTATTTCCATTAGTGCTAGGACGCTCTATTCGTGTTTTCTTGTTTTCAGCCTTCGGTCAAACCCAATTCTACTCATCAGATTGTTGCTTAGAAATAGAAAATATATCAGAGGGTCAATACCAAAATATATCAATAGAGTGTAATACCTGCACGTGGGAAACCTGCTTAGTTTATGCGGACTTCTCTTGTTCTAGTAGCTAGTACATTGTTGTTTCATAGTCCATATAGTACGTCAAGTATTTCTTCATGAGAAGGGGCTTAGTTCAATCATTTTTAAGTGCTTTAAGTGAACTGCGCCCATAAACTGTAGAATGTATCGTTTCAGTAATAGGTATATTTCCCAGGACTATAAGACCTAACTGGGAACAGTTATACGGTAAATATACTTCAATAATCGTTCGTGATAGAATAAAAATAATTGGAGGCAATTAACAGTAAACGGTATTGCACATACGACACCCTGAGTTAGTTAAAGACTTGAAGGCAATTAGGAGCAATGCTACTCTCCTTGAGGGTATGAAAGCCTGATGAACCCGTCTTCTATTTAAAAGTGAAAGGGCTTCCTAGACTGTTTCAAATAGGATAGGTATTCGATTTCCATAACAAAAAATATAGTGTTTACACTTGATTCGAGTATCCTACTTTATGCAGTAAATTGAAGGGAGAAAGTGATACTGCTAGTGAGATTATTTTTCTAGTTTATTATTCAGTAAGAGACTGTAGTTCATGCAAATGCATCTGAAGTTAATACAAATAGTGAGAGACCGAGTAACAAAATCAACGAGGGCCTACTCAATCTAAGCAGGTTTTCTCATGCAATTACGACACACTAGTGATCTCATATCATCGTATATTTTGTATTTCTAAGTAAAAATGAGTACAGGTGGAGTATTACTGAATACTGAAAATAAGTAAGTACGTGAGTAAGTTAACAAGATAGATTCTATAAAATATTTCGATACGGCTCACAATATCGGAGATCTTACGAATTTTAGCTTACAATAATATGGTTTATGAAATTAGGGTATACAGCTTGTTGTTTTGAGTCAAAAATGAAAATATATCGGTTATAGAAAATACTTCTAATCAACTTTTATATCAAATTAATCTTGCAATAAGATTGGTCCTATACCTTTTTCGATCAGATCTGTAATTGTGGAGATATGACGATTTCCCCCTTTTACCCCCTCCCACCGTCCAATTTTGGATGTTAACGAACTTGATTTTTAGTTGTTTTACTTAAAGAGAGAGAAGAAAACGTCCAATTCTTCACAAAGGTTGGACACCAAGTTTAAGGGCCACCGAACTCGTGAACTAATGTTCTCGCTTGGCGGGAATCGAACCTGCACCTATTTTTACCATCTGCCTTCACAGGAGAGGTGTACCCACGCCATAACCCGCACGACCACCGCCCCCCCCCCCATATGTATAAATAAATCTCTTCTTATTATCTGGGATTCGTGACCAATTAATAAAAATTAATGCTCTTTATAGGAAATTAGTAATTTTGATGGACATCAAAGAGGAATATTTGTGTTGAGGGAAACTGCATGGTGGAAAAACGTATGTGCCACCTCGAGATCCGTAGGAATATATTTTGTCTTAGTGATGATATGCTGAAAATTATGTATTTTCATTGATATATGGATAGAAGAGATCCTTTTTAGCAGATTTCCCTTGTGGGAAATCAGCTATTGAGGTTTTACTCCTGAAGCTATTTTCTAACGATTTCTTCAAATGTCAATCGATCCTACTAAGGGGATGACGAAAATCAGGTCCTTTAAAAATTGCATATGTATATATATATAACCGCTACTCCGTCGCAATTATCGTTTTATCGTTACCAAACTCTATATATAATCGTTTCTTGCAAAAATAAAGATCAAGTTCGTTCATGCATGAAATCGGACTTATGCATGAAATCGGATTTATGGGAGGGAGGATTTTCGAAACTTCAACATATCTCGGTTATTATAGGTCGGATCGAAACATTGTATAGAACCAATGTTATTTAAAATTACATTTACTATAAATATTGTAATATACATGTATTCACATGTATATATATATATATATATATATATATATATATATATATATATATATATATATATTTGTCAGTTAACACTCTCGAGGTCACAATTTTTGTTTGATCTTTACCAAACTCGATATTTAAATGTGTTATGTAAAAAAAACAGGTTATGTTCGTTAATGAATGAAATCGGACCAGTGGGAGGGGGGGGGGGGGTTAGAGGTTGGATTTTTGAAATCTCCGTTACCATACCATGGGTCAAACAATTGTATAGAACCAATCGTATTGCAAATTAAATTTACAATATTTTAAATATTGTTTTATGTATTTATTCTCTATCTTGAATATTAACCGAGATATTTGCTTTTTCAGTTTTCAGCCTTCAGTAAACCCCCACTTCTACTCTTGTTAGATAAACAATACTCTGTTATATAATAAACCACGTTATTCAAAGATTAAATAACAAATATTTTTTCAAGAGACCTTTGATATACGAGATACATGCAAATGTGTTCTTGTAACCCCCCCCCCTCTTAAGTTCTTGGACCACTAAAATTTGATTGATTGAGATAAAAATTGTTCAGATTCATAATAAATTACAGTTCTAGATATAGTAAATAGTTTTCAATAAAATTAGTATGTTTCAATAATTGTTATTCTTTCCGGTGAGTGGTTGGTAGAACTGTTTGTTTACAACGCTTCCCGTCGGGAGGGGAACGATTTTTTATTACAGCTTGTATTTTGCTCTTAATATTCATGGTTCTGTTGTGTACCAGTATGTAGATTGATCTATTATTAAACTTCACGAGGAAAATCTGCTTAGTTTACGAAGCCCCTGCGTGATGGACTTTTTTTGTCATCTGCTGTAGAATTTTTAGTTTCGAAGAAGATCCTGTTAGTTTTTCTCCTACGTTAATTTTTCAGAAGAAAACTCCACTGAAAGGTTTGCCAATGTTTGCTTTTAGCTCTTCCATGGTGAATGCTAAAACTGATCTGATTTGATCCTGATTTCTGACCATTGGCAGATAGAGTAAAATAAAGCTGAATGCCGCGTGGAAAATTGCAGCCCAGCTAATGGCGCTCTAACTCTATATTTATATTTGAATAATAATATTGCCGCCATTAGTCACATCCCTGTGCGTGCCTTATCGTTTTCTTTTAATGGTTGAATACATTTAAAATTAATCGATGTATATTTAATTCCTTTTTCTTTATCTTTAGAATTGAAGGACAGGCCTGTCACGAAAACCGTGTCGCTTTTAGTATATCGCGGTTTAGTATTGTAGCACAGTATTGATTTAAGTACCCACTAAGAATTAACTTACAGTTCAATACTTGGTCATATTTGCTCATGGGATTTTCCCTCATGTTATGCAGTTTATGAAAATAAAAAATACATCAACATCTTAAATTATTCTGTAATTAATTTAAAATATAACATTTTTTTCAGAAATGACTAAATTTGCTAAACCAGTTGCTAGTTACCGAACTCAAGAAGCTTGAACGAAAAGACAAAAACGTTAGTGGCCTAAACGTGGCATATTTCTCAGGTGGTGGTATAACACACCACAACTCACGCTGTATTCCCCATATCTCTCTCAGTATGAATCCAGTGAAAACAGAATTAGAAATGTACTTTGTTACTTCTAGTAAAAATTAGTCGATTATAAGTCTTCTGGGGCAGAAAACAGAAAAATGGCACGCTTAATATTTGGGATACGAAGAAAATGTATTTAACAGAAATGTAGAAAATCCCATTTAAAACAACGTTGGTTATATTAACTTTTAGCAGATTTCCCTTAGGGGAAATCAGTTATCGAGGTCATACTCATGACGCGATTTTCGAAACATTTCATGTAAAGTCCATCTATCCTACACAGGAGATGACGAAAACATGGTCCTTTAACAATTATATATATATATATATATATATATATATATATATATATATATATATATATATTTGTCTGTTAACGCCCAGTTTTTGTATGATCGTTACAAAACTTGATATTTAAACGTTTTATGTAAAAAGAAAGATCAAGTTCGTTAATGACTAAAATTGGACAATTGGGAGGGGAGTTTAGAGGGGGTAATTTCCGAAACGTTGAAATATCTCTGTTACTGTACGTCGGAAAGAAAAATTGTATAGAATCAATCTTATTGCAAATTAAATGTGCTATAAATATTGGTATATACGTTTATTATCTATCCTGAATATTAACCGAGATATTTGCACTTTTATGAAGTGTTTCTAGTCGTGTTTCCGCCAAAAGCTATTTCGGCCGTTTCCATAACTGTTTGGCTCTCGTGAAATTTCTCTATTGTATAACTTCCCGTTCCGAGAAATCTACTTAGTTTACGCAGCCCTTGCGTGACGGACGTTTTTCAGTAAAATAATTTAATAATAAAAAATATATTCTATTACCACTAGTGATTGAAGATTTAAATGTACAAAATAGTCAGATCTACACTGATTTCCATATTTTAAATCAAAATTGATATGGCATCAATGAAATCCTTCAATTGTATTCATATGGAATGTATTAGACTGTGATTTCTTCATATAAATATCACCATCTTTAGAAGTATTGTAAACGGTAAATGGTTTGGTTTATCAGCTTAAGATACTTCAAAATCATGACCTAATGTGTTGACAACGATGTGAAAGGAAAGTCATTCTCACGCATAGGAGCCACAAAGCAATTTTCGAGCTATTCCAACTAAATTTATTTAGAGAGAAGATATTGTTATTGGGCGTGTTGGATGACATGACATGGAATGAGGGAAGGGAAGATATCGACTAATAATTATATATCGACTGATGAAGATTAGGGTGAAGAAATAGGCTCCGATGGAAGGGTAGCTATTTGTCCCCGGGATCCTCGAGTCAATGTGTTCGTGCGCCTTATGACTAATGGGCCGAGATAAACATCCCCCTCCCTAACTCCTATAGATTTTCGATCAAATATCCTTCCAGAAATAATCCTTTCCTTTCCGGGTCCACCCCCACGACATGCAAGGATCCGGGCCTTATCCGATCCTAGATATCTGATCCTTGCCAGATCTGCCTCTAATCGGCCGCCCCCTCTCCCTCTTATTCCCTGTCGATTCCAAACTCCCCTCTACTCTAGCTATTTTAACTCTAACCCTCCATACATCATTCTCTTAATCCCATACTTAACATTTAGGATAATGTAGAATTGCTTAATCGTCATAACAAAATTTTTTATTCCAACTTTTAAAATCTCTCTCTCTCTCTCTCTCTCTCTCTCTCTCTCTCTCTCTCTCACACGCTTAGCTCCTCTTTGAGCAGATTTCCCTTAAGGGAAATCAGCTATTGAGGTCGTACTCATGGCACGATTTTCGACATTTTTCTTCAAATGTCCATCGATCCTAACCAGGAGATGACGAAAATGAGGAATGTTCAAAACTATATATGAAATTGTGTTGATGTTTTCGAGCAGGTTATATGTATATATGATGTGTTTTGGTCAATGTTGATGAAATAAATCTTAGTTTATGCCGATATTCCGAGAATCTTTATTTTCTCTTCTTCAGGGCTGTAACATTACAGGTACTACTTTATAATATTGCACATTGTTATTACACATTATTGTAAAAGGGTGTTTTTTTTCTTATTATTACCAAGACTAAAGATACCTACAAACAGTTATACATGGTTATTGCACCAGGACTAGGGTTATAGTAACCTCCCTTGTTTTGTTTACACAGCAGGGTCACAGCCTTGTGTATGTTTTAAATTTAATCTCTTATATTGTATGGTATAGATTTAATATAAGAAAAATATACAAAACATAAACAAGGCGCTGTCAACACAACAATATATATATATATATATATATATATATATATATATATATATATATATATATATACTAGCTCAGATACCCGGGTTCGCCCGGGACTTGATTTGAGCCTGAATGGTGATGGTAATTTTTTGGCAAGGCTTTACTTTGCACATTATTTTGACATTTACCCGTCCCAGTGTTTAGGATGTATACCCGTTGTTGGCATTTGTTAATAATAAAATTATTTTTTTATGTAAGACTTCACTGTCCTCCATATTGTCATATTTCCCGTCTCCTGTGCATTATGAATAGCTTTCAGTTATTAAGGACAAAATGTTAACGCAGATTTGAATTAATTTTTCCAGGTGAGGTACCTGATAGTTCAACTTGGAACAAACAACCAAATAAACAAACACACACGAAAGAAACAAAATGCAGTTATGGTGACTATGACATGTGAAACGAAAAGTTATCGTGAAAATTCCCGAAAAAAAATCAGTGTACAGACAGAGGTTACAATTTTATATATATATATATATATATATATATATATATATATATATATATATATATATATATATATATATATATATATATATATAGCTCAGATACCCGGCTTCGCTCGGGAATTCATTTGAGACTGAATGGCGATGGTATTTTTTTGGCAAGGCTTTACTTTGCACAATATTTTGACATTTACCCGTCACAGTGTTTAGTGTAAATACCCGTCGTTTCAGTGGATTTGTTAATAATAAAATTATTTTTGTATGTAAGACTTCACTGTCCTCCATATTGTCATATTTCCCGTTCCCTGTGCATAATGCATAGATTTGAATTATTAAGCACAAAATATTAACAAAAATTTGAATTAATTTTTCCCGGTGAGGTACCTTGTAGTTCCAAAGAATTGTTGAGCAAATTTCACTAAATAATAAAATAAATAACTTTGTTATGTGCATATTTGCCGAAACCCCAATAGGAGACGAAATATCACTATTTTTAATTTCAGGGCCCCTTATAACCCCCACTCCTGCCCGCCCCTATAAATGTTAGTATGGCTTATTATAAGGAAGACGTTAGTGCTAATTCACGTTCCGAGTTTGGTTTAGTTCGGTTGAGTCTTTTGTGCCAAATAAAATTGTTGACTTCTGCTAACACTTTTTGGCGTATAACGCCTTTATAATTAGGTATACGACAAACGTGTATATGACAAAAGTTTCTCTAAATACCAAAATAAACAGCTTTTGTTATGTGCATATTTGCCAAAACCCCAATAGGAAACGAAATATCACTATTTTTAATTTCAGGCCTCCCTTATAACCCCCACTCCTGCCCGTACCTAGAAATGTTAGTATGGCTTATTATAAGAAAGACGTAAGTGCTAATTCACATACCGAGTTTTGTTTAGCTCGGTTGAGTCTTTTGTGCCAAATAAAATTGTTGACTTCTGCTAACACTTTTTGGCGTATAACGCCTTTATAATTAGGTATACGACAAACGTGTATATGACAAAAGTTTCTCTAAATACCAAAATAAACAGCTTTTGCTATGTGCATATTTGCCAAAACCCCAATAGGAAACGAAATATCACTATTTTTAATTTCAGGCCTCCCTTATAACCCCCACTCCTGCCCGTCCCTAGAAATGTTAGTATGGCTTATTATAAGGAAGACGTAAGTGCTAATTCACATACCGGGTTTGGTTTACTTCGGTAGAGTCTTTTGTGCTAAATAAAATTGTTGACTTCCGCTATCATTTTTAGCGTGTAACGCCTTTATACTTAGGTATACGACAAAAGTGTATATAACAAAAGTTACTCTAAATTACAAATTAAACATCTTTTGTTATGTGCATAATTGCCGAAAATTCAATAGGAAACGAAATATCACTATTTTTAATTTCAGGCCTCCCTTATAACCCCCACTCCTCTTCGTCTCAGAGAATATTAACATAACCTAAAGTCTAAGTTTGGTTAGTAGTAATATACATACCAAGTTTCATAAAATTCGGTTCAGCCGTTTATGCGTGAAAAGGTAACAAACAAACAAACAAACAAACATACACGAAAGAAACAAAATGCAGATATGGTGTCTATGACATGTGAAACGAAAAGTTATCGAGAAATTTCGCGAAAAAAATCAATGTACAGACAGAGGTTACAATTTTATATATATATAAATAGATATATATATTCGTCTGTTACCGCTCAGAGGTCGCAATTTTTGTCTTATTGTTACCAAACTTTATATATAATCGTTTTATACAAAGACAGATCAAGATCGTTGACGGCTGAAATCGAATCAGAGGGATGGGGGTTCACAGGGGGGAATTTCGAAAATTCTTAATATCTCCTTTATTGTGCGTCGGATGGAAACATTGAATAGAATCATTCTTATTGCAAATTTAATGTTCTATAAATGTTGTTACGTACATTTTTTCACTATCTTGATTATTAACTGAGGTATTTGCATTTTTTAGTTTTCTGTCTTGAGTCAACCCCTACTCTTACTCATATCATATTCACAATATTCTATTACTTTACGAAGCGCTTTATTTGAAGCTTAAATACCAAATATTATTCTCATTGAAGTATTAATTTTTTAGATAAATGCAAAAACGTGAAGCACGTGGGAAATCTGCTTAGTTAACGCAGCCACTGCAGAATGAGCAAGTAACATGTGCCAAATTATTATCCTAGTCTGGGCCACTTAATCACTTTTATTAGTCTATTTGAGCATGCTTTAATATAATATTTAATATCCCCAAGGCTTACTATTTTATTCAAACAAATTTAATGCTTATTTGAGTTGACTAGTTAGGAATCATCAATCCTGGTATAATCATTGTGTTAGTCAAGTTGCTTATTTATAAAATAATTATTAAATACAAAGCAGTTAGTGTATAAGTACAATGTAATAATGAACCTAAATTATTTTTAAAAATAGCCAATATATATATATATATATATATATATATATATATATATATAATTTATTGAAAATTCATTAAACATATAAAAACATTAATTTAAAGTAATTAGTTAATGAAGTCCATTAAATATTCAATATCTACAACATTCAGTTTAATAATGTAGTATTGATTTCTAATTGGATAGCCTAATTTAATATTCCAATCTTTTGAATATACTTGGTAGATATTTAAAAATACCGGCTGGTCTTGAATGACAGTTTATGGAGAAAATTATACATTCCGTAATGGAAGGCTGCAATCAACTTTATCAAAAAATACATTAATTTTATTCATTAACTTTCATAACGATTAAATTTTTTGTTTTAATTTCAAACCAACCTATGTTTATTTGAATGAAAGTTTGCAAAACAAAAATGTTAATATAAAGTTAACAAAAACTAAAGAAAGAAGTATTGATTTGTTAAATTAATAATAATCAATCCAAGGCCAATTTTATTTGGTTATTAAAGATGCCGGCTAATCTATAAAAAAGTGGTGATCCATTTTGACAAAAAAATTCAAATTCAAATAATAGTATTTGTACACTTATAACAAAAGCATAAACGTTCCACACGCTGGGGCAGATTTCCCACGTGACACACCAGTGAATAAGAAAGTAATATAAATCACTTAATAATTTATTTAAGAGAAAATGTATAGAACAATAAATGAAGAACATCAATAGCTCAACAAGATTTGGCCTATAACATTTTTCCATCAGACTCATAGTAAAGGGGAATTAATGAAGTCATCACACGCCGTATTTTCATATATTGTACCTCACACAGTAAAAGTTGAACGAAAAAAATATTAATTACTTAAGCTTAGAATAAAATGGATCATGGCATAGCAGCGTATTGTTGATGGGGGGGGGATACTGATGGTAAAAACTAAAAAATCCATATATATATATATATATATATATATATATATATAAAATTGTAACCTCTGTCTGTACATTAATTTTTTTCGCGAATTTTCACGATAACTTTTCGTTTCACATGTCATAGACACTATAACTGCATTTTGTTTCTTTCGTGTGTGTTTGTTTGTTTGTTTGTTACCTTTTCACGCATAAACGGCTGAACCGAATTTTATGAAACTTGGTATGTATATTACTACTAACCCAACTTAGACTTTAGGTTATGTTAATATTCTCTGAGACGAACAGAAGTGGGGGTTATAAGGGAGGCCTGAAATTAAAAATAATGATATTTCGTTTCCTTTTGGGGTTTCGGCAAATATGCACATAACAAACGTTGTTTATTTTGTTATTTAGAGTAACTTTTATCATATATACTTTTGTCGTATACGGAAGCATAAATGAGTTATACGGTATAAACTAAAGCGGGAGTCCACAATTTTATTTGGCACTAAAGACTCAACCGAACTAAATAAAACACTCGGAATGTGTATTAGCATTAACGCCTTCCTTATAATAAGCCATAATACCATTTCTAGGGACGTGCAGGAGTGGGGGTTATAAGGGAGGCCTGAAATTAAAAATAGTGATATTTCGTTTCCTATTGGGGTTACGGCAAATAAACACATGACAAAAGTTGTTTATTTTGTTATTTAGAGAAATTTGCTCAAAAATTTTTTTAATATGAACTGCCAGGTACCTCACCTGGAAAAATTAATTCAAATTATAGTATATTATTATAATATTTTGTCCTTAATAATTTAAATCTATGCATAATGCGCAGGAAACGGGAAATATGACAATATGGAATTCCCGGGCGAAACCGGGTATCTGAGCTAGTATATATATATATATATATATATATATATATATATATATATATATATATATATATATATATATATATATATATATATATATATTATATATATATATATATATATATATATATATATATATATATATATATAATATTCAAGATAGAGAAAGTGCGTATATAGCAACATTTATAGACAATTATATTTACAATAAGATTGGTTCTATCCATATTTTCAATCCTACGAATAATAACAGAGATATTCCGATTTTTCTCAATTCTTCCCCTCTAACCCCCTCCGCAAGATCCGATGGTAGCTCTTTACTAATTTGATCTTTAATTTTCCATGAAACGCTTATATATCGAGTTTGGTAGCGATTAAACTAAAATTGCGAACGCTGGAGCAGTAACAGACGCATATATATATATATATGTATGTATGTAATCTTGAACGGACCTCATTTTCGTCATCTAATAGGTAGGATTGATGGGCATTTGTGGAAATTCTTTGAAAATCGCGTCATGAGTACAAACTCAATAGCTGATTTCCCTTAAGGGAAATCTAAAAAAAGCTAAGAAAAAACAGCAAGGCAATCGGTATTATGTACTGTGGTTTTAACAATATTTATCTTTAAATAATAAAATCTTCTATATAAAAATTGGAAAACGCATAAAATACTTAAAGACTTAATTATTAGTTTTCATATTACTTTATGTTTCGAAAAGACAAATTTAGATCATTTAAAAATGTCAATACAATGATTATGGAGTCATTATTTTCTTTTAATATAATTTCTGTGTGACAATACACTTAACTTACGGAAAATTTGTCAGTTTTTGTTGAAGTTAATGTTAGACAAAAACTTTACAAACACTTAGAAAAGCTCTTTTAAATTAAAGAAATATAAAACAATAAATACATTGGTATTTAAATATACTACTGCTGCGAATGGTTATTCACTAGTAGAATCTTAATGGATCATTAATATTTCATTGAATATGTTCATTTTTTGTAAATATTTAAAGACCTTCATTATGTGAGGGCTTTTACCGTGTAATTATTTTTGTAGTCCCTGTAGTGTGTTTGCTGTTGGTCTATTGCAGTCGGTAAGTATGTGTTTAATTGTCAACGTCAGACCACGTGTCCTGCCAGTCAGTAATTCTGGTGTTAGTCATGAGATAATTGTTGCTTCTCCGCGAGTTGTCGTGTGGTAAGCGTGCCAGAACTTCTTCCCTTCTTGAACTCAGCCTACTCAAAGACCATTTTCGAGTTTTTAAACTTCGTTTGTCGTTTGTGTGTTGGTCAGAAACCACTCGTTTCCCCACTTCACCCAGACTTGATCTATATTCACTGCGTTCTTATACGTTTTGATGAAAATTAAAATTTGTGTTGAAAAGGTATTTTTTGAATTATATTATATGCTTATTCGTTTCAATGCAAATAAGGATAGTCTAGAAAAATTGCTTTTTTGGCTATGATTTATTCGCTCATAATTTTAATAAAAAAAAACTTAGGAGAAAAAAATATAATAAATCGGTTAGCAGCTAAAAGATATTTTATTTTACCCAGTCACCACAAACCACCCCCTCCCAGCTTATACCATGATTTCCGCTACTAACGAACTGTGTGTTTAGTTTTGAATGCTATTCTTCATTACTAAATTGCAGTCATCAATATATACTCCTTCGAAGAAACCGAATTGTAATTGAACAGGGTACATTTTTGTCAGCTAATAGTAAGCATTAATGAACACTTCTTGTTCTTCACAACGTAATAATTGTGTGTTCATGTTTTCGGACAACGTTTCGCTAGACATTCTTCCAGCTAACTTCGTGAATTCTCCGAGGCTGAGGGGTTCTGTTTACCAATCGGGTATATAAATAAAATCCTTTGCCCCACCCTGATTAGAAAAGTCTGTCACGCTGGGCCAGCGCCAACAAAGCATATTTCCCACATGCTGGTATAACACACTTGTGATCTCCCACCATATATTTTCTATTTCTATGTAAGACGAAAACCGGGAGGGGGCAGGTTACTGAAGGTTGAAAACAAGATAGCACCAATGACCCGCTTAATACTTGAGTTTCAAAAAAATGCTTAGAAGAACAATTGTAGATTATCAGTAGCGTAACAAGATTGGTTATATGACAATTTACGATCCAACTTATAATAACGACTATACCCGTATTATCAATTTTCGAACTCCCCCGCTATCTATCCATCTTTCTTTCTCTCTCTCTCTCTCTCTCTCTCTCTCTATATATATATATATATATATATAAAAAAAAATTTTGAACGGACTTCATTTTCGTCTACTCCTGGAATCTACTAGGTAGGTAGGATCGATGGACATTTGAAGACATTTTTCGAAAATGGCGTCATGAGTACAACCAAATAGCTTAATTCCCTTAAGGGGAAACATATAGATAACCCGTCCCAATTAGCCGTAGTTGAACAAAGTGGATGTTTATAAATTAAGTAGTTTTTTCAAGTCAATTAAAGTATCTTCTTCTTAAAACATTAATTATACTTAGTTATATATCCGTCCTTTATAGGCATTTTATTACGAAATGTCACCAAAAATAATAACAAAGGACCTTGCAAGTCTAACAGTTTATATCTCGTTCTCTTGACCTTGCCAACAATTTTAGTTGAACCTATGAGTATTTGAGTAAATACACTTCTAGAGTATTAAATTAAGAAGAGGAGCGTTTAGAGCCCTGGTATGTGGGGTAAATAAAAGTGAATAAAATAGTCGTAAGTGGGGTATTATTAATGGAGTTGGCTAATGATGGGAGCGATAGATAGAAGTTGGGGGAGAGGAGAGGGAACCTAGGTCTCGTGCCCACGACTCACGCCAGCCCAATCATAGTCTCTTATCATTAGCATATTTTTATTGAAGACACGTCAAACAGCCCTCCTCCCACCCCGCTACCATCCTACCTCGGATTCCTAAGCCCCACAATCAATTGGCTCCTCTCACGAAACCTTTTTAATCTCAACACCAACTGGTACGGTGCAATTATAACTTTGCCACAAACTAAAATCAAATTACCCCCCCCCCCCTCCAGCCCAAACCTCCTAAAGCCGATCCGCCGCAGAGCCTCTGTCATTTGTTTTAAGTCATTTCCTCGACGTAATTACATTTCAAACATGTCAGTTGCTATCTGTGCTCCCTCTGCCCACGACTTCATGACATTCCCGGCCTCTGTTGCTCTTCCCCGCCCATCAATTCACGCCAACCGTCTCAATAACCCTTTGGGAAACAAAGAGTCTAAAGACTAGAAAAGCCCGTCACGCAGTGGCTGCGTAAACTAAGTAGATTTCCCAGGTAGAATTTTAGAATAGAGAAATTTCACGAGAGCCGAACAGTTACGGCAACAGCCGAACTAGCTTTTGCCAGAAAACCCGCGACTAGAACCGAAGTAAGCCGATCTGACATCGCCCCTTACATGCACAAACTTAATAAAAATAAAAATATCTCGGTTAATATTCAAGATACCGAATAAATATATATAACAATATCAATAGTAAATTTAATTTACAATAACATTGGTTTTATACAATTTTTCGATCCGACGTATAGTAACGGAGATATTTCGAATTTTCCAAAATTAGTTCACGAGTTCGCTAAGAGAGCACGCTAGTGTCACAGTACTTATGGCTCAGTGGGAATCGACGGCCCCTCGGAATGATTAACCATTATGACTCTCCCAGCTCCCCTCCACAGGCAGGCTGAAAGCGAGAGCTGACCATAGAGACTCTGGAGGCCCGCCGGCCTAATGGAAGCCATTCATCCATGCCCTCTTTGGATAACGGGGGTTTTACGTAGAGTTGATCACTCACTTCGTAAACTCTGACCACGAATCCTTCGAGTCTCGCTCGGAGCCGGCTAAAAGTGATGCCAACCAACCATTTATAAAAAATATACTTACGGGTATGTATGCCATCCTGATCTATATGCTACCCATTGCTGGTGCAACCATCGCGTTTCTTCGGATTCTACACTTTTCATATTATTATATTCACCAAAATCCGTAAGATGTTTGATGTCTTCCAATTAGGTTTCCAAGGCCTCCCACAGCCCTTATGTCCAGTGGCCTTACCTTCAAACACATTGGTGATGAACCCATTGTGCCCTTTTATATATATATATATATATATATATATATATATATATATATATATATATATATTGTTTACAGGTTAAGTAAAGCGGTCACACTTCCACAATAAACTTGTTATTGTCCATTGTGGAAGTGTGGCCGTTTATTTCCTACTTGCCACACACATCATTCTGTACATAACACGTGTTTATTTTTAACAAGCTTTGTTTATATAAACTACAAAAATACAAGGAAAAATGTTTTTTTAAATTAAAACTATTTAACAACAGGAAATAATATAGTTTAAAATGATGAACTCAGACTTTAAATAATTAAATTAACAATAGATCGGTTTCAAGTTTTCCAGACAATTTATACACATGGTCTATGTCATTTATAGAGAAAATAAATAATTAGAAGAGTCTATAGGTTGTACTGATATAAATTATATATATATATAAATATATATATATATATATATATATATATATATATCTTTGTGTGTGGGAATTGTTGCTCTTTTAGCCTGGCGTCGATTGAAGATGCGTGGATGAGATGTGTATGGTCGGATTCCCAGGAGGAAGGCTAGGTTTTATTTAACTGCCCAGCCCCTTGGGGGATGCTAAGCGAGTTGTGAGAGATTGGCCGATAGACTTCTTGTAGCTGGGAGAGGGGTATAGAATAGCAAATTAGCAGAAGGTTGTGTAGAAGGAGCGGGAGGCCTCCCATGAGATGCGGGACCCAGTGTGTACCTTGTCAGCCCTTGGAAGAACTGTGTAAGTCTGCTGGGTACACGTTACACTCTTTGCTCAACACAGCCTCCTCGGGGACCCCAGCCCCTGTATCCAGCTCCAGTTTATTTGCTCCACTAAGGACATTCGATCTCCCCCCACCTTCACATACAGGGATCATCTCAGGGGGAACAACAGCAGTACAAACACACGCTCGCGAATAGTCAACATCTCTCCAAATAATATACATTTCCTTAGCTACCATCAGGTTTCTGTGGCTTGCATCACAACGAACAATGTTTACTACCTAGTAGCAGCTCTAACTGGACACGGACTCGCTTCTTGCTTCTTCACACCAAGAACCGAATTCGAACAGAAAGCGTTGATATCGATGGAAACGGACAAAGGAAGCCTTGAGCCTCCCGTATGAGACTATACAACAAGAAGAATGAAGAGAATTCCACTCGAGGCCTGAATTAATGGAGAGCCCTCCCATCCTAGCCCTTCCTTCATAAGCTGACTAATCATAGGCATTAGCCTGCTCCAGTTTTCGAACAACTAACCTAATGAACCTCCAGTCTTGCCCCATTGACATTGTGCCGGACACAACGAAGACTGGGCACACACATAGTGAAAATATAAGGAGTTGATATCAGACTTCAAATGCAACAAAAAAGCCTTTATGAGATATGACCAAATTTCGAAAAGGGAAGTAATCAATTTAAGCTATGTGCCTTATCAACTATATTTATTTATTAACATCCACATTTTTCTTCTATGACTAATTGGGACGGGTTATATACAGGTTACCACCCCTTTTTTAGCCAGGGTGGGGCTACGGCGGGAATCGAACTCGCCACTCTAGGTTTACCGTACGAGATTAGAGCCAACGCTTTAACTCATATGGCTAACCTGAGCCCCTTTGTCAACGATAAAAACCTATTCAATGCGATAATTTTTACATGATTGTAAAGAATATTGACTATTACTGCAGTTCTATTAATATTTGGGAAAAACACTGAATGTTGTATTATTATTCAAATAAAAAACGTTATTTGTTTTTCTATCGAATTGCAGTATCTCCTATTTTGGAAAAACTTCTAAATTCTGTTGAACTTTAACCAAATTTTGAATCAGCATTTGTTTGAGGAATTATAGGGATGGCGCTTCCGCTTGTAAAAATTCTGAGGTAAGATTTTGCTTTCTAAAAATAATAATTTTTATTTTTTCAGTAAACGCTATTGTAATAGTATATAACAAGCTTATTATCAGTAACCCAGTATCTAAAAAAACGCACTTTAATTGTATTTTAATAAACGTCCACTGCTCGTTCTATTACCGTTTTCATAAGGATAATTGTCAAGAGATATTATCTTGGTTGAAAGATTAAAGAACATAGACGTTCACAAGAGTGGTTTGCTTAAGTAGATGTAAAGTAAGAAAATAAGCTGCGCGCGCGCGTGCGTGACTGTGTGTGTGTCTGAAAATTTCTTAAAATCGAATTTAAAGCGACAAATAACATGTTACTACAGTACTTGCAGAACTTGGGCTCCTCCTAGATTCTAGTGTCCCAGCTTCCGCAAGTCCTCCTTCAGACCATCAAGCCTTCTCTGCCGCCTCACGCCATTTTTCTGGGTATCTCATTTGTCTCCACTCGCCTAACCCGTTAGCTCCAACTGTCCAAGGGATTGTCTCTCAAGTACTCTCAGGCCTCCCTTAGTGAACATCCACGTCCTACTCCCATATATAGCGAGTTACTGAAATACTGATTATAACCGTGAAATCAGAGCATAATGCAGTTTATTTATTTGTCATTCTATGAAATGTAACGAGATAATTTGTATGGAATCAAACTAGCGGATGGTTAGAATCATCCCTCTCTGTGTAATATCTGTAAATTCCCATTGTTAATGTTACTCTTACTCTTCACAAAGATATGCATGAACATATTCTCGCATGAGGGAAGCTGTATTCATTTTCGATTCAGTAGCCCGCGGAAGAGTGAAATAAGTTTGTTGTAAGTCGGTATTATAATAAACGGATTAAAGCGTAAGGCGAACTGAATAAGATTTTGTTGAGGGGTGGGGGGGGGGGGGTTGTGGGGGTGTTCCTCCAGAGATTGTGGGGGGGGGAATCGAAAGTGAGGAACCGTACTGCATTCCCCCGTATTAGAAACGTCATTCATAACGGCCCTATTCAAGGTTCCTATAAGGATTCTTCATTGCTCCGCTTATTCACAGGCTGGTGACGTTTACTAATGGGTGATTTAATCGTCGGGGGAAGCGGTTTGGAGGTTACATTCAGCCGAATTCATTCAGCCTTGAGGAAAGCTCTATTGTAATTGAAATTTCTGAAGATGTCGGTAAGGCGGCTGGCGGAGTCGGCTGGCTGCCTGCGGATCCTCAGATAGAACACATTGCAAGGAACCATTGTTAATCTGGCTCAATACTCGTGGGCCCGCGCTTCAAATCCCTCCTCCTCTGATTTTAATTAATACTCCGTTTCCGGGAGAGGGATCCCGTATCAAAATACCTCTTTGAGCGACACCACCCCCCCCCCCGCACCAAGCACCATCCTGATTTATAGTCAGCCTCTGCTGGATGACATCACTATTGGATCCTCTCCTCGGGATGAAGCACGGGGATTTAGGAACCTCCCCCCACCCCACAAACCCCCACACAAATTGGTTTGTCTTTGATTAATCAAATATCTTTACTCCCGAATTTCCTGGACTGATTTAACAAACACATTCCACGCAATAAGTCCCTAATTGTATGGTTGCTTTGAAAACACTTTCCGAGCCCATTGCAAACATTCTATCTGATGAAGAACTTCTAATCAGCAGATGTCTACGCAATAATCTATTTGATTGAACAAACTTAGTTGTTTGTGAAACAGACTTAAATGCATTTAGTAATCCTAGAGTCGTGGTTCCAATTCCCCCTGGTCAAAAGGACTTTATTTATTGAGGAAACTACGCAAAAACACATAATAAGCCACACAAATACACGCGCACAAATACATATTCGTGCACACACATACACACCGGTGAACACACACGGGCACACAAAAACTCGCACTTACTCACACATGCACATGTGTACACACACAACACACGAGCGTACCCAGACATATACACGCGTGTACACACACATACAGACGCGCGTAAACACACATACACACACAAACACACGCGCGTACACACATACACACCGGTGAACACACAGGGGCACACAAAAACTCGCACTTACTCACACATGCACATGTGTACACACACAACACACGAGCGTACCCAGACATATACACGCGTGTACACACACATACAGACGCGCGTAAACACACAAACACACGCGCGTACACACATACACACCGGTGAACACACACGGGCACACAAAAACTCGCACTTACTCACACATACACATGTGTACACACACAACACACGAGCGTAAACACACATACACTCACAAACACATGCGTGTGCATACATACATATGCGCCTGGAGTTTTAAAGGATTTGTACGGTATTTGTTTTCACATTCAGCACTTAAAGGACCCATATTCTTTGTGATGTGATTTTTCATTAGCTATTTTATCAATTCTAGGTTACGTAAACCTACACACGTGTGCCATTTTTCCACATACGCTTGATATCTTTAACCATCTCCTGCATATCGCACTTCTTTGGTATATGGCGTTGGATGTGATTCTTAGTAAATCCTGTCTCTCATTATTAAATAATAATATGAAGTATTAGGACATTTTAGCAAATGTTAGGTTGGAAAATATGTTGGGAAGGGGAGATGGGAGTGAGTATCGTCGGGGGATAATGGCTAAGAAAGTCTGTTGATGAGGGCATCTGGAGAGGAGGCAATTCGGACTTATCCCTCCAATAAATTTAAATAGCTCCCAGCTCCGAAGACTGCTCATCCCGGCTTAATCCTAGCGGGGGAGGGGGTGTGATCGCCAACCCTTTATCGCTCCACCCTCCCATCGCCTCGAGACATCCCCTCCACTCCCTCCTTTTCCTCCCAGCTCCTATCGAACCGTACCAATTATTTCAAACGGCTACATTTGTCTTAGCGCTAAGTCTTTTCAATCAGTTCCACCTCTTTACTCCCTTTCATTATCCCCCTCCCCTTCCTCTTCAACGGCCGACAACTCTGCAGAATTAAATTTGAATCGGTTTAACTAACAGATTCGCCGATCCTTGGAAATATCTTCTTTTGTCCCATCTACAATTAAACAACGCTTTCAACTTCTTCATCATTATTCCTTCCTCCTTAAGTTTATGGGGGTAGCTACAAATGAGCCATTTTAATGGAGTATTAGGGTAGGTTTCCTTTAATAGACTGCCACTAAAAAGAAAAAACAAACAATATTCTGTTTTTCTTTCCAATATCAAATTTCCATATGATAAGGAGAATAAATAATCTTCAGATCCAGTCAATCACTTTATAAGCAGATTTCCCTTCAGGGAAATCAGCTATTGTGGTCGTGCTCATGACGCTCTAGCGGTCGCACTTTTTGTTTAATCGTCTCCAAACTGGATATATAAGCGTATCATGTAAAAAGGCTGAAATCGGATTTCGGGGGAGGGAGGGTATAGAGGGGTGAAATTTCGAAATATCTTCGTTATTATACGTCGGATAGAAATAGTGATTAAGACCAAAGTTATTGCACAATTAATGTCCTATGAATGTTGTCATATACTTTTTATGTAATACTGAAATAGTATCTATCTAGAGCACACATAGTTTAGAAATAGTCGGTTATAAGTAGAATCAAATTCCAATAGTGCCAGCATTTATCAGGAAATATGTTAATACAATTAACTGTGTGGGCGGGCCTCCGTGCGACTTTCTCTTCCGCTTGAGATTTATAACCTCACTAATACGAATTATACATAGAACTACCATATAAGTCGAAAAACAACATTACTACGCCTATAACTAATAAACATTAATTAATACTAATACAATTGATTACCCCCGCTATAGTTTTAGCGAATACCTCGTTTATACTTTGTTAAACGACAAAAGTGGATACATCAAAAGTTATTCTAAATAACAAATAAAATGTGTATGTAATGTGCATGAGATAACAGGCTTCCAGGATACCCCCCCCCATGTCATCCACAGAAATGTTAACATAGCTCATTTTGATGGAGGAGAGGATGCTATTTCACATACCGAGTTTTCTTTAATTCGGTTGTTTTTGCGCCCAATAAAATTGTTGACTTCCGCTATAGGTTTTAGCGTACATCTTCGTTACTTCAGTACACAAAAAAAGTATATATATATATATAACAAAAGCTACTTTAAATAACACAATAACAACGTATGTTACGTGCATCCGTTGAAAAACCAATGGGAAACGGAATATCGCAATTTTTCATATCAGGCCTCCCTTATAACCCCCACTCCCGTTTGAACCTATAAATTCTAATATAGCTTATAATCATGGATGAATTAATGCTAATTCACATACCGAGTTTTGTTAAATTCGGTTCAACCGTTAGTGCCCAATAAAATAGTTGGCTCCCGCTTTAGTTTTTGGTGTATATCTCGTTTATACTTTGTTGTAAAACAAAAGTGAATATAACAAAAGTTACTCTAAATAACAGAATAAACAATTTTTGTCATGAGTGTATCTGGCGATAAACCAATAGGAAACGAAATATTGCTATTTTTAATTTCAGGCCTTCCCTAAAAACCCCACTCCTGCGCGCCCCTAGAAATTTTGGTACAGTTTATTATCATGTAGGAGTTACTGCTAATTCACATACCCAGTTTTTTTTTTTTAACTCGGTTGAGTCTTTTGTGCCAAATAAAATTGTTCACATCCGCTATAGACTTTGGCGTATATCTCGTTTATAATTCGGTATAAGAAAAAAGTATATATAACAAAAGTTACTCTAAATAACAAAATAAATAACTTCTGATATCTGCCTATTTGCCGAAAAACCAATAGGAAACGAAATATCGCTATTTTTAATTTCAGGCCTCCCTTATAACCCCCACTTCTGTTTGTCTAAGAGAATTTTAATATAGCCTAAAGCCTAAGTTGGGCTAGTAGTAATATACATACCAAGTTTCATAAAATTCGGTTCACCCGTGAAAAGGTAACAAACAAACACACACGAAAGAAACAAAATGCAGGTTGGTTGTCTGTGACATGTGAAACGAAAAGTTATCGTGAAATTTCCCGAAAAAAATCAATGTACAGACAGAGGTTACAATTTTATATATATATATAATTTTGAACGGACGGATATATATAATTTTTTGTCATCTCGTATGTTGGATCAATGGTCATTTGAAGAAAGTTAAGGGAAATCTGCTAAAAAAAAGGTTATACTAAGTTATTTGAAGATCATTATATATTAAAAATGACGTTTCGTATTTTCCATATTTTTAATAGGTACGTAGGAATTAGCAGTATTGTATTTACGCCCCCCCCCCCAAATTCCCAAGCCTCCTCTAAGGAGCATTTTCATTTAAGAAACAAAGGTCAAAGGTTTAAATCTGTCAGATCTTAAAATATAGGCAGGCATTTATCAGCATAGAAGTAAAAACTTATTAAACTAAGAGCTGAAAGAGTTACCAATGTTGTGAAACTGTTACCAAGTTTCTTTAACTATAAGCTGTTATATTATGAAACACATTATATAAAGTCTAAATACCAAATATTGTTCTAATTGAACTTTTACGATTTGAGGTAAATATAAATACTTGACGTACGAGGGAAATCTGCTTAGTTCACGCTGTGACTGACTTTTTTCGTAACTCAAGTGTTTAGAGAGTTATTCGTATTTGCTTGTTTTTCCCTCCAGTAACGTAATTGAAATAGAATCTCGATCCATTCTCATCGTCGCTTTGGCTGTTGGTATTCGTACGTGTGTCCGTTAGTTGGCGTCTTTCGTTTAGTAGTTGTTGTGGTCTAAATATTGTTTCTGAGCTGGTGTGGAGCTGTTCGTTATAATGTATCCGTTGAATGTCCGTTGTTTATAGATCTCTATGTTTTCTAATATGTCCAATCTCCGTCCTTTTGTTTGTCTGTGGAGGAGTTTCATGCTGTCGGCTATATTTGTAGGGTCGTGACAGTGATCGTAGCACAACCTAATACGGATACGGGCAACGACCTACTACACGAAAACAGTTTACCTGACACATGCCATAACTACCCTTCGTTTGACTAATGTAAACAAACAGACACAGACTACAACGTAAAAAATCTAATACGGCAAACAGACATATAAAACTTACTGACCAACGGATACCTAAATAAGTAAAACTCTATACGGCTTGAAGATGGTGCCTTTGCATCGAAAGCGCTTGCCAACTGTACTCAACCATTAGCCACGGGCGGCGGTCTACACCGATAGATATGACAACAGTATCATCTATACTGGCGGCTCCAACCCATTAATAAATTTATGTTAACTCTGTAATTGTTTCAATGGCCAACGACTGTTTGCATCTTTAGTATTTATCGTCTGCTTATAGAACAGTTGCGTATTCTGTATGTCACAGTCTTACAATAAGTTACAGGTAAGGTTTACTGATAAAGATCCCTGACTTCTCTTAGTAAGAAAGAATCTCACCTATATTTAATCAATTCACTAGGGAGGCGAGCTGTTGGTGGCAAGGAAGTTGTTTACCAAAAGTGGATAAAAATCTCAAAGAAGCTGGTTGATAAGATGTTTGATAGGATGTTTATCCTGACCGTAGCCATAGGATCCCAGCGGCTAGGATGTTTGTCAACGCCCCTAATTCAGGAAATAGCCAATAAAATGATAAGCTCTTGTTTCAACAGGAGCCGTTTCTTATCACTTGCTCAGGGCTCTAAAGATTTACCACTCCCCTACCCTTGGTACACAGGCCCTCTACTTTTGTCATACACCAAATAACATTTTTTTCTGGTCGATACTTTTTCCTTTTTAGTTTTTAATTTATGAGAAGATTTGATCAGATAGGGAAAGGGAAGTGTTGTTTTCCCCCCTTTTTTGTTTCATATATACCTCGGGGACACCTGCCTTCCAAGCTGAGCCTCTCTCTAATCTCTTTTCACTACAATCAAGTACACAGTTCATAACTAAAAATAAAATATTACTTCATATCTTCTTTCTTATGATTTTCGTTATCTTTTTTTATTACAAGATCATTTTTTATTTTATGTTGGGCTCCAGCCATGTGCATCTGTTTCTACCAATCTCTCAGTGTTTCGATTATTACAAGCTAGGTGGACATAATTATTTTTCGATATTTTTACGTCTGTTTCGACCAATTAAGTAACGTGATTATAAAACAAAAAATCTTTAATTAAATACAGAGAGGATTGTCAGGAGAATGAGTAATTAATATTTAAGCTTCAAAAAAGTATAAAAGGACAATTGTAGAGCGTCAGTAATTTAACCAGATTGATTCTATAATATGTTTTAATACGACTTACAATAACGGAGATATTTTGAATTTTCGAAATTCCTCCCTCTAAACCTCGACGTCGCTGGTCCGATATTAGCCATTAACTACTATGAACTTTAATGTTGAATAAAACGGTTAAATATCGATTTCTCCCGAGATGCTGGACGGTAGTGGAACCAATTGATGGGTTCAATAAAAATACCTTGTCCTCTACTAGTCTTTTAATTTATGCAGAGTGCAATTTCAGAGTCAGAGCTCCCCATCAACAGTGCCTGCTGATAAACGAATAATAATAAACCTTAAGAAGAAATAACAATCATTGCATGGTCAACTGTAAAACAATCCAGAAAATAATGAAAAACAAATACAAATTGAGTCAAAGAGGATTGTCAGGAGAATGAGTAGGAAAAATAAATAAAAATAAAGCATATCTGTATATAATGCGAAAGACAATTTACCTAGTGAAATGAAATGTGTTTATTGCCATTAAATGTTATCATAGCATAATAGGATACGTCAAATATTTTTTTTGTTTCTGTAAACAATTTTCTAATATTATGTCAATTAAATTCTTTACAAATTATTGAAGTATATATATAATACATTAGTTAAAAAAAAATTAGGTCAAATTCTAAGAATATATAGTATAATATTCATCAATTTAAATTATAACACACAATAAATTAGTTTCATTAACAATCTTAATACAACTCTAAATATGTACAATTGTTTTACAACTCTAAAACAAAACAAAACAAATTTATTAAATTTTCTGATAAGTACCGAGTCGTTGAGTGCCCTATGGAGTACTAAAGATATATTTGCAGACTCGCCGGGGGTCGTCTAATTCATGTTAATTCCAAGCCACGTAGGAATAGATGGAAATGAAAAAGCAAATGTAGCAGCCAGAGAAGCCCACCAACTCGATACCATCGCCCAACAACAATTAAATCTACAGAGCTTCATCACCTGCTCAAAGAAGATATTGATAAAAACTGGCAACATATGTGGAAGAAAACCCAGAACAATAAATAACAAAATTAAAACTTCCATTGATCCATGGAAATAGTCGTCAAGAGACAACAGAAGAGATGAAGTCGTACTAGGAAGACCCCGAATAAACCACACTTTACGCATACTTATCTTATTACAAAAGGTCAACCCCCGATATGTGGGAAGTGTAACACAAATTTAACTGTCTACCATATATGAATAGATATATTAGTATACGAATATTAGAACAAATGTAATATTTCCCATAATATAGCAGTGGCCGTTGGGGATGACCCAAAAGATTATTTAATTTTCTGAAAAATACAAATTTGTATAAAGACATTTGTTGTACCCTCATATATATCGTTAAATTTTAAATAGTATTATAAATGGAGATATAAAAATATTTACAATTAACACAATACACAATATATTACCGGGCCATGATAACCTAGTAGTTTTTCGCCATAAAACCCTAAGAAACAACAAACATTATTCTAGTAATCTCTCAGGTAAGATGCCTTAGACGGTGAAATATTTGAAGATTTATTTCGAAATATGCTTCTTAAGTGCCACCAAAACACTGTTTTCATTTAAATGAAATCGTCTCAAATTGGCCATATAAATGATATTATATAACTACAATTATTATTCAGTTATAATGACACATCAATTGCAAATAATTTTTTTAAGCAACATCAAAAACATTTTAACTTGATTCCAAAGGTATTTATTCTATTTTTTTTTCGTTTTAATACACTACAAATGCCAATCATTTTTTTTTAGAACGAATTACCATAAATTATTATTTTATAAAACTGGACCATCGATATACGTAATTATGAATATAATTACAGATATTTCCTGCCAATAAAAAAAACGTTTGACTGATATGAAATAGACTTCGGTGGCTGAAGGTCAGTTACAGGAATCTGTTCTTTATTTCCAATCAGATCCAAATAAAAACATTCTAAGAGAGGAAGGGCCGCCCTCCCCGGATGGGTTTTCTAATCTATAGTTATTGTTCACGATCAGTCAGTCAGCTCTGAGACAGGTTGAGCCCGTTAAATTATTCTTACACACCTGAGAAGAGCTGTTTTAATATATTTTTTGTTCCGGCGGCTAGCAATTGAGGGAGCGGGCCAGGAGAGCAGGGCTACAATAATTGGAATCTGTAATCGATATGTCAGCCAGTCAGTCCCCTGTCAAATATACCCTTTAATTAGAAAGGCTTGGAAGGGGGGAGCGTGAGACGGTAAGGCCGCTTCCCACTAGATCTCAAGCCGCGGTCCCAATCCGCCCTCACTTCTGCTTCAACGGATTCGCAAAAGAAAGAAACAATTCCAAATATCTCCCCGATTATGAGTCAAATCGGTTAGTGTCACGAAGGGGCTGCATAATCTGAGCAGATCACCCAACACCTGGAATTGTACACTAGCAACGTCACCATTTATTCTCCATTAATATTAAAATTATGTAACTATTTTTTATTTATATTTTTCAATCATTATTCGTATTTAATGATTTTTTTATAAAGCTTCATTTTCAAGTTTTTACTTACATCTATTAGTATGTGTATCATGCAAATATGCGTGGGAAGCGCAGAGAAATAAAATCCCTCCACATAGAGTTATTATGTAGAGGAAATATAGAAACTTTCTAATAACTACGTTTTTAGCGTAATCGCGAAGAACCTCACTGTGTAAACGCTTCAAGTAAAAAAAGTCCGTCACGCAGGGGCTGAGTAAACTAAGCAAATTTCCGTCGTGAAGTTTAACAAGAGATAAATCTACATACCGGTAACGCAACAGCACCGTGTATATTAAGTGAATAAATACAAACGATAATAAGAAACCTCACGACGGAAAGCATCTCAAATGTAAACAAACAGTTCTGCCAACATCTTACCGGAAAGAAAAATAATTACTGTAATATATCTGAATATAACATATTAATTTGATTGAAAACTATTTACTATATCGAGTACTGTAATTTATAATGAATAAGAATAATTTTTATCACAATCAATCAAATTTAAGTAGTCCAAAAACTTAAGAAGGGGGGGGGGTCACCAGGACAAATTTGCATGTATCTCGTATAATAAATGTCTCTTGAAAACAATATTTTGGTATTTAAGCTTCGAATGATGTGATTTCTTACATAACCGAGTATTGTTTATGTAACATGAGTAGAAGTGGGGGTTTGCTGGTAGCTGAAAACTGAAAAATGCACATATCTTGGTCAATATTCAAGATAGGGAATATATGTATATAACGTTATTTATAGTACATTTAATTTTCTATAAGATTTATTATATACCTTTTTTCGATCCAACTTATATTAACGGAGATATTTCGAATTTTCAAAATGCTCCCCCTCTAACCCCCCCCCCCAAGATCCGATTTCATCCATTAACGACCTCGATCTTTCTATTTACATAAAATGAGTAAATATGGAGTTTGGTAACGATCAAACAATAATTGCGACCGCTGGAGCGGTAACAGAAAATACATACATATATATATATATATATATATATATATATATATATATATACAGTTTTGAACGGACCTCATTTTCGTCATCTCCTAGGAAGGACCGATTGACATTTCAAGGAAAATTTCGAAAATCGCGTCATGATTACGATCTCAAAGCTGATTTCCTTTATAAAGATGAAATTCGTCAATGACCAGGAAGAGTAAGGCTATAGAAAAATAAACTTGTAAAATCAGCAATATCTCCACTTTACTCCAACTGACCAATGAACATCGTATATATTCAATTTTACCGATAAAGTAATACTCCAGAATTATTAAGTTAAGATATTTCTCTAAATTTTATATTAGCTGAGACTAGTTTTACTGTTAACGCTCTAGTGTTAGCAATATTGTTTAATCGTTATCAAATTCGATATTTAAACGTTTTTCCTGAAAATAAAGGTCAAGTTCATTACCGGCTGAAATCGGATATTTTTATCTATACCAGGGGTCTCCAAACTTTCCAGCCTTAGGGCCATACTGATTACTCCAGTAAGTTCCGAGGGCCAAAGTCCACTGATGAAAAAAAAAGACCGAAAAATACGCAACGTTTAAAAAAGGCTGCAAATCGGACTAACGTCCACAAAACGGCAACACTGCATATTATTAATTTTCAATAAATAAACAATAAGCCTACAACAATGTTATGAGTAGTTAGCCCATGACCATATCAATGAAGATGTCATATTAATAATTATTCAACATAAAATTAGAATACTTAAGTAAAGTAAATTTAATTTGCTTTAAAAAATATGTTCTCTAAAAGGAGTTTTCAAGTATGCTAGCTCTCCGCGGGCCGGACAAAATCTGTCCGCGGGCCGGATGTGGCCCTCGGGCCGTACTTTGGAGACGCCTGATCTATACCATACTCGATATTTACTCTTTCTATCAACACCAAAATTTTTGTTAGCGGCTGAAATCTGACCTGGAATAGTGGGGGTTTAGAGGGGGGCATTTCGAAAATTCAAAATATCTCAGTTATTACGCGTTGGATCGAAAAATTGTATGGAATCAATCTTATTGCAAATGACATGTTCTATAAATGTTGTTATTGTACATGTATTCCCTATATTGAATATTAATCGAAATATTTCCATATTTCAGTTTTCGGCCATGAAACCCCACTCCTATTTATGTCATATTAGCTATAACCAGTTATATCATGAACCACTTCATTCCAAGGTTAATACCAAATATGGTTTTCATTGAACTATTACATTCTGAGACACATGCAAATACATCATGTCATGACGTCATCAATTAAGATTCTTATTGTGTAATCACTACCAAACTCGATATTTAACGTTTTAAGTAAAAATTAAGGTCATGTCAGTTAATGGCTGAAATCCGTCCTGTGGGAGTGGGGGTTTATAAGGGAAATTTCAAAAATTCGAAATATCTCCGTTATTATGCTTTGAATCGAAAAATTGTCTAGAATCAATTTTGTTGCAAATTTAATGTTCTATAAATGCTGTTTTGTATATGTTTTCTCTATATTGAATATTAACCGAGATATTCCTATATTTTAGTTTTCGGCCATTAGTAAATCCACACTCCTAACAATAAGCAGTTATATCATGAACCACTTCATTCCAAGGTTAAATAACTTTTATTATATAAAAATAGTGAACTTTTACTTTGTTAGATATATGCAAATACTTTTTGAGATAACGTCATAAATTAAGATTTTTCGTTCTTTACTCAGAAATGTTTATTTGATCTAAACTATAATCGATATTTAGCCGTTACAGTAAACACTAAAGATCATATTTCTTATTGGCTGAAATTGGACCTGGAACAGTGGTGGCTTAGAGGGGGGGGGATTGAAAATTCAGAATACCTTCGTTATTATGGGCTGTGTCGTAAAATGTTATAGAACCAATTTTGTTAAACATTTGATTTTCTATAATTGTTGTTCTATGCATTTTTGGTAACTCGAGTATTAAGCGAGTTATTCGTAATTTCTTGTATTATGGAGATAATTACTTGTATTCTTTGTATACTTGTTGATATGAGAGCACAAGTGTTATACCAGCACTTGGTAAATCAGCTTAGTTCACGCAGGCCCTGCGATACGGAACTTCTTAAACTTTTATTGTATTCGATTAGAGGGTCTTCGATCATTTGGAACTGACTTGGCCAGAATGTCCGCAATTTCGTTACCCTTTAGTCCTATGAGGAATAACGGGACGTGGTTTTGAAACAGTAAATATTTTATCTGTAAATAACGAGTCGCCTCCTGTTAACCATTTTGTCATTTATTAATTCTAGAAATGTTATTTTAAAGTGATTTTCTTTTAATTATGATTTAATAATCGTCTTTAAATGGGTGGCCTCCAGATAATAGATTATTACCTATTTTGATACGAATATTTTTTTTTCAAAATATAACTGAACTATTTTTTTTTTAAATGCAGTTGTATACCTTCCTAAAATATGATTAGGCCAAAATATCTTTTGATAACTATTTCATATCAACGATAATTACTACTGAATAAAATAAGGGGGGGGGGACAATGTTAGATGAATTTCATTGACTTTATTCTGTTGGTCATCATTCAATGCTAATAGTTTAAGGATATCATTATCATTTAATATTTTGGAGAATGAATATAAAGCTGCTTAATCAAAGGGGCTCTCCTAAGTACTCAATTATTTTAGTATGCAAGAAAGCCATTAAGTATAGGAAAGCTGAAATGCAGGCTCATAAAATACTAAAAGCCAGGGCGAATAAAAAATACGATAGGTAAAATCGTCATGGGATTTTATGATATGTCATCGCCGGATTCCTTTTCGAAGAGGGCTGAAACAGCTAGAATATTAAATTATTATCCCCCCATCAAGTTCTCCATTCCCTGATATCTGATCCTCCAGATATGAACGGCTAACGAAACGAATCGGGGGATCCACTTCGACCAAATATTATGCTAACAAGAATGGGTGGCCTAAAATTATATCAGCTTCAGGGTAGGGTGAGGGAGGTGGGTGCTGTAGGGGGGGGGGGGTCACGGATCGAGGAGGTAGGGAGGAGAAGGGATGTGGTGAAAGGGAGCAAATATCAAATGGAGATGTAGAGGTCGGGTGAAAGAGAAATAATGCAGGAATGAAAGTGGGAAAGGAGGACCGAGTGAGGAGGATTGAATGAAGAAGGAGCAACTGTGCAAAGCACATAGAATGAGAAAGGCTGATAGAATGCAAGATGAATGCCGGAAAACGGAATAAACGAGGAAGAATATTGCGGGGAGAGGAAACAGAAAGCTTGAAAGAAAATAAGCTCAGCTTATACATTGATGTTGGGGGAGGTGACGAACTTAGTTAACATCAGACCGGAAATGAAGCTTAACAGAAGGAACACATAGAAGGAGGAGAGGAGCAGAAGAACGGGAATATGATGAGAAATGGTTTGATAGAAAAATCTATGAATGGAATAATATGTTGAATTATAGAATTAGGAAGGGACTGAGAGAGAATGATTGAAAGGAGTGTTCACAAGATTCGTTGAAGGAGCGAAAAAGTATAGGATGAGATAGATAGATATAGAGACAAGATGAAGAAAGAGTAGGGAAATTAGAATAATATTTGAATAAAAGAAAGCATGTTGGGATAGAGCAAGAGAGAGAGGTAGGTAGATACTTTTACAGACAATAGAAATACATGTTTATTACTGCACTATTTAGAAATTAGCTCTAACGACGATACAGAATTGATATTTACTATGTTCCGGATGAGATTTACCGTGTTCCAGAAGTTGTCTCAAAATCAGCGGATGTTGGACCCCTCTGTCGAAGATGTGGCAGGGAAATCGAAACACCGGCCCATGTGGTCGGGAATTGTCCACATAACATGTTGCTGATCACAAGGCTACATCACCGGGTAAAGCATGCTATCATGGAGCTCCTGAGAGCAAAGAATTTCACATGCTTTGAAGAGATGTACGCTGTCGATGACGCAGGGTCAACGAGGTACGCGGACATCATTGCCTTCAAAGAAAATTGTAAACTTGCCTAAACCCTGTACCCAACGATAAGGTACGAGAGCAACTAACCAGATCAAGCGGAGAAGATCCACGTGGAAAAGAAAAATATTTATGGGAAATGTTACTCTGAGAAATTCAGGGAACATTTGTTGAGCGGGATTTTCTAGTGATAGGCTCGTGGTTCGGTGCCCGAGGAACGGTCCCTAAGCTTACCCAGAAATTTTTTGACGAGGTGGGAATAGACAAGAAGGTTCTTCAAACCTTGGTCGGGGGTATCATTATTGATACTTTAGGGATTGTTTCCAACCATATATTTTAACTTTATCTTTGACCAGTGATCTTATTATAGATTGATGAATCATGTTATTCTAATAATAAAGTCTTTAATTTATATCTAGTGATATACACCTTTTAGGTTGCTGGCTATGTTAAAATATTTTAGTTATTTATCTGACTAGATACAATATGTATTGTTTTACTTAGCACTGGTATTGTCCTAGGGATTGATTTCAGTTGCTGTGAGCTTCAGCATCTCAATGTATATAACTTTGTACAAAAAGTGATTCTCTTATTGCTAGACACATAAAAAATGAAAACTAATATAAAAATGGTTTAATCATATCCCCTATCTCGGTCATTAGAAAATGAATAATACAGGCCTTTCAGAATGATGATGTTTTTACTTCTTTAGGCAAAGCGTTTAACCCCCTTTCAGCAATAGCAGGGAAAGGCTGGTGATATATGTTTGTTCAGTTGGAAATTATTCTTCAGTCTTTCACTATGCTCACAATTACAGATTTCTTCATATAGATGTCTAGGTAATCTAAGATCCAGAATCTTCTTTGCAAGCCATAATATATGAAGGCTTAGAAGTTAGCCGTCCAAGAGATTTTATGTACGAAGTAATTTGCTCATTTCTTTTAGCATTAAATATGTACCCTGCAGGTGAACTATCTGAACTTCAATGTCGTCTGTAGATGTGATATCTATGTGCACCGAAACATCGCAAACATTTTCTATTGTATTCATCTTTTGTATAAAAACTTCCTTCCGACACGAAGGATGAAATCGTTACTAACATCTATGAACCGGAAACGAATAAATACCAAGATGACTTTCAGTTAATGGGAAAAAAACAAAAGACATAAGACATATTTAATTATATTAACAACAAATTTTTTTTAGAATTCGCAGCAACCGAATAATCATTAATGAAATATATTATAATTCAAACAGACCAACTATATTTGTTATGTCTCAGTAGGACATGCATACAGATGAGCCCTGTGTGTGTACTTACCCCCGGGCTGTCGAAGACTAGGTGATACTCCTCTCGGATCCTTCCGGAATATCTAATTATAACTCCAAAATGGGTCAGGAACATTCCTCAGTGAGCCAAATAGTCGTTTTTTACTTCACTTATTTTATAGTGTCAATGAAAGGGTTAAAAGTAAGTATTCCAAAAACAATGTTATTCGTCGCAGTAAGCATTGTGGCACCATCATTTCCTAAAATAATTTTAATAGCCTTACATGAAGGATATGGTATGATTTTATACAGAAAAACACAATCTCTCGACGGACATCAATGAAAAAAGTCCATCTCGCAGGAGCTGCGTTAACTAAGCATATTTCCTACGTGACTCGTGTATTAGCATTTAACTCTAATAGTAAATGTTCAGTGAAAACAATATTTGGTATTTATGCTTCAAATAAAGTGCTTCATAATAAACCAGCTTATGGTTAGTATGATATGATTAGGAGTGGGGATTTTCTCAAGGCCGAAAACTGAAAAATGCGAATATCTCCGTTAATAATCAACGAAATGAAAAAACGTATATAGCATCTTTTATAGAACATTACTTTTACAATAAGATTGGATCTATACAGTAATTCGATCCGAAGCATAATAACGGAGATATTTAGTTGTTTTTTTTTTTTTAAATTCCCCCATCACCCCCCTCACCCCTGTACGATTTCAGCCATTAACGAACTTGATCTTAAGTTTTACATTTGGTGTGTCAACAGGGCGCTGACGATGATGCACTACATCGAAAGGGCTCTGTCACTTCAATTAATTGTTGCTGTGTAGTGTGGCCATTTTTTCTCTATATAATTCACTTCACTCAGATATAATCATTTTTATCTCTATCACTCAAGTAATCAAAGAACAAAAGATCACAAGCAATGCAAATATCTCACTAAGTAAAAGTTCAATGAAAAAAATATTTGTATTTCACCTTTGAATGAAGTGGTTCATGATGTAACAGCTTATTATTAATGTGACATGAGTAGGATTGGGGGTTTACTTAAAGCCGAAAACTGTAAAATCCAAATATATCGGTTAATATTCATGAAACAGAAAATACGTATAAAACTTACTTAATGGCTATTCGATTTGCAATAAGATTTGTTCTATACAATTTTTCGATCTGACGTATAGTAACAGGGATATTTCGAATTTTCTCCTTTCTCGTCCTATTGATTCGCTATGAACTAATTATTTAAGATTTTACGATCTAAACTACACCACTGACTGACCACGATGTGATCAACAACACACTGGACATTTAACCGGAAAACTAAAGATTATATATTTGCTAATCGACCTTTAGGTGGGGGGTAAGAGGGGAGGGGGTTATAGGAAATTCCTAATATATTGGTCCCTAGGTGTCTGACCAGAAAATCGTATATTCCAATGTTGTAGGAATTTTAATTTTCTTGAGTTTGAAATTATTGTTTTATACATATATTTTCATTGACTGGGATATGGACCGAGTTATTTGTATTTTTTAGACGATTTTTCTTATGCGATATCAGCTATTGAGGTTGTACTCATGACACGAGTTTTGATCAATTTACTCAAATGTCCATCAATCCTCCCTATAGGAGATGACAAAAATGAGGTCCGGTCAATTATATATATATATATATATATATATATATATATATATATATATATATATATATATATATATAACGCGCCATTGATCCTACCTAGTAGATGACGAAAATGAGGTCCGTTCAAAACTGTATATATATATTTGTCTGTTACCGCTCTAGAGGTCGCAATTTTTGTTTGATCGTTACCAAACTCGACATTTAGTCGTTTAATGTAAAAAAAAAGATCAAGTTCGTTAACGGCTGAAATCGGACTAGTGGGAGGGGGGGGGGGTTAGAGGGGAGGATATTCGAAATATCTCCGTTACTATACGTCGGATCGAAAAATTGTACAGAAACAATCTTATTGCAAATTAAATTTGCTATAAATATTGTTATATACATTTATTCTCTATCTTGAATATTAACCGAGTTATTTGCATTTTTATTAAACCTGGCGGCTAACGGACGGGTGACTCCCGCCTAAAGCTAGTTCGGCCGTTTCCTTAACTGCTCGACTCTCGTGAAATTTCTCTATTGTAAAACTTCACTTGGGAAATCTGCTTAGTTTACGCAGCCCCTGCGTGACGGAATTTTTTGGTTATCTCCTGGGAAGGAGTGATGGATATTTGAAGAAATTTTGCGAAAATTGCGTCATGAGTACGACCTCAATAGCTGATTTCCCTCAAGTGAAATTTGCTAAAACTCCTTCATTAGAGGGATACTCTGCCTGGAAAACAGGAGTGTAGGTCTCCGCTAGGAGCCAGCTCAAATATTTAAGATGGTGATCTAAGGCAGGTAACTTATCTCATATGAAGAAGTACCAAACTATACACTGAGTATTGTCATAACTTTCTGAAAGTTATTTCACGCTCCCGTCACGTAGGCCTTGTAACCGAATCTAACAAATGCTTAGAATATCTATAGGGCGGTGAGTTCGTCAAGTGGAAGAAAAGCAGACGTGTAAGAGGTAAGAGTCCAAGGATGGGAGGCTAGCATTAGGGGTTATTGAGAATTGGCTCGAGTTACGGCCCATTCCTATATGTGCTAAGCATATGTGCGGGCTGAGTGTCCGAACAAGGAGGGAATACGAAGCAGGCTCCAGCTCATGTCTCATCTCATTGTCTTTTATTCAAACAAGTACGGGACATCCACTCCACCTACTTACCTCTTGGATACATTTCACTCACGCCATCAACATTTTATACTATTATTTATATCGGCTAAAAGATGTAACAAGTAGCTCAAGTTATACCGAGCAGTGAACTTGTTCTTCAAAAATAGTATAATATATAACCATAAAAGTCCATCACTCACGGGCTCCATAAACTAAGCAGATTTCTCAAATGCTGGTACAACACGCTTGTGATCTCAGCTATTGAGGTCGTGCTCAAGACGCGAATTTCGAAATTTGTCTTCAAATGTTCATTGATCCTACCTAGGAGATTACGAAAATGAGGTCCGTTCAATACTACTCACACTCATATTCATCTCCTCATTTTCGTCATCTTCTTCAGCCATGAGGACGACCTCAATAGCTGATTTCATTTATGGGAAATCTGCTAAAATGTAGAATTTTGTGGTGCCCTTCTCGCAACCCGCCTTCCAGTTGAGTTAACTGCCAACCCACGTAAAATTCTCTGAATAAGACTATTAGGCGTCATTGAAAGCGATAATCTTCTAATTATTTTTAATTTCAAACTTATAAAATGATAATAATATTGACACATGCACACTAAATACAATTCATTCTTTCCTTTATTTTGTAAAACCGATATTAACCAACAGGATTTAATTTCAATTTTAATTTTCACCTCCATTTGTTAGTGGTCTGAAGTACTGCATAGGTTATGTTGACAATATTCATTTCATATAGCCATATATATATATATATATATATATATATATATATATATATATATATATATATATGTCTGTTACCACTCTAGCGGTCACAATTATTGTTTGATCGTTACCAAACTCTATATTTAGTCGTTTTATGTAAAGAGAAAGGAAGTCGAACTAGGGGGAGGGGGGTTAGAGGAGATAATTTTAAAAATTCGAAATATCTCAGATACTATAAGTCGGGCCGTCGGGCCGAAAAAATGTATAAAATCAATCTTGTTGAAAATTAAATTTTCTATAATTGTTATTCTTACATTTCAGTTTTCAACCGTCTGCAAGCCCCCACTTCTACTCTTGTTGCATAAACAATACACTGTTACATAATAAACCACTTTATTCCAAGCATAAATACTTTATTACACGAGATACATGAAAATATGTTCTGGCGACCCCTCCCCCCCCCACCCTTCGCGTCTTAAGTTCTTGGACTACTAAAATTTGATTGACTGAGAAAAAAATTATCCTGATTCATTATTCATTGCAGCACTAGATATATTTAGAAAATAGTTTTACACAAAATTAATAAGTTTGTTTACATTTTAGACGCTTCCCGTTTGCACTAATTCACTAAATATTGACGGTGGTGTTGTGTTACCAGTATGTAGATTTATTTATAGTTAAACTTCACGAGAGAAATCTGCTTTTTTTATGCAGACCCTGCGTGATGGACGCTTATATGTAAATAACTAATGTGTAGAAAGGAGAGTTAGTCAAAGCTGAAATCAAGAAAGCACGAATCGCTCGCTTAATACTTGAGTTACGAAAACATGCATAAAACAATAATTGTAAAGCATCATTAGTTTAACAAGAAGGGGTCTATAACATTTTACGATCCGACTCATAATAACGGAAATATATTAAACTTCCCCCCCCCTCTAAACCCCCACTATTCCAGGACCGATTTCCGACAATAAATAATATGATCTTAAGTGTAGACTGAAAGGGTTAAATATCGAGTATGTTATGGATCAGATAAACATTTTTCAGTAAAGAACGAAAAATCTTAATTGATGACGCCAACATTGAACGTATTTGCAATAGATCTCGTCATGAGTATGACCTCAATAGCTCAATTGCCTTAAGGGATATCTGCTAATAAAATTACTATTACTAATAGTAATAAGTGTTGTACATTTACAAAATGAACTGTTGACTACCATCGGGGTGGAGACCTTACTCGTCAGAAAATTAGTTAATTACCCTGGGCATTGATGTTTTAGCAGATTTCCCTTAAGGGAAATCAGCTATTGAGGTGGTACTCATGACCCGATTTTCGACAAATTTGTTCAAATGTCCATCGATCCTACCCAGGAGATGACGAAAATGAGGTCCGTTCAAAACTGTATATATGCACATATATATTACCGCTCTAGTGATCGCAATTTTTGTTTGATCGTTACCAAACTCGATATTTAGTCGTTTTATGTAAAAAGAAATGTCAAGTTCGTTAATGGCTAAATCGGACCAGTGGGAGGGGGGTTTAGAGGGGACATTTTTGAAAATTCGAAATATCTCCGTTATTAGGCGTCGGATCGAAAAATTGTAAAGAATCATGCTTGTTGCGAATTCAATTTACTATAAATATTGTTCTATACATTTATTCTGTATCTTGAACATTAACCGAAATATTTGCATTTGTATTGTGTGTGTGTGTGGTCGGCAGGAGTCGGCTATGTTCGGGATTTTCCGCCGAGAGCTAGGGCGGCCATTTCCGCAACTACTGCCGTCCTTACTATACTACTGCCGTTATTAGTAGGCAGATTTATCTATTGTAAAACGTCACGTGGGAAATCTGCTTAGTTTACTACGCAGCCCCTGCGTGACAGACTTTTATTTCTTTAGGAAGAGCATTAAACTCCGATTCAGCAACTCCACAGAGTAAATAGAGAAATATTTTGATATGATTTGTTTTTCTTATCATCAGGAATGAATCCTTCAAGTAGATTTCTCGGCACCCCAGAATTCAGTGTTTTCTTAGAAAGACAAAGCATATTAAGGCGTCTATAATCCTTCCTAAGTGAGCCATCCGAGAGCTACTATGTACAGAGTGTGCTTATTCCTTTTGATATTGAAGCTGAATCTAAAACCAGAATTAATACCCACTCTGTATTTTAATATCATCTGTTGATTTGGCGTATATATACTCTGAATCACAGCGGTACATAATTTGCAAACGAGAGAGAAGGAAGAATGAGAGAGAAATCAGTGGTATGAGTGTGCGCTTGTTTCTGTGTGTGTGTGTGTGTGTGTGTGTGTGTGTGTGTGTGTGTGTGTGAGAGAGAGAGAGAGAGAGAGAGAGAGAGAGAGAGAGAGAGAGAGAGAGAGAGGAGAGGATTGATTGATATATTAAATACCCAGATACATTTATGAATAGCAGAAAATTTACAATTATTATTTACACCGTCAGTGTTAAGGCTAAATAATTAAAATAATTTACTTCAAAATAAAATATATATATATATATATATATATATATATATATAAACCAAATAATCAAAGTAATGTTACTCTTTAAATTAATTCACCATTCATAACTTTGAAATTAATTTAAGTTTGTATCCTATCTATGGTACTTTTAATTGTTGCTACGGTCTTACTTAACTCGATATGTGATCCATACTTATTGAATATTCTGATGGCTGTTATTATGTAGGACGTATTATATACTGTGGTTCGGTGTTTCGGGATACATATTAAGTCCTTTGAGTGTCTTGTTGCTCTGTCGTGAATGTGACTTAGGAAGTAGAATTCCTCGTAAATGTATGTATGAGGGCAGCCGATTCTTCAGTATCTTCTATGTGAGGAGTAGCAAGGCCTTATCTCGTCTTTACCAAATTCTGTCCCAATCCAGCTTATTATAAAATAATAATGAGAGAGAGAGAGAGTGAGTGAGAGAGTGTGTGAGAGAGAGATTGAGTGAGAGAGTGTGTGCGAGAGAGAGAGAGAGAGAGAGAGAGAGAGAGAGAGAGAGAGAGAGAGAGAGAGAGAGAGAGAGAGAGAGAGAGAGAGAGAGCACGGTGAAGAGTAGAATGTTTGGTAACCTCCATATCTTTTTTATTTAATGAAATATGCAAATGTATATCGTTGATAATGAATTATCTTTTGTCGCCTTTATTATGTGAACAAGGAAAGGTAAGTATATTTGGCTAATTATCGACAGGCGTGTAGACGGGGAGTATAGGAGGGAAGGAACAGCAGGGTGGACCATTGTCTCTCAGCCGGGGGTGGCTATCAGATCGGGAAAGGTTCCCTTCTCTAATGTGCCTTTTTAATATTCAGCTCGACCCTTGTCAAAATATCTCCGATCCCCACACCCCCCCCCTTCACTCTCTCTCTTTCTCTCTCTCGGATAACTAATATATGGCACCTACATGTTATAATAATCGTCGGAAACATTTCTTTTTTGTTATGAAAGGTTCAGTCATTGCTTTGAATATTTATGGGGCTTGTGTGGAATTTGGAATGTATATTTGTGTCTTTACGATGATCTGAGCCTCTCTTTCCCCGTGTTACAGCTTGATTCCCACAATATGATTACTCGTAACGCTATTTATGTATACTTAAACAAATATGGACTTTGTTTTCTCCCCTGATAAGATTTTATGTCCGTCCATTTTTTTCATTTATTTTTAAAAAAAATATTATTCTCTCCTTTAGGAGCAGTCGTATTCTGAATACTAATTATTTACTGGTAAAACATTATATTCCATCTACACAAGTCTACGTACACGGATAGGTTTTTAACAATTATTACGGTGGGAGGCCACCAATTTAAAGGCGTTTATTAAGTCATATATAAAACAAAAAACACTTCATTATTTAAAATAGCACTTCTAGAATTTGTTTTAATTATAATTGTTAATTGTAAATTAGAGTTAGCCCAAAATTGGACGATGTCGCGGAGTAGCTGCATAAAGCGGTCGTCCCTGGCTATTGTCTGCCACATGAACTCTGCAAGGTAGCAGTACTGCCCAAGTCCGAAAAACGCATAGAAAAACCATTTTAGAGCTTTACAAGATTGATTCTATTACATTTTACAATCTTTCAAATAATAATGGAGATATTTTGATTTTTTTAATACCCCCACCTCGAGGGGAAACGAGCACGTCAGAAATGTAAGTAGCAATCTATAATTCGATTTAATAAATGTTGCATAGATGTAGGCACCTATTAATACAATATCTAGCAAAGAATTATTAAGGGTTTTGTTAAATTAATGTTATTTTTTTTATAGTTTTTTTTGTTGAAAAGGGTAGCCCCCGAAGAGGTGGCAAGTAAGCTACGGAACATGTAGGGCAGTTTCAATAAAGTTTGCACCGAAAAAAATGTTTTTTTATTGGTGACCCTTGCCATAAAATATGAAGAACATATAAAACATATTGGGTTCAGAATAAGAAGAATAAGTGTAAAGTAAACAGCAATTCTCTCCATTTAATATTTTTCTGACATGGTCCTCGATGAGTGTGCTCTTCCCAAACGAATCTCACCTTAATTCCCTGAGGATAGGGCAGACTGCAAGGAAGTGGAAAACGTCTTCTGGCTCCTCGAGGTTGAACAGCCAGCAAACAAAACCAAGCTCCAAGATTACATGTTGAGCTACTATCGGCTAGTAGTTCGCATAAATTCTGGTACATGGGTAAAAAATTAATGGGCCGTGTGATAGAAAAATTACATACTAGATGGGGGGTAGATATACTAAATGGGTGAATGTAGAGTCTTTGAATGTGTCTACTGCTTAATACCTTGACTGCGACATGGGATAATTTAGCCCCGTGTGAAGACTCGCTGTTTCCGGAGCCCTCCTTGCATCTCTGCAAACCAATATTTCTGCAATTAAACATAATTCATTAGGTCTTAATAGTGTTCTAGCACGAATTAACTTATCCGAGGATTCCGTTGTGTAAAAGGTCTTTTAATATTCTAAGCCAGGGGTTCTCACCAGTCATGCAAACCAGTTCTAGGTCTGGGAGGTAGACAAAAGATAATAGGCAATCTATAGGGATACTGATGAACGATCTAAAGAGTGGTTGAGGTTGGTGGATTGGCAAGGGGATTGACAGGGGATATTATCCCTATCCCACCGGGCTGGTGGTTATCCCATCAAAGGCCCTTCACTCGCCGGGCACCGAATCGACACTGTAATTACCATAGTACGCCTCAAGCTCACCCTCAGCAGTCATCGCCCCTACACTCCCAGCCGTCCCTCTCCCAAGGCGACCATTATTACCAAAACGTTGAAAAAAGAAAAAAAGAAATAGGAAGAGTTTCTTAATTTAGAAAATTTTTATGTCGGCTTAAATATCGAGATGGGTAAAGCTCATACAAATATGAAGGCCACTAAAGCATATATATATATATAAAATTGTAACCTCTGTCTGTACATTGATCTTTTACGCGACATTTCACGATAACTTTTCGTTTCACATGTCATGTTCACCATAACTGCATTTTGTTTCTTTGGCGTCTGTTTGTTTATTTGTTTATTACCTTTTCACGCATAAACGGCTGAACCGAATTTTATGAAACTTTTCAATATGAACTACCAGGTACCTCACCTGAAAAAATTAATTCAAATGTCAATATTTTCTCCTTAATAATTCAAATCTATGAATATTGCACAGGAAACGGGAAATATGACAATATGCAGGACAGTGAAGTCTTACATAAAAAATTAATTTTATTATTAACAAATCCACAGAAACGACGGGTGTTAACCCTAAACACTGGGACGGGTAAATGTCAAAATATTGTGCAAAGTAAAGCCTTGCCAAAAATATACCATCACCATTCAGCCTCAAATGAATTCCCGAGCGAAGCCGGGTATCTGAGCTAGTATATATATGTATATATGTATATATATATATATATATATATATATATGTATATATATATATATATATATATATATATATATATATATATATATATATATAAGGTGTATCGCAAGTAGTTGACAATTCTTAAAACGGTAAAACTAAACCAAAAATGTAGTTAAACACCACCAACCACAGGTTTCTATCTCATTCCGTTCCGGACATATGTCCTTCTAAAGTTTATTTCGAGAAAACCATGTGATTTGTAGGAAAACACCAATTTACTCTACTTTTACACATTTTTTTTTCTTTAAAATTTCATTAAATATTTGAAATCAACATTAAATTTACATGAAGGCTAATGCACTTTCAATGTTCACAAGTAACTTTTTCACACCGCAATTACAGATCAAAAAATAGATATTTAAAAAAAGTCTAGTTAGTGACAATGTTTCGAGGATCACTACTAAAGATCATACAAACTGCCGAATCTCACAAAAGTTATAAAAATTAATTACCTTTCCAACGGTGTACTCAGAACTCCAATTATTTCTCACTTTCATAATGAAAAAGGAATGGGAGTGGAAAAAAAACAACTAATAAATAAAACTGTCATGTTTACTTTTATGAGCATTGTAAAAATAAATGAAAATTATTTTTTGATAGAAATTGAAAAGAATAATTAACGTAATTCTTACAATAAAGTCGAATGATAAATATTAAAATAGAGTTTAGTAATTTTGTAATGTAATTAGAATAGTGGGATAACACGTGAGGAGTGGCTGACATGAACAAAGTCTTGATTAGTTATTATGGATTACATTCGGATTACAGCTTACCTTTCTCTCTTATCCATACTTTCTGTTGCAAATATTAATAATTGTCAGTATCGGGCCAATCTTCAGTCTAAAAAGTTCGAGTCTAGTCTAGTTTTACCGTTTTAAGGATTGTCAACTACTTGCGATACACCCTGTGTGTGTGTGTGTGTGTGTGTGTGTGTGTGTGTGTGTGTGTGTGTGTGTATATATATATATATATATATATATATATATATATATATATATATATATATATATAGAGAGAGAGAGAGAGAGAGAGAGCGCCTTTCACCTTTTAAGAAGAAAGACCTAATTTATAACTGAAAAATAAAAAATTTCAGCTATTGATGTTGTACTCATGACGCGATTTTCGAAAAATGTCTTCAAACGTCCATCGATCCTTTCTTGGAGATGGCGAAAATGAGGTCCGTTCAAAAGTTTTTTTTTTTTGTATCGTTACCAAACTCTATATTTAATCGTGTTATGTAAAAAGAAAGATCAGGTTCGTTAATTGCAGAAATCGGACCAGTTGGGAGGAAATCTGCTAAAAAAAAAAAAGATGTTCACAACTAAGCATTACAGCAATTGTAAAAATGAAATTTATACAAAATATTTAATTTTAAGGCAAGCTGTTTTTGAGTTATAGCAGATTCGTTCATACATGGGTGTTCAACAAAAGTGTTCATTAAAGATGTCTACGGGAGATTGACCCTCGTGGGGCTGGTACCAGCCTACTGACCCACTCAATTCGTTATTGGCCAAGGCAACTTAGCCAAGCTATCTAATTAGATTTAAAAAGATAGCAAGCCGAACCTGCCCTAAATTATTACAAAAAAAGGGAATCCTCAGCCTACAATACTTTTTTTTTTCCGTGTGATTCCGCTGCTTTAGTTCGGCTCTCGTAAAATTGGTGGAGAGACTGGTGTAGGCTTCTTCTTTGTGATATACTTGCAAATACGTTCTGTTAGTCCCCTCCCCTTCTTTAGTTCAAACTACTACAATTTGAGTGATTGAGATCTGTTCAGCTCTGAGTGATTTGCAGACCTTTTTGTTTACAATTCAGAGCTTTCCGTTCAATGGTTATTAAAATTGACTGAAATATTTCTCATTACCGTTTGTATTTATTCACTTAATAATCACGGTGGTATTAAGTGTTACCAGTATGTAGATTTATCTATTGCAAAGCTTAACGAGGGAAATCTGCTTAGTTACGCAGCCCCTGCGTGACGGACTGTTTTTGCCTCAATGGGATTTGCAGGGCATTGGAAAATCTCTCCTTTCCAATCTAATGGAGGTTCTAATTACTACGCGATTTCAGAAGAACCAAGCTGATCTCCTTAGATCAAATGTCTATAGATCCAACCTAGGAAATAACGAAAATCGAGGTCCGTTCAAATTTATATATATATATTTCCCCCGTTACCTCACTAGTGATCGAAAGTATTGGCTCATCGATGCTACATTCAGCCGGCCATGCTACATTTAACCGGTTCATCAGATCGTAAGTATTTAAAAAGGCAGATCGAGTTGGAGGGGGCGGTTAGATAGATGGGGGTTATCGACAATTTAAAATATAGCATTTCCATTATAGTGAGCCGTATACAAAAAAATCGTTATATAATCAATCTTCTTGAATTTAATTTCTTACAATGTTTGTATTATGCATTTTATTTTCTCTAGCTCTAATAATACCAGACATAATTTTCTTTTTTTTTCAGGTCTATACTGTATCCCACACATACTCATTTTAAATTAGCGATGAGAAAATCTATCACTAACCGTCTTATTTCACGTCTAAATACGAATTTTCATCAGAAAAGGAGTAAACTCAAATGTTCCTAACATCCTCGTAATTTTGACAAGGATCGAACAATATTATAAGACCAGCCTTGCAGAAAGAGTTATGTGCTACAACTGTTGTTCTATACAATGTTTGCCAAGATATTTGTACATTCTATATTTGCGACATCACTTGTCCACCAATTCTAGTAATGCCAATTTAGCAGATTTCCCTTAAGGGAAATCAACAATTGGGATCGCACTCATGACGCGATTTTTGAAACGTTTCTTCAAATTTCCATCCATCCTACCTAGTACATAACGAAAATGAGGTCCATTCAAAATTATGTATATACTTGCTTGTTACGGCGCTGGCGGTCACAGTTCTTGTTTGATCGTATCTAAACTCGATTTATAAGCGTTTCATGCAAAACTAAAGGTTAAGTTCGTTAATAGCTGAAGTCGAACCACTGGAAGAGGGAGGTTTAGAGAGGGTGAATTTCGAAAATTCAATATATCTCTGTTATTAAGTCGGATCGAAAAATTGTATGGAACTAATCTTAATGAAAATAAAATTTACTGTAAATATTGTAATATAAAATTAATCTTTATCTTTAATATCAACGGAGATATTTGCATTATTTAGTTTTCAGCCTTCAGTAAATCCCCACACCGACTGGTGTTATATTAGGAATAAGCTGTTATATCATGAATCACATTACTCCAAGCTTAATTGCCAATTTTGTTTCCATTGAAAAGTTAAGCAGGTGAGAGATATATGCAAATATGTATTACGATGACGCCATCAATTAAGATTTTGTGGTCGTGAATCGAAAATATTTATTTCTTCTATTCCATACTCGATATTTAACTGTTCCGTTACGCACTAATGATCTTATTAGTGAATGACTGAAATCGGAGTGGAATAAGTGGAGTTTAGAGGGGGGTTTTTGAAAATTCAAAATATTGCCGTTATTATGGGCTGTATCGTAAAATGTTATTGGACTAATCTTGTTAAGCTATTGATGCTCTACAATTGTTGTTCTATACATTATTTCGTAACTCAAGTATTAAGTGAGTTATTTCTGCTTTCTTGTTTTCAGTCTTCAATAACCGCCCCCCCCCCTCCCCATAACCTTTTTACTCGACGGTTGTTTGCATAGAATTGGATAATATGTGGAGATGAGATCACAAGTGTTGTACTAGTACATGAGAAATCTGGTTAGTTAACACCGTCACTGCGTGTCGGGCATTTACAATTAAAGCAACTGCATCAATCAATCAACAAATATTCATACATATCTTAAATATATTTGAAATTTCCTTTATTATATTTCGTACGAAACACAATCAAAGGCTAGCAGCGGCATCAGTAGTCCAATAGTGAAACCGTTGCGATAAACTCCATTGTAATAAACTGCTACATCTACTGCTCGGTTCGAGATTGGAACTAAGATGAAAGCGGCTACCAGTTGGTGATAGGGAGTTGGCTCCTGCCCATTCGGGCCAATCATCTTTCAAACCGCCGAGTTCCAAGGTAGCATCTCATCCAGGCCCCATTCCCCCGGGGCAAAACAACTTTTAATCGACTCGGCTGAGTAGTTGTCAAATTTTTAATGTTCACCCGACTGCTCTAAAGGATAGAAAACCAATATAGTAGAGCCTATCTCTGCTCCAGCTGGGCTTCATTATATCAGGCATAGTTTCATCTCGGCCCTGGGGATTGACAGATCGTGGGCTGCAAGTGTGGGCCCAATTACCCCCCTATACCCACTCCCCAGCCCTGCTACCACCAGTCCAATATCATATACTTGCACTCCTCCAACCATTGTCACGAATAACCTTTCACAAACTAACGCATTCCCCTCGACGGAGTTAGTTTTTTTTATTTATTTATTCGTTTTTTGCTACAATATATAAATATTACAAGTACATTACATGTACGATAATAATAAAAAGTCTGTCACGCAGGTGCTGCGTAAACTAAGCAGATTTCCCATCTGAAGTTTTACAACAGAGAAATCTGCATACTGGTAACACAATACCACAGTGATTAAATACAAACGGTAATGAGAAATCTTTCAGTTAATTAAAATAAATTCCCAACTGAAACGGCTTCTGAATTGTAAGAATAATTTATATTTTAATAACTCAAATTTTAGTAGTCCAAGAACTAAAGAAGGGGGGGGGGGCGGATGAACAGAACGTATTTGCATAAATCTCACTAAAAATTGACTTGATTATTGGCTAGAGGTGGGAAGTTGTCCATTGGCAATACCACATTGGAATGAACATTGAATTATACCATATTGGAGTTATACTTTTGGCCACTTACGCTTCAGACGTCGTCTTGGGCTTTCTGGAATAAGGGTAGATGAGAGTGATGCAATTAAAGGATTAGGATGTGCGGGAAGGAGAGAGTGCAATTCTGATGACGGGATTTTGCGAGGGTATGGACAAAAGGAATGTTGAGGTCATTTATGAAGAGTTAAATTGGAAAGGTAAAACGGAGAATCTGTAATTTAACATCATGAACTCTTCCGGGTGCGTAATGTAAAACTAAACATGTAGAGTTGGCTAACGAAAGAATATGATTTTTCCTTAATCATTATCTGGCAGTTCCATAGTGGCTAAAACCCATAATAATTGACATTTTTTTTCCGTCGAAGCATATTTTTGAGCATAATGATATTATATCCTCACTGGAAGCCCAACATCAATTCCGGTAAACGCACAGCTAAATAAAACAGTCTGTCGCGAAGGAGCTGCGTAAACCAACCAGATTACGTGAAGGTTTACAATAGATAAATCTACATACCGTTAACACCACCGAGAATATTAAATGAATAAATACTAACGGTAATGAGAAATCTTGCAATCAATTAACATGCTAATAATCCCTACAACAGAATGAGTTTGAATTGAAAACAAACAATCTGCCAACCTCTCAGAGCTAAATAGACAGATGGAAATATTCCAAACCGGAAAGAAAAAACAATTACTGAAATATATCTGGATATACCGTATTAATTTTATAGAAAACTATTTACTATATCTAGTACTGTAATTTATAATGAATCAGAATATTGTTTATCTTAAACACTCAAACTTTTGTAGCACAAAATCAATACAAGGGTTTGGGATAAACAGAACGTATTTGAATATACCTCACAAAGTAAAAGTTTAATAAAAATAATATTTGGTAGTTAACATTGGAATGAAGTTGTTCATGATATAACGACTTATTATTAATACGACATGAGTAGGAGTGGGGTTTTTCTGAAACCCAAAAACTATAAAATCTCAACATCTCAGTTAATATTCATGATACAGAATATATGTATTGAACAACATTAATAAATCATTGCAATACGATTGGTTCTACAAAAATTTTCAATCCAATGTACAGTAACGAAAATATTTTGAATTTTCCGAAATCCCCCCTCTAAACCCTCCTCCCCCTTGACCGATTTTAGCCATTAAGGAAATTGATCTTTTTTATACAATTACACTTGAAGCTTAAATACCAAGTTTGGTAACGATCAAACTAAAATTGCGACAACAAGAGCGTTGACACACACACACACACACACACACACATATATATATATATATATATATATATATATATATATATATATATATATATATATATATATACTTTTGAACGGACCTCATTTTCGTCATAAACTAGGTAGGGTCGATGAACATTTAATGAGATTTTTTGAAACTCGCGTCATGAAGACGACCTCAATAGCAGATTTCCCATAAGGAATATCTGCTTAAATTATAAATATTTCTGAATGAGTGTTTGAGTATTGGGTGGGCCACCCTCCCCGCTGCCCCACTCCCTGTAGGTAGGCAGGAACCTGTAATTGGCTCCTTATACACACTCTCATCCACTCCACTAATAGGAGTATAAATATTTCTCCATGCCGTATTCTTACTTTACGACCGTCCTTAGCCCTTTCTTATTCATAAATGTCACATTTTAATGATTCTTGATCACGATTTAAACTTGCTCCATTTCTACGACTCACTCATTCATTTCGGACATTTATCTCCCCCAAATATTCTCATATTTATGAAGAGATGGGGGAAGGAACAACAAGATAATAAAGGATATTTCGCATTCTTCGTCAGGTCTCAGATTCTGGTTACAAACTGATAATAAAAACCATTTAACTATGGATAAAGGTCAACTCCAAAGCAGCATCGAGAGGTCAGATTCCATCAGTTACTCCCTCGCCCTATTATCATTTAATAAAAATCTGTTCCAAAAAGAAATGCCAGCCAAATGATAAAGCAAGTGGATTGACTCCGAAAATGTTAGAACGTTAAAAGTCCGTCACGCAGGGGCTGCGGAAACTTAGCAGATTTCCCTAGTCTGTCACGTATTTTCATTTATCTCTAAACGTGAAAGTTCAATGAGTACAATATTTAGTATTTAGACTTCAAATAAAGTCGCATAACAGCTTATTGTTAATATGACATGAGTAGGAGTGGGGGTTTACTGAAGGCCGAAAACTAAAAAATACAAATATCTCGGTTAATGATCAAGATAGTGAAAATACGTAAATAATACCATTTATAGAACATTACATTTGCAGAATGACTGCCTCCCTATAGTTATTCAATCCGACCCATAATAAAGGAGATATTAAGATTTTTCGAAATTCTCCCCCTCTATACCACCCTTCCACTGGTCCGATTTTAGCCATTAACGAACTTGGTTTTCATTTTTACATAAAACGTTTAAATATCGAGTTTGGTAACGATCAAACAAAAATTGCTACCGCTAAAGCGTTAACAGGAAATATATATATATATATATATATATATATATATATATATATATATATATATAGTTTTGAACGGACCTCATTTTCCGTCGTCTCCTGGGTAGGGTTGATGGACATTTGAGGAACTTTTTCAAAATTCGCGTCATGAGTACGACCTCAATAGGTGATTTCCCGTGGGGAAAATCTGCTAAAAACCTTCATACCACAAAATTCAACTTCATGTTTGGTTTAAATATTTTCTTTTGCCAGGCCAATTTTGTGGTATGAGAGCTGTTAATGTTCGTCCCTTCTCGGAGTCAATACTCTTGATCTGTCATTTTGGCCGCATTTCTTCTTTTGGAACCGATTTTTATTAAAGAATATAAAAATCAGTTCCGGGGATTGACATTTCTATTTTACTTAGGTATATGAGAAAGTTTTTAAATTCTCTTAGTACCAGCGATCTTTCATTACCCATAAACTTCAGAAATATATTTAGCAAAATTAATCAGACCAGGTATATATATATATATATATATATATATATATATATATATATATATATATATATATATATATATATATATAGAGAGAGAGAGAGAGAGAGTGATAGAGAGAGAGAGAGAGAGAGAGAGAGAGAGGGAGGGAGGAGAGGGATTGAGGGGGCGAGGGGGAGAGGGAGGGAGGGAGGGAGATAGAGGGAGTGGGAGAGAGAGGGAGACAAGGAGGGAGGGAGAGAGGGGGAGAGAGAGTGAGCGAGGGAGGGAGGGAGAGGGAGAAAATAAGGGGGAGGGGGACACTGCGACTGTTAAAGCTCTAGCGTTGGCAGTTCATATTTGATTCTTCCCAAACTCCAAAATGGCTCATCAAAAACTAAAGATTCAATTTGTAAATAGTCTTATCGAAGTTCAAAGCTAGAACCATACGGTCGATTGTCTTCCTGTTCTTTTTCTATGCCTATTTGCTTGTTTTCACGAATCCATTGTGTTCTTTCTAAATTTAATCGGAGATATTATTTCACTAATCATCATAATTTTAAACTGTTGTTATGTACTAGTGAATAGCATGTCACCTATTTGTCGTTCCAAGTCGTGGGGAATGTACTCTGCACCTACGTGAACGGAATATATCTTTGTCCCTGCGTAGAATTTATTCAGGCTAATTAGCAACATTTCATTGCTCACTAATGTTTTATTTTACTAATTTGGTTTTGATTTGACTATAAATATTTTTTATAACATTATCATTCTATTAAAGAGCGCCTTTTAGAGACTGTGGTAAAAAGGATGATAAAAGATGAGATGGGCATCCTTGGGTTAAAGATTACTAAATTCCCCAACGTTAGCACTCAAGTAATTTTCCACCAACCTAAATCCCTTTTCGCACGAATACAGATAAAAAGCCTACTAAGCGGATAAATAAAGCGACGAACAATTTTCCCACCAACTTTACCAACTTCTACTAAGTAAAGTTTTTTACTCCGGTGTTAAGTCAAACATAGTTCACTCTTTGTAATTAGTAAATTTTTCAAAGAAGCCAAGAGAGAGATAGGAAGGAGTGGGAGAGGGAGGGGAGAAAGAGAGAGAGAGCGAGAGAGAGAGAGAGAGAGCGAGAGAGAGAGAGAGAGAGAGAGAGAGAGAGAGAGAGAGAGAGAGAGAGAGAGAGAGAGAGAGAGAGAGAGAGAGAGAGAGAGAGAGAGAGAGAGAGAGAAGAGAGCTGACCGGAACTGGTGAGTGAGGTAGTGGGGTTTTTGCTTTGCTGGAGGAAGTGGCTGGCTTAGCTTGGAGATGCAAGGAGGGGTATGTTGGCTCTAGTTTGAGCGGCTAAGAGCCAGCCACCACTTGATGTTTGTGTTTCGGCATCTTGGTAATTGGCCCTGCTGACTCCCAAGGAACTTTACCTCACTCTCTGGAAAAAGCCCCACTAATTGCTCTACGGGAGCAATATATAATGTTGTCCGCCAATTATGCGCACAGAGTAAAGTTGAAGTTGCGCCTCTTCCGCCACCTTCCCTTAACCATAATCATCCCCTAACTCCAATCCCTCATTACCTCTGTCAACAAGATTTTTCCGCCCGCTGAACGTGCCTTCCATTAAATTTGTCTTCGGCTATGGATATTCTTGGGTAGCTTCCTCTCTTCCTCAACCAAATATCCATATTATATCATTTTCTGAAATCTCAAACTTCGTGCAAAGGGGGAGAGGGAGCCCTCCACCTTTATATATGATTCCGTCAATTGCTGAGACAGAAATCATTTTTTTAATCTATTCCAAAGAATCATTGGTACTTATCGATCAGTAATCTGCATTGGACATCGTTGAAAAAATGCCCGTGTTGTGGAGGAGTAACGCAACACCAATCACATTCGCTCTTTCCGAATGGTCCCCTTTGTCAGTTAAATTTAATACACTCAGTTGTGAAAGGGGGCAGGCTTGAATCTTGAACTGGAGGCTAATCAATGTATTTAATTTTTAGAGCATTCCCCTTTAAGGGAAATCAGCTATTGAGATTGTACTCATGACGAAAAATTTCCTCAAATGTTCATCGATCCTACATAGAAGATGACGAAAATAAGGTCCGTTCAAATATATATATAAAAGCATGTGTTCTGAGCCATACGTTCAGAAAATAAAACTATTTCTTCATTTAGTCATTTATTATATCCCAAATGCGTTTCGTGTGTTACCACTCATTTTCAAGGGGTTATTTAGCCATAAATAATTCTTATATTATACAATAAGAACTGTATTATATATTACAGTCGTCTTTAAAGGTATAATTGGCTAAAATCGTTTTAGCACGTCTTTAAATAAATTGTGCGAGGCAACTATTATTAAAATATATATTAAAAACTCTTTAGTAAAAATAGTAATGGTTCATTTTTCTATATAGCAAATTTATTTTAATAGATGATATTCATACAGAGGTGAACTTAGGAATTCTACCTCTCGAAGAATTTTACCTAAGAAAAACGATATAAAAATGGCTAAAACGCCGTTTTTATTTAATTATAAAACATAATTATTAATTAAATTAAAATTTATATCTGAAACAACTTTTAAAAAACCTGCTAGGTCCATTAAAACACCCCATATTGATGTAAAACAGTGTTTCACACTTCCCTCTCATTCGAAAGCCGGTGGGGAGCACAGTGTCCTCATCTCGTCTTCATTATATAGGTTACAATAAGTTATAATGAAGCATTAGAAGAGTTATACGGTCAATTCAGTGACCCAATTACGTGTTTTGGCTGTCATTAATTTGGCTTCCCACAAGTACTACGAAGGGCCGGTTGAATGTCATATTTTCAAATAAATTCTGACCTAAAATTTTCATTTATTTATGGACTCCACATCAAAAATGATTTGTCCTTTAAAAAAAAAGTCAAGCAGGAGCTGCGTTAACTAAGCAGATTTCGCAGGTGCATCATGTATTTGCATTTATCTCAATACTTACTAGTTCAATGAGAACATTATTTGGTATTTGGGCTTCAAATAAAGTACTTCATAATATAACAGCTTATAGTTAACAAGACATGAGTAGGAGTGGGGGTTTACTGAGGGGCGAAAACTAAAAAAATGTAAATATCTCTGTTAATACTAAAGATAGAGAATAAATGTACATAACAATGTTTGTAGTACATTTTATTTTAATAAAAATTGGTTCTATACAAGTTTTCGATTTGACGTGTAAAAACAGAGTTATTTCGAATTTTCGAGATCTCTCCCTCTAATCCCCCCCTCCCACTTGTTCGATTTCAGCAATTAACAAACTCGACCTTTAGTTTTGTATAAAACGCCCATATATGGAGTTTGGTTATGATCAAATAAGAATTGCGACCGCTAGAGTGGTGACAGGCAAGTTATATACATTAAATAATTTTGAACGGAACTCATGTTCGTCATCTCCTAGGTAGGATCGATGGACGATCGCTGTTTTCCAATGTTTACTTATAAAAATCAATTCTCTTTACAAACTATACAATTTTCGTGTATTTATATTATAATTTATTTACTTACTCTTACAAATTACACAATATTACTTATCAATAACTAAAAACATAGTAAACAGCTAGAGAATTTAAAACCATCTAAGGGTACTTAGTAATTACCGGTAATGATATGGAAATATTGGATTTGCTCACTGAAAACAACATAAATTATTAATTAAACCATAATATTCTACTAGACTTTTTACAATCTACTAAGAATACATTGCTATTGAAAATAAGAACTGTTTTATATTTAACTATTGCTTAGTTGTTTATGTTTCTTTATTAAAGTATATAAAGATCATTATTTATTTTAAATAATAGGAAAGAGAATGCTTGAATTTATAATGAATTGAGTTCCGTATTACCGGATCGCCTTAATGAAATCCACTGTGTTTCCATAAGTGATATCGATATCTGATCTACCTATATACAGTATGCATTAAGTAGCTGAAGCCAACATAAATAACTAGTAAGAGGACTTGCATACCTTACTAAACTAAATAGTAGTTATTTCAACTCAGCATATAAGGTGTTTTCATACAAGAAATCGGATATTTTCATATAAGATATGTGACGGGCTTGAAGTTTTTGTAATAACACGAAAAAGAGGAACGCATACCTTGATAAACTAAATACACTTCGACTTTACAAATGAAGCATATACGTATAGAGAATTTATTTATTGACGGGCTCAATAAATAGAATATTCAGTTTCACCGATTCTAGAAAAAGGTGGTAATTTACAGATAATTCATTCATTAACCTCAATTTATTAAAGTCCGTCACGCAGGGGCTGCGTAAACTAAGCAGATTTCCCACGCGAAGTTTTACTCACATCCGTTATCCGCACCGATTTCATAAAAATGCAAATATCTCGGTTAATATTCAAGATAGAGAATAAATGTATATAACAATATTTATAGTACATTTAATTTGCAATAAGATTGACTCTACACAATCTTTCGGTCCGACGTATATTAACGGAAATATTTCGAATTTTAGAAAATCCTCCCCTTTAAACTCCCCCTCCCACTGGTCCGATTTCAGCCATTAACGAACTTGATCTTTCTTTTGACATAAAACGACTAAATATCGAGTTTGGTAACGATCAAACAACAATTGCGACCGCTAGAGCGGTAACAGGATCGATGGACATTTGAAGAAAAATTTCGAAAATTCCGTCATGAGTACAACCTGAATAGCTGATTTCCCTGAAGGGAAATCTGCTAAAAAGTCCGTCATGCAGGGGCTGAGAAACTAAGTAGATTTCCCACGACCTAGTATTTGGCGCACTGATGACCTCAACTCAATATCTATTCTCCATTTCTCTATAGCCTTTGTAAACACGAATCGAAATACCAGCTGTATACGAGACTTTTAGTGGCTCAGAAAAATCCCCCACCCCCTCCCACTGGTCCGATTTTAGCCGTTAACAAACTTGATCTTCATTTATACATAAAACGTTTAAATATCGAGTTTTGTAACGATCAGACAAAAATTGCGACCGCTCGAGTATTAACAGACAAATATATATACATACACACACATATATATATATATATATATATATATATAGATATATATAGATATATTATTTTGAACGGACCTCATTTTCGTAAGGTATATTTCAAAAATCCCATCATGAGTAAACCTCAATAGCTGATTTCCCCTAAGTTAAATAACTTAAATCTGCTAAAAGCACGCATAGGGGATTATATCAATAGAAATATAAAGGATTTTATTAACTGAAGTGTAGTCTACATTGTTTATTTTAATGGCTCGAAATTGAAATATCTGAAGGGCAGTCCACAAATTGTAAAGGATATACATAAAATCTCTGCAAAGGAAAATTTTTTGTTCGATAATTGTAAGACATATGAAGCGATGTAAGTGTAGGCTTCGTACCTGGGAATTAAATGCTAAATATCCGAGAGAAATTGGACGATTGAAAATACCCTATAGGGAAGGGAAGGGAAAGTTGTGCACTCGGTTGAGAGAAGTACTCCTTCCCGAATAACGGGGGATAAAAAAAGTAATGTGAAAAACAAATTAGGTTTTTAAGCGAAACTTTTTAACAACAGTAATCCTCTCTTATGAAGTAAGTAGAGCATGATTTTTCATTAACTGAAAAAACTTTTTTTTTGTTTTTTTTTGTCCATTTCAACTTGTGCATTATTAAAGGGAGAAGATCGGAGTTGTAGAGATGGATAGTGACGAAGAGAGAATTTCTCTTTCCCTCTCTCCCCTTCTAAAAATAATTAATCCAGAAAGAATTACTTTATTAGGTATACTCATATTCTCCACAAAATACTATATAATGTTTTAATGCTGAGTTAGATTGAGGCATCACAAAAGTCCTATATTCGTAAAAACATTCAAAGCGTTTTTTTTTTTTTAAATTTAAATATTCAAATTATTACCAAATATTGAAATGTTATATCGTCTAATGCCTTATATACATACATAAATCATACATACGTACAGATAGATAAGTCTTAAATAACCTCATGATCTTCTTAAATTTTAGCTTACGAAGTACAAGCGTTTATAATATACATAAAACCCACGCAAGCAACGTTTGTTTGTTGTGTTTTGGGCAAAAAACATTAAGGTCATCAATGCCCAGCGCTCGCAGAACCGTATTTGAGTTCCCCGGCCATGGAAATCGCAGACACATCCACACTAGGCCGTTTTTATTTATTTTATTTTTTTATTATATTTTATTTATTTATTTTTTTAATATATTTTATTTATTTATTTTTATTTTTTTGTATATTTTATTTATTTATTTTTATTTTATTTTTATATATTTTATTTATTTATTTTTATTTTATTTTTATATATTTTATTTATTTATTTTTATTTTATTTTTATATATTTTATTTATTTATTTTTATTTTATTTTTATATATTTTATTTATTTATTTTTATTTTATTTTTATATATTTTATTTATTTATTTTTATTTTATTTTTATATATTTTACTTATTTATTTTTATTTTATTTTTATATATTTTATTTATATATTTTTATTTTATTTTTATATATTTTATTTATTTATTTTTATTTCATTTTTTACTTATTTTTTTATTTATTTTAATTTTATTTTCTACTTATTTTTATTTATTTATTTTAATTTTATTTTTTACTTATTTTTTTATATATATTTACTTTTCTTATTTTTAACATTCACTTTTTTCAATATTTCTGCTTCATTATTTTCATTTACTTTTCTGTCTCAACCCCCCCCCCTCTCTCTCTCTTTTTTGCCTTGAAACCTACGTACCGGCATCACAGGTATACTATACAACAATTAAAATTCAATTAAATTAACTGACTAACTATTTACTCGTAAATAAATACTAAAAACAATGCTATTAAATAGACAACAGCTATTAATATCAAAAACTATTAAAATAAGCACTGGAATTAAGATATTACAAAAAAAAAAAACGCGATTTTTTTTTTAATTTAAAAAGTCAAATTATTACCAAATATTGAAATGTTATATCGTTATACATATATACACCATACATACGTGCAGATAGATAAGTCTTAAATAACCTCATGATCTTCTTAAATTTTAGCTTACGTAGTACAAGCGTTTATAATGTACATAAAACCCACGCAAGCAACGAACCTCAATAATTCATCGTTGAAAAAGAGTCAAGACCTTTACTAACTCGTCAAATTTTGAGGGACCAGCCTCATAGAATAGCCTCCAGACCGATCAGAGGCGAACATCACCGAATTATAGAGGAAATGCAATCATGATGAGGCTAGACCGTCGAAACCTAGCTGTGGAATAAACAATTAAAAGTCCGTCCCGCAGGAGCTGCGTGAACTAAGCAGATTTCCCACGTGCTGGCATAACACACTAGTGATAGCTCATCATATATTCTGACTGAAAACCAGGAAGCACGAATTACTCGCATAATATATGAGCTAGTCCACAAGTGCTCCAATACAAGCATTTTCTGATAGCGAACTCGTGTACTAATGTTTTCCTATGACAGAGTTCGAACCTCGACCTATGTTTACCTGCAGCTGCCTGACGGTAGTGGTAGATGTACACACGCTTAAACCCGCACAGCCACTGGAGACCGAAGTATACAGGAGCTAAAAATTATAGCGGGAGTCAACAATTCAATTAGAGCTCATTAAAGTGTTTTTAATATAAACATATCATGATAAATTATGTTATGATTTTAGACTTATATGATAGTTCTAATTATGACTCGGATTAGAGGGGTTTTAAATCTCCATCCTCCCCCCTCATCATTTGTTATTTATTTTAATTAGAAAATAACTTCGTTATTTATTTCCAATAGAAATTTAAACTATAAGAGCATTTCGATTATTTAATTTCTATAATGTATTATTTAAACGCAGTCATGCTGAACTTGCACAGCTGTGATAGCGGAAGTTGTGCGACATCATACTCTTAAATTGTGGTATATATTATCTTATTCCATCCGATATTTTGACTATTGAAATGAGTGAGTACTATCTATAACTATTAAACGTTACTTGGTAATTTCATTATAACAAAAAATAATATGCTTAATATCATTTGAGGTTGCATGGAGGGCTACAATATCCTAACCTCGCTTTTAGAATATAAATTAAATTATTTTTTGGGTGCCGTACTGTTATTTATTTACACCAGGTATATAAATTACTAGAAAATTCGAATTTCTTAATGTTTCGAATAAATTATTTAAGTAAAGCAATGCTGATAACACTCAAACGGGAGCGGAAGTTGTCGGAAGGTTAACACAGTTAATTGTGTTAACTTATTTCTGTGGTATGTTGGAATTGTTTTCAACTCACACTCACTTACTATTATGTATATAACAAGCTCACAATGTGTACTCGGATTGGTATTTCACAGAGAGTATGTACATTATAGATGATATTTAATTATAATAAATGCTATCCGTGATTATGATTTGAATTATTCAGAGTGTGTCAAACAGTGGAAAGGTATTGATTAGGAACTCATTTATTTTTCAAAACTAAAATTTCTATTCTAGCACTTACGGGAAAACAATACGGGATGTGTATATGTAAACACTGAAGCCTCGCCAAAAAAAAAAAAAAAAAAAAGATCATCATCATTCAATCTCAAATGGTTTTCCCAACGAAGCCGTGTACCATAGCTAGTATACGTATATTATGTTTGTGTGTCTCTGTCAGTTTATTAATTAGAGCAATCCCCATACAAAGAAAATACCGACATACGACTAACAAACTTATAAATATGACTATGTCAAATGTTGAAGAGTGTTGGCTAATGTTGATCGGCGTTATGGGGCTAATGTAGAAACGAGGAGGGGGGGGGGGATTTCTATGTATTTACTGCACCTTATTCCAAGGACGGGGCACGTCCGCTCCCAGATCCACCAAGTAGATATGCCCTTATTCAATGCCCACCGTCCCACTACACACTGACTGTATAATTTATTTCCTCATTTTATAACTTGTAATAATATATTCTTGGATAGAATGTTCCCTCGCTCCCCATATCTTTTGCTACATGCATGAGTTATTTCTCAGGGAACATATCAAGTCACCATTTTGCCATCGTTGTACGCATGTGCCTCATACATAGTTGAATTATCAAAAGGACAGCCGAGAGAGGAGGCTTTTAAATTTTGTTTTCTTCAAATGAAATGAAGTGCGTTTATGGTATGAAATGTGTTTATTTCCATTGAATGTTATTATAACATAATAGGATACGTCAAATCATTTTTTTGTTTTGTTTTTCTAGAATCAATTTTCTAATATTATGTCAATTAAGTTGCTCACAAATTATTGAATTACATTTATACTTATATAATTCGTTAAAAAATAGGTCAAATTCTAATAATACTAGAATAAAAATCATCAATTTAAATAATTATATAAAATAAACTAGTTTCATTATCAATCTTAATAAACTTTAAATATGTGCAATTTTTTTACAACTCTAAAGAATACATTTTTTTTTAATTGTTGATATGGAAATTTATTAAAGGATGAGAAGCTTAATAAATTATGAGAAATATGTCCCACCGTATAGAGACCTTGTCAATGCACCAGATCACAAATTATTTTAGACCGACATTTATGATTAATATTTAGTAGTTTTATTTAATAATTGAACATTTTTTAAAGTATTCATCTTGTGTATAAAAACATCTGTGATACATGAAGTTCTTTAATTTATTTATAAACAAAGAGTATTTTTTTAAAGTTTGGATACATTCTGGCAGAGCGTTAAAGAGGGTTACTCCTGAAAATGATACGCTTATCTTGAAATATTTACGTTTGTGGTTGGGGGGGGGGGGGGTTGAAGCAGATTCTTGTATCTTGTTTTATGATTATGTGTTATACTATTTTTTTAAATCAAGTTCATGTTGTTTGGTAAATATAGATTGAAGGAAAAGTCATTATTTTCGACTCCTTAAAAAGTAGACGACAGGAGTCTCTCAAATTTCTGTTGTGTATAAACCTTATTTCTCTCTTTTGCAATTTAAATATTGAAATATGATGAGTTGTCTCAATACATAACAACATAAGTCAATCGACTAATTAAATATCCATAGTAAATTAATAATAGTTTCCATTGGAAGATATTTTTAACACATTTTAATAAGAAGCAAAGTGATATTAGCTTCTTAGTCAATTCTTCAATATAATTGAACCAGTCAAGGCCTTTGTCCATAGCCAATCCTAAAAACTTTATCATGTTATATTATTTTAACGTATTTAATTTTTTTTATTTGAATGGGGTGGGGATTAATTTAGACAAAATGTTCACGTTAGTTAAAAGACTCTTACACATCAGACTGCCAAAGATCTAGGTGCAGGCAATGATGACCTTATAGACTGGAGGAAAAGTTATGGAAGTTGGAAAACTATAATTGGGGAATCCTGAAATGGAACCAAGGGAAATGGACAAAAGTGGGAGACTTTCAAGGACTGTAGGATATAAAAACATCATTTGTATTGACGGAATCGTATATATTGACGGAACCCCCCTTCATTATGAATTTTCGGTCAATTCTTCTAAAAAACCTGCAGATTTTAGCAATCCTAATTTTAAATCGAACATAAGAATGTCAATTATTACTTGAATTTCAATATATTTTTCTTTCATTTTGAGGTTGTACCCCATGACGTGGTACTCGAAAATGTTCAAACGTCCATCGATCCTTCTTAGAAGATGACAAAAATGAGATTATTCCAAAATTGTATGTATACACGCCAGTAACCGTCCTAATGGTGGATATTTGTTTTTGATCATTACCAAACTTGATATAAAAGCGTTTAATATAAAACTAATAAAACGTTCGTTATCGGCTGAAATCGGGCAGGGAGGAGATATGAGACAGATCGAAAAATAATATAAAAGCAATCTGGATGCAAATTTTTTTTTTTAATATTACAATTAAAATTTATTATTTTAATTAGCCAAGATATTTGCATTTTATAATTTTCAGCCTCCAGTAATCCCCCTTCCCTTTTATTCATCGCATGCTAACAATAAGCCAATATACCATGAAACATCTCAAGATTAAATACCAAATATTGTAAACGAACATTTATTATGTCCGTGTTAGAATGTGTAGATACATTCAAATGCGTTGTATGATTACCTGATCAATTAAGGTTTTTCGTTCTCGATCAACACTAAAGATCATACTCGTTAATGGGTGCCCGGAATAGGGGGGGAGGGGCATCGAGGACACTTTTTCATGACTCAAATATTAAGCGAGTTATTAGTACTTTCTTCTTTACAGTCTTCAGTAAATGTCCACTTCTGCTCATTCTATTTAGAGATAGAAAGTAAGTCGTGAGATGCGAACAGTAGTGTTACACCACCACATGGGATATCTGCTGTTTTCGTAGCCCCTGCGTGGCGGACTATGTCTAGTTTTGAATTCATGTATAAATTTCTTTAGAATTTCTGTATAATTTGTTCAAATGCACAGTTCATTGCTCGAAAAAAAGTTTTTAAAAAAACGAAAGCTACCCCCAGTGGTGAGAAGACACCGACCAGTATGTAAGATGAGAGATTTAGATACAGGAGACGTTTAGAAATCTCCGTTTACAAGGCAATATGTTATGAAATAATAGAAGGAAATATGGAAGAGAGGTTCATTTTATCGAGGCTTGCTTTGAATAAGGAAATAATCTGCTGGTCCATCTGAGCTTGTACGTGCCCCGTTCACCGAATCAGGCATCCCTTGGAGCAGTACATCAACCGCCCTCCATGATTATAACATAAAACCAACGGAGGGAATGCAATAATTGTGGACGGTGGGTCCCCTGCCCGGCCAGACAACCCCAGATCCCTATCTGAATAATATATCCCTCTTGTCATCTTCCAATTAGAGCTCTTCTTAAATGTCATAAAGAGGGCCTTCCTCACGATGAAATAGTAATGTAAGGCTATATTGTATTCCGTGCTGCTGTCGGCCAGCCTTTACTGTTTCTACGTGCTTTCATACATGTGCCAAAGGCTCCCTCTTCCAAATACCCAATGCCCCATAACCTTCTTCGGCCCTCCCCTTCCCCTGGAAAGAGTAAGTTTGTTACCTTAGGTTTCCAGGCTCACGTTGTTTTATTCCTTCAAAAGTTGAAGCATGACGAGTTGCCCCGACCACGATCCGTCTAAGATTTGATTCGCTTCTACTACTACACAATCAACCTTTCCTATATTGTAAACAGTTTTATAGTATGTCTATATTATTGATAAGAGTAATTGAGGTGGCACAAACTCTATTTTTTAAGTATTTACAATTCTGGTCAAGATGAAGTCCTGATTGCATAATCAGACCGCAATTACGCCGATGCCCGATAGCTACTCTTGTTCTAAAGAAAATAATTAATTTTTGAATAAAAATATTTTCCCTCCCAGAATATAGGTTCCTGTGCAGGTGCTTTGAAAAATTGGTTGTTTTGGATAGTAGGGAGCTAGACTAATTTAACTGGTTTACTAAAATTAAAATGTTTCCAACTTCACACTTTGTTACTCCTGAAAATGATACGCTTTTCTCACAATATTTATGTTTGTGGTTGGAGGTTTGAAGCATATTCTTGTATCTTGTTTTATGATTATGTGTTATACTATTTTTGTAAAACAAGTTCTTGTTGTTTTTTTTCACAATGTTGTTTGGTACATATATATTGAAGGAAAAGTCATTATTTCGGACTCCTTAAAAAGTGGACGACGGGAGCCTCTCACCTTTCCTCACCTTATTGCTCTCTTTTGCAATTTAAAGTTTTCTTTTAGAGTTGCCTCAATGCATAACACCATAAGTTAACCGACTATGGAAATATCCATAGTAAATTAATAATATATTTTCCATTGGAAGATATTTTTTAACACATTTTAATAGGAAGCAAAGCGATTTTAGCTTCTGACTTGATTCTTCAATATAATTGAACTAGGCGTTTGTTCACAGCCAATCCTAAAAACTTTATAATGGGGGGGGGGGTATTTTTCTTGAAATCTTAAACATAACTAGCCGTTTAATATTTGATTAATGTTTATATAATTTTAATGCTTTTGATATTTTTATTGTAGTAAGGGGTCTTACACAATAGACTGCCCACCTTTCCCTAACCCCTGATGTTTGCAGCTTCACATTTTGTACAGGAATATTTTATTAATCTATCTAACCGTCAAACACTAATTGTTAATAAAAAGAATATAATAGTAAAATCAATAAATAATTTAGTTTGCAGGGATATTGACGGAGCACTTAACTCAAAATACAATCACTTTTATAGACTATTCTGTAACATTTTACATCCGTAACCAGCCAATTACCTTCAATTTATCCTCAGCATAGAAAAGCTAAGGACCATAAGCCAACTGAGAGACTGTTATAGTGAATACATTAAAATATACCATACAGATGAAGCCCAAATCATAAAATCAGATAAAATATGTACGTGGTGTAAAGAATACATTTGTAATAGTCTGAAACATGTAATGCTACTGGTCCTAAAGTTGTAAATCACCGACAGCAATATTTACAATTATATATAGTTAAAAACAGGGAAGAACTTTCAATGGGATTTATGATAAATATTAACAATAGTGAAAAGCTAAATAACATATCTTCCTTTATTAAGAGTATATTATTCTCAGTCTGTTAATATTTTATTGTTGTTGGTTGTTCAGAACCATTTGTACAGTAGTTTTTACAGTAGTAACAGACTCCCAAAAATATTATCAGATTTAATTGGGTATCTCAAATTAAAAACCTACAAACCTCTTTAAATTTCATTGACATCTGGCTTACTCAAGACAATAACTTAATTAAATCACACATTATCTCAATAGTAGAAGCATACCAAAGTAAATTACTTTCTATAGACCTAGAAAAACTCCAAATTTTAAATTATAGTCCGTTACAAAAGGCAATTTTCACAACTCCCGGTTCACCTCAGAAATTTCCAACTATTGGTTTTCCATTCCAAATTCTAAAAACCATTGCACAGCTAAGAACGTCATGCAACTATTGTATAGAGATTTCAATGAAAAATGTTTACTATAATATTAACCCAAAAGAAAATTGTACATCGTGTAATTTAAATATGAATGAAGACATTTATCATATAATGCTTGAGAAAGAGAGAGAGAGTGAGGGGGGGGGTGTGGGTCAATGGAATATATTGTGAATGGTAGTATACTAGTAAGAAGGGGTAAGAATAAGAAGGTGGTAGGTAGGAAGTAGGCCGTTATCAGGTCGTTGTCGAGGGTAGTAGGGTGGGTGAGGCTAGGGGTGGGTGGGAGACTAAATAGGAGTATAGGAGGAGTATATCAGTTTGAAGTGTTGGGGGCAGGGCATGAGCCTTAGGACTCCCTAACCCTACTAGCCCTATCACCCCCAACACCTAGTAATAAATAGGCATGTAACATATTCAGCTCACACCCCGCCCTCCTATCTCACCCTCCACCAATCCTACCCGCAACCACACTACCTACTCACTAAATTATAAACAATTGTTTTCCCCGAGTGGCGCAAATGCGCAAGTGCCCGCGTGAATGCTAAACAGATTAGCATTCATACGTAAGTCTACATTCCAATGGAATATACTTGGGGCATTAGTAGTACCTGGATCCTAACGTAAATTGACCTGATAAAGTATGACCCCTTGATAACATTCCAAAAGAATAATATTTATATGCTTAGAGGAGCTCTACAGAATATTCGAAGAAACATTCACATATGAATACAACTTCTACTTGGAATAAATTAGACCCATAACCATGTGTATGTACTCTCCAATGATAAGTTCTTCTCACTAACATTTTCAGCAGATTTCCCTGAAGGGAAATCAGCTATTGAGGTCACACTCATGACGCGATTTTTGACAAATTTCCTCAAATTTCCACCAATCCAACCCAGGAGATGACGAAAATGAGGTCGTTCATAATTGTATAGTGTGTGTGTGCGTGCGCATATATATATATATATATATATATATATATATATATATATATATATATATATGTGTGTGTGTGTGTGTGTGTGTTATCGCTCTAGCAGTCGCAATATTTATTTTATCGTTACCGAAGTCGATATTTAAACGTTTTATGTAAAACTAAAGATCAAATTCGTCAATAGCTAAAATCTGACAAGAGGAAGGGGAGGCTTAGAAGGGAGGAATTTCGAATTATCTTCGTTGTCGTAAGTCGGATTGAAAAATTATACGGAGCCAATCTTATTACACATTTAATTGTCTATAAATGTGGTTGTTTACATATTTTCTCTACCTTGAATATTATTATTTTTTTCATTCATCAATAAACCCCCATTCCAACTCATGCCATATTAATAATAAGCAGTTATAATATGAAGCACTTTATTTTAAGCCTAAATACCAAATATTGTCCTCATTGAACATTTACTTTTTGAGATAAATGCAAATTCGTGACGCACTTGGGAAATCTGCTTAGTTAACGCAATCCCTGCGTCACTCACTTTTCTCATGTGATTCCAGATGTTTTGTAGAGTAGAGAATCAACATTATAGATTAGCAATTTCATGAACTGTACCTCTAACTGTTTCGGGCTTGAGCTACAGATCTTCAGTGGCCACTGTGTAGAGAATAGTTAACCAAAGTCCACTTATTAGTGAATCTAAAAATTTTATTGGTTTTTGCATATAAGTCAAATTGGTTACACAAAACGTAAAATCAGGGAGTTGCATTTGATTCATTGTATGAATATTCTTGTACAAGTAAGAGGGAACATTAGAGTTTCTACAATTGGGAATATGAGTGTAAATGTTTAGCTCTGCTAAAGCAGACCATAATAATTCTGAGTATTACCAACTTCTTGTGGGTACCTGTTATAAGGGATGCTATTGATAAAAACTCCGTCACTCAGGGGCTGCGATAACAAAGCAGATTTCCCATGTGCGTCACGTTTTTGCATTTTTCTTAAAAATTAAAAGTTCAATGAGAACAATATTTAGTATTTAAGCTTCAAATAAATTGCTTCATAAAATAATAAAATATTGTTAATATCAGATGAGTAGGAGTGGGGGTTCACAGAAGACCGAAAACTAAAAAACGCAAATATCTCAGTTAATAATCAAGATAGTGAAAAATGTACATAACAACATTTATATAACATTGAATTTGCAATAAGAACGGAAAATCGCATCATAAGTACGCGAGAGTTCCCTTAAGGGAAATCTGCTAAACACGACGCACAGTGTTTACGAGCTAGGTGGACAAAATTATTTTTCTGTATTTTTATATCCTTTTCAACTAATTAGATAATGTAATTATAATATATTTTAATTGAATCAAAGAGGAGAATAAGTAGAAAAAAAAGAGTAAAAAAGCATATTTGTATGTAAGCTGAAAAGAAATTCACGAGGTAGATAATAAATAAAAACAAGTGTACACTTATTATATGGATAAAAATGAAAAAAATTATAGTACAAAGAAAAACTTGGTATAAAATACTGTAAATAGCCCAAAATTATTAAAACGAAGCTGATTCGTCTAATAGCGATTTATCAGATAGACAGTGTGACAGACATAAACAAATATTAAATTATCATGTTTTGAAGAAATGTTTACATTATTCCAACAAAATATTTTAGAATTCTAGACATGTCCACCTAGCTTGTATTAATTCGAAACTCTGTGCGACGTGCAGAAAAGTGTAGTTCCTTTTTCGTAGTGTAAAATATTAGATAGCAACCAAAATAGTTGCAGATAATTTTTCTTATTAATATAGCAGCAAATGTCTATTTTTATAACTGTAAACTGTTATCTCTTAAAAGTTTTTATTAAAAATTTGAAGCTGTGGAAAAAATGTTAAGAATTTTGGCAGTAGTCTCACTTTTACTAATAGCATACTTGTCACCGACTCCCACAAAAAAAAACTTGGTATTTTACTAGAGGTTTTTCTGAATCGGCAAGGATTTATTTATTGTTTACTTTCTTGTACAAACTCATTTTGACTAGTTTTGGCGTGAGTTATAGAGTATAATTGAAAAATGGCTAGGCTTAGAATTCGATTAGTTATGCGGGAGAAGAGAAGGGTTTAGGTGAGGGCAAAAATAAAAAAAAATCTAAATCTTTCGCTGTATATTAGTGATAGAAGCAATTTGTATAGGGTGTATTCTTTTATATAATGATGAGATCTATAAGTTGTATTCTATGAAATTTTTCGCTCTGATGCTGTGGGGTGTAAATTTCTTATATCACTCGGAGATAACCATTTTGCTTATTTATTCTAATAGGAATACAAGGAAATCATGTGTTGTTCAAATAATATTTTTTTTATTATAGTATCAAATATTAACGACCACTAATTGGACGGGTTATCTACAGATCTACAGGGATTTTAATTAATGAGTGCGTCACTAAATAAATTCCTATTTGCCCAAGCGAGAATCGAACTCGACACTCTAGGTTTACCATGCGAGATTTTTTTTTTATCTTTTCAGAGTAAGGGAATTTAAACTCTATTTCAAAATAAAAATATTTTATTGCCTTATCTCGAAGCAATAGAAAAAAGAAGCTAGTTCATGTCAAAATTGTATACTCAGGAAAATTTACTGCCCTACTAAAGATTCTCTCGTGTATATTCGCCGTGACTCAGGCTGAAGTGAACATGTATGAAGTGTTCCAATATTATTTGGCGGAAAGAATGATGGCGGCCGCTCCCAAAGACAAAGGGGCCGCACAATAACTTCCCTCCTGTTACAATTTAATGAACGTTTCCGTCGTAAAGTAGGGACCGGTGATAAATATGCAGATATGATTCGTACGTGAGAGACATGAGCGGCTGGTCCTTTGAGCCGCTGGGAAATGTCCAATAAATCCGCTGCTAGGCCGCGTCACGTAGGGAGCAGCTCTCCAACGTGCCTCGATCTTATCGCCCTTTTTATCCCCGCGGATAGCTCCGCTCCTTCCAAAATAAACATTTGATTGATTTCCTGTCATGATGCGGGACTTACCCCACCCAACTCTTGTCTTGAATTTTCCTAAAGCCTAGGAGATTGACGGCAGAGTTGAAGATTAAGTATTCACAGGCTTGGTCATATTAACCAGGCCCAGGTTCGTATTTCAGCAATGCTCTTTCCGTGTCTTGAATGCGAGTTATTCTGCCTAAAGCTGACTATAATATTTGTTGAGGTTGAAGTAGTCATAGCTGCATCGTCCTGTAATATGAACATTTGGTATGTATTTTTAGGTTATAATAAAATATAAACACGTTCGTGTTGTCTGCTTATTTTAACTGATTATGTGACTTAGTTTGAGTTGGAAATAATGTATTAAAAGTCCGTCACGCAGGGGCTAAGTAAACTAACAGATTTCCCACGTAAAGAACAACAATACGTTATACAATAGAGAAATCTCCATAGGAGTGCCGAACAGTTACGGGAACGGCCAAACTAACTTTCGGCGGGAACGAATAGAAGCGGTCATAGCTCGTCCATTACACTTAATAAAAATGCAAATATCTCGGTTAATATTCAAGATAGAGAATAAATGCAACAATATTTATATTAAATTTAATTTGCAATAAGATTGGTTCTATACAATATTTCGATCCGACGTATAGTAAAGGAGATATTTCGAATTTTCGAAAATCCCCCCTCTAAACCCCTCCCTCTCACTGGTCCGATTTCAGCTTTTAACGAACTTGATCTTCCTTTTTACATAAAACGATTAAATAATGAGTTTGGTGACGATTAAACAAAAATTGCGACTATATATATAGTTTTGAACGGACCTCATTTTCGTCAACTCTTGGGTAGGATCGATGAACATTTGAAGAAAATTTTCAAAAATCGCGTCATGAGTACGACCTCGATAGCTGATTCCCCTTAAGGGAAAGCTGCTAAAAATTGTTAGAATGAGTGGTGTATATGATAAAGGTAGAAGCTCAGGACAGGGAAAATTATGATACATGGTGTATGCAGATGGAAGTAATTCTAATTAAGACATAGGTAACCGTAAGCCAATCATCAGCTAAATTTTCATGCTAGGAAAGTCTTTGTGGCTTGGTTCTGCAAAAATCAACAATCAGTGACACTTCCATTAACATACACTGAGTTTATGGAAGCATCAATGGCTGCTCAGGAAGCCTTATGGATTCGATTACTTCTCAAGGATTTGGGGTACTGTCACGAAAATCCAACAACACTGTTTGAAGACAATCGGAGTAACATGAAATTTATTGAAAATGAGAAAGCTAGTGCTTGGACCAAGCACTTAGACGTCAGAAGGATTTTCATTCAGGATTTTATTAGAAGAAAAGAAGTTAATCTCGAATATTGTCCTTCGGAAGAAAACGAAGCAGATTTATTGATGAAGCCTCTGTTCTATCGGAAATTTCATGTACTATCATTAAAAATAGGAATATCCATTTTTTACGAATGATGTTGAGGGAGGATGTAGAGGTTAAAATAGTCATAGCAACATCATTTTAAGTATTTTAAGGGTATAATAAAATATGAACACGTGCGTGTCGTCTACGTATTTTAACAATATTTATTGACTTTTTCACAAATATCTTAGAATTAGAAATTACAAATGAGGTACACTTATTGGGCATCAACTGCCAAGGAGTTTTCCTTTGTGAAGGTTTTACTCGGTAAGTCAGATGCAGTAAGATTCGGTGGCCTAACTAACCGGTATGAAGAGGAGAAGAGGCAGGCAAAGAAGGAAATGGATAGATGAAATAAATGCTCTACCTGGATGAGAATTGCAAAAGGATCATATACTCATGAAAGAAAAATACTACGAACTCCACTTATAGGTACGGCTGGTCACCGATAAAATACTAAATACAGCCAGCATAGGGAAGGTCCATATATATGTACATACACGAGCATACCAAAACAGGAAATATTTTCTTATAGAAAAGTTAAGATTTAATTATTATGTTTTTTATTTTTTTAAATATAGGCTAAGATTTATGTATTATTTATTTTATTTTTTTTGTTACAGAAAGGTTAAAATAGATTGTTATTTATTTTATTTTTGAAAAAGAAAATTTAGTTTTAATTGCTATTTATTTCATTTTCGTTAAAGAAAGGAACAGTTTAATTAGTATTTATTTTATTTTAGTTAAAGAATGGTAAAATTTTAATTAGTATTTATTACATTTTTGTTAAATAAAGATTAAGATTTAATTATTATTTATTACATTTTTGTTAAAGAAAAATTAAGTTTTAATTATTATTTATTTCATTTTTGTTAAAGAAAGATTAAGACTTAATTATTATTTACTATATTTTTCTTAAAGGAAGGTGCAGAATGAATAGTTATTAATTTTGTTTTTAGTAAAGTAAGGTTATTTTTTTTTTTTTTAAAGAAAGTTTTAATTATTATTTATTTTATTTTTGCTAAAGAGATTTTAGTTTTAATTACTATTTATTTTATTTTTGTTAAAGAAAGGTAAGGTTTTAATTATTATTTATTTTATTTTTCTAAAAGAAATGTTTAAACTAAGACAATGTTTTTATGTATGTTTTGTCATGTTTATTTTATTTCTTTTTAAAGAAAGGATAATTTATAATTATTACTTATTTTGGTTTTGTTAAAGAAAGATTAAGATTTAATTATTATTTGTTATATTTTTCTTAAAGAAAGGTGAATATTGAATAGTTATTCATTTTGTTTTTAGTAAAGTAAGGTAAAAATTTGATTTATTTTTGTTAAAGTAAGGTAAAGTTTTAATTAGTATTTATTTTATTTTTGTTAAAGAAATATTAAGTTTTAACTACTATTTATTTTATTTTTGTTAAAGAAAGATTAAGATTTAATTATTATTTATTTTATTTTTGTTAAAGAAAGGTAAAGTTTAAATTAGTATTTATTTTATTTTTCTAAAAGAAATGTTTAAACTAAATTGATATTTATTTTATTACTTGTTAAAGAAAGGATAATTTATAATTATTACTTATTTTGGTTTTGTTAAAGAAAGATTAAGATTTAATTACTATTTGTTATATTTTTCTTAAAGAAAGGTGAATATTAAATAGTCATTAATTTTGTTTTTAGTAAAGTAAGGTTAAAATTTGATTTTTTTTGTTAAAGTAAGGTGAAGTTATAATTAGTATTTATTTTATTTTTGTTAAAGAAATTCTAAGATTTAATTATTATTTATTTTATTTTTGATAAAGAAATACTAAGATATAATTATTATTTATATTATTTTTGTTATAGAAATGTTTAGTTATAATTATTAATTATGTATTTTTGTTAAAGAAATGTGAAAATTGAATTGTTATTTATTTTATTTCTTGTAAAAGAAAGGATAATTTATAATTATTATTTATTTTAGTTTTGTTAAAGAAGATTAAGATTTAATTACTATTTGTTATATTTTTCTTAAAGAAATGTGAAGATTGCATAGTTATTAATTTTTTTTTTTAGTAAAGTAAGGTAAAAATTTGATTTTTTTTGTTAAAGAAAGGTAAAGTTTTAATTAGTATTTATTTTATTTTTTTAAAAGAAATATTAAGTTTTAATTACTATTTATTTTATTTTTGTTAAAGAAAGGTAAAGTTTTAATTAGTATTTATTTTATTTTTGTTAAAGAAAGGTAAAGTTTTAGTTATTATTTTTTTTTTCTAAAAGAAATGTTTAAACAATATTGTTATTTATTTTATTTTTGTTAAAGAAAGGTAAAATTTTAGTTATTATTTATTTTATTTTTCTTAAAGAAATGTTTAAACTAACTTGTTATTTATTTTATTTTTTAATAAACTAAAATACGTTTTATATAGTTAGTTTAGTTCTTTTCTGTAGTAATTCTCCTGATGAGGCGTCATATGGATGCGAAACTAGTTGAGTTGGAGTCAATAAAAATAATTTGAATAATCATTTGGAATTTTCATTTTTTGTTGTCCTTCCGCCATGGACTACGTAGTAAAGTTAAATGGGTCATATTTTCACAGTAATATTTTTTAACCTCAATCAATGTCAATGTAGTACTCCTGAAGAGGCTTCAACGAGATAAGAAATGTACTGAAAGTAAAATACAAATCAAATAAACAAAAGAAAGTAGTACTTTTATTTGTTGCCTTTGGCTACAAAAGTGAAATTTTTATTTAATTTAAGGGAGGTTAAAAAACATTTTATAAAAATATTCAGGATTTCACCACATTTCCCCTCAGCTATTGTGGTCGTACTCATAACGCCATTTTCAAAATATTTCTTCAAATGTCCATCGATCTAACACAGGAGATAACGAAAATGAAGTCCTTTCAGAACTATATATATATATATATATATATATATATATATATATATATATATATATATATATATATATTTGTCTGTTAGCGCTCTAGCGATCGCAATTTTCGTTTGATCGTTACCAACCTCGTTATTTAATCATTTTATATAAAAGAAATGATCAAGTTCGTAATGGCTGAAACTTGACTAGAGGGAGGGAGGATTTAAAGAGGGGTTTTCGAATATTCAAAATATCTCTGTTACTTTACGCCGGATCGAAAAATGTTTAGATCAAATCCAATTGCAAATGAAATTTACTGTAAATATTGTTATATATTGTCTTTCTTGAATGTTAACCGAGACATTTGCAGTTTTCAGCTTTTGGCAAACCCCTACTCCTATTCATGGCGTATTAATAATAAGCTTTTATGTCAAGAACCTCTTCATTACAAGGTTAAATACCAAATATAACTTTCATTGAATTTCTACTTTGTGAGATATATGCAAATACGCTCTGTCGATCCCCCCCCCCTTCCTTCTTTTGTTCTTGGGCTACAAACATTTGAGTGATTGAGTTAAAAAATATTCTGATTCATTATAAATGACAGGACTGGATATAGTAAACAGTTTTCAATAAAATTAATATGTGATATTCAAATATATTTCGGTAATTGTTTTTCTTTTCGGTGAAGAATATTTCTATCAGTTCAGTTCTGAGCGGTTGGCAGACCTGTTTATGTACATTTCAGGCACTTTCCGTTTGGAAGTTATTAAAATTGACGGAAATATTTCTTATTACCGTTTGCATTCATTCGCTTAATATTCACGGTGGTTTTAAGAGTTACCAATATGTATATTTATCTATAAACTTCACGTGAGAAATCTGCTTAGTTTACGCAGCTCCTGCGTGACGGACTTTTGGTACTAGAGGACCTGCAAGGGCAATCATTTTCACTGACCACAATATCATTGTTGTTGTAGAGATAATTAAATGTGAGATCTTCTTTGCCTTATGAAATTTCTCTTTTTTAGCTTAAGTGACGCGCATTGAGCCACACACAGAGTGACGCATTACTGAAAAAAAAATTCCTATCTCTCGAGATACAGCAAAAAATAAAAACACAAGCCCTTAAATTTCGCGAGATTATTAGGAACGACGCTATCCTAAACAAGGGGAACGAGAAAAAACCGTGGGGAATTAGTTTTAATGAAGATTAGTACCCTTTCATCTTTTTCTTATTAGCGTTATGCTCACGTTTTTGGAATGCGGTTAACGCCGGCGAATAAAAAGAGTCTCACATTTCAATAAACACACGTTCGCCGCGTTGCAAATCCCGTTAAGAGAGGGAGCCTGTATGTGTGTGTGTAAAGCCCGGGGGTATAATGAGTTTAGTGGCGACGCACGAGTTGGCCGGCCACCGTCTCAGCCTCTACACTCTATGCTCGCCACATACCCCAGCCCCATACTCACTTATTATACTATAGTCTTCTTTCACAGATCTTTACTCGAATTATACCACTCTTGGATACGTGAATTGGAATCGGGATATGTTTCTTTATATCAGCCAGCCCGACAAGCCCAAAGGGATATGAGTAGATTTAGAGGGAGGAGTGCCCTAATTATAAAGGTCACCCTCAAAATATTCAAAGACGGATTTTCATACAACGTGAATAAAGTGCATGTGGTTTCAGCACGTTTCTCTTGACAGAAATCAGCTATTGAGGATGAACTCATGTCTCGATTTCCGAAATAAAATTCCTCAAATGTCCATTGATCCTACCCAGGGATATGAGGAAACGTAGTAATAACGTTAGTAAACAATGCTATTTCATTGTGCAGCTAAAAGAATAACTCCACTAGAACGGCTACAAAAAAGGAAGAAAGAAGATTATTAAGAAATTCCGTCACGCAGGGGTTGCGTAAACTAAGTAGATTTCCCAAGTAAAGATATACAATAGAGAAATCTCCATACGAGTGCCGAACAGTTACGGAAACGGCCGAACTAGCTTTCGGCGGAAACGAATAGAAGCGACCATAGCTCGTCCGCTAAACTTTATAAAAATCCAAATATCTCGGTTAATACTCAAGATATAGAATAAATGTATATAACAATATTTATAGTAAATTTTAGTTGCAATAAGATTGATTCTAAACAATTTTTCGATCCAACGTACAGTAACGGAGATATTTCGAATTTTCAAAATTCTCCCCCTCTAAACCCACCCCTCCGCCCACTGGCCCATTGAGCCATTAACGAACTTGATCTGTCTTTTTACAAAAAACGTTTAAATACCGAGTTTGGTGACGATTAAAGAAAATTGCGACGCCTAGAGTGTAAACAGACAAATATATATATATATATAGTTTTGAACGGACCTCATTTTCGTCATCTCCTGGGTAAGATCGATGTACATTTGAAGACATTTTGAAATAACGTCATGAGTACGACCTCAATAGCTGATTTTCCTTCAGGGAAATCTGCTAAAAAGTTAAAAAGGAACTTGATATCACATAGATTCAACAAGACAATGAAACTATTTAAATTAAACCATTGAACAACGTAGCACTGTCTTATACCCGTATAGCGGGGACTTCCAAAAGACTGGCAACAATACTTCCGAAATATAATTTACGAACATCATTCAAACCACAAAAATATTCAATGAATATTTTAAAAGTCCGAGACACCCATTTTACAGGATAATGGAGTTTACATGTCACTATATGATTGCGGTAAAGGTAATGTGGGACAGACAGGAAAGAACACCGCCACAAGTGTTAACCAACACGTGGCTGATCTGAAACATCAGAGAATAAAGATCCGCCATAGCTAGTCAATATTTGTTCACACCAAATTAAGTTCGACGACACATAAATTCTACATAGAGAAGACCACCTTGGTAAAAGATTACTTGTGTGTACTTGAAGCTCTCTAAATTAAAAAGAGAACCAATACAATAAACGGTGTGGACCGTCCCATACTCTCTGCAACATGGAAAGATATAATAAAAAATCCCAAACATACGATTTAATAAAGTAAGTATTCATATTAAAAAGACTGCCTGACGAAGACGGACGCATTTCCATTGAAAATAAGCAAACCAATGAAAACTGAAACCGCTGGAGCAGATAGTCGGAACTCATCACAATGAAAATATTAAACGTTTTATGTAAAAATAAAGGTTACGTGCATTTACGGCTGAAATCGGACGGGGAGGACGAGGGGTTAAAAGGGGAGAATTTTGAAAATTCTTAATATTTTCGTTATTATGAGTCGGATCGAAAAATTGTATAAATCCAATCTCATTGAAAATGTAATGTACCCTTAATGTTGTTATGCATGTTTTGTTTTTTTATATCTTTATTATTAACCGAGATATTTGCATTTTATAGTTTTTAGCCTTGAGTAACCCCCCACCTCTACTCACGTTATATTAACACTTCGTTATGTTATGAAGCGCTTTATTTGAAGTCTAAATACCAAATATTGTTCTCATTATACTTTTATGTTTTGAGATAAATGCAATACCTGACGCACGTGGGAAATCTGCTTATTTAACGCAGCCCCTGCGTGACGGACTTTTTGTCGCTTGCATGACTTTTATGTTATTTGTATGTTTGCCCTTTCATCGCTTGGTAAACCCTGACTACTATTAATAGGAGTTTCACATTAACCTACTGTATTACAAAACGTCTCATGTCAAGTACAAGATTCAAGTATTATTAAGAAAGGATACTTGGAAATTAATAAATAGAGATTAATGCTGCTATAACACGTCTAGGTGTGCCTTCCGTCATCGTGTTCTCTTAAAATGGGAAATGTGTTTGGTTTACATAATCTATGAGAGGGAAAACCTATCTAAAGAAGTATTTTTTAATTTTTTCTATTCTGTGCCCAATATTCCAATATTCTTCAATGTTTAGCGGCAAGGGTCACGAAGAACAACTCCTTTTTTCCCCCACGTAGACTTCATTCAAAACTGCCCTTACACGTTTAGTGGCTTATTACCACCCCTTACCGGTACTATTCCTATTCTTTCAAACAATGGCATTAATTTATAAAATGCCAAAGATAATTCTACGTTTCATTAAAACATTTATAAGTGTTACCTTAAATAATATATTTGTTAAATTTAACTACATGCTTTTTACTTACAGTTATGAAGTGTTCCCCGAAGCAGGTTATGTTTGGGGTCAATCATTTGAAGTCATCCAGCAGTGGTTGCTTCACTGTTTTTAAAAAATCTGATTTTTTTTATACAATACCCTTACACGTCTGAAGTTGAAAATCATCATATTAATAATTTTACTGCTAACAATTTTGGAATGGCGGCCATATTTGTTCGGTGAATTGCTACATCCAAACGTTGGCGCTAACATCTCCTAAACTATTTGTCCTATCACTATGGGACTACAACAAAATTATTCAGAAAATAAAGGGCTACATTTTATGTTTACTCTAATTAAGGTTTAAGGAGTACAATTAGAGACTATCTTTTCTTATTTCTAATTCATTTTGTTCAGTTTTTAAGGTTGATGTTTTTTAAGATGGATTAGAATATACAAGACAAGTTCTTTTTTTTACAAATAGTTAGACAGTATGCACCTTAATTTCTAGAAACAAATTCCAATAATTCAACATGTTGAAAAGTTGTCCCTTTTAAGGGGCTATATCTCCGATGGGACAAAATATAAAAATCTGAAATTCTGAACAGGGGTAGTACTGCATGATGGTAACATTCACAAAAAAAAAATGTCATTTTGTAGCAAGCTGAAATATGACAAGGTCAATGTGGTAAAAAAACGCTTTCTAGAAGGCGTAGATAAACTGTAATTGTGAAGTATTCCAATTTATAATTACATAAATGTACAACAAAAGGTAAGCTAAAAGATAGTTTAGACATTAAAAATTGAAGTTATTCAAATATTATCAACAATTTCAAGATTATTGAAAATTAAGCACTAGTGAGATAGAATCTTACCAGGCCAGAATTTTAATGTATTAAAATATTTTATTAAATAAAAGTGTATTATAGCTCACGAAGTTCACTTTATCGACTATTTTCACGCCAAGCCTTAAAATAATGGCATGACTTAACAATGATGTTAAGAAATCCGTCTCGTAGGTAATGCATAAACTTGGCAGATTTTCCTCGTTCTGGAATTACAAGCTGGTAATCTCATACCACCATCTACTCTCTATTTTCCCAGGAGAAAGACGACTATGAATGCAGCAATTGAAACGTAAGATGGATATGAGATGTATAGTGACTTAGTTACTCAAATTGAAAACCGGAAGAGCAGAAATAGGGGTGAAAAAAAAAACAACTCGCTTAAAATTTGAGTTTAAGAATATATACTGCTCAAAAATGAATAGGGATATTGGTTATTTTTTCTTATCCTATTAATTTTAATTAAATCGATCTTAATTAAATTTCTTTTTTATGGAGGAAAAAGACAATAATTTCTAATAAATATTAATGATATTTATAATAATAAAAAAAAAATATATGCTAGGCACCATACATACCACAAAACAGCCAATATCCCTATTCATTTTTGAGCAGTTTATATGTGTGTGTGTGTGTACATATATAATACAATAGTTGCAAAAAATTAAATTTCGAACAATATTGATTATACTAGATTTTTCCTTCCGACTCAAAATAGCGGAGTTATTTTGAATTTGTATTATGCTTCACTTAGCCCCTCCCTCTTTCTGGTCCAATTTCAGCCACTAACGAGTACAGTTCCGCACGATACAGTTAAATGTCGAGTATAGTATTGATCAAATAAAGATTTTCGAGTAAAGAAATTTAATCTCAACTGGTGAAGTCACACATAATTGCATGTGTCTGATCCAGTAAAGATTTATTGGAAATTATATTTGGCTTTTAAGCTTAGAATAAAAGGTGCCACGATATATTAGTTAATTTTTACGTAAGATGAGCATAAGTGGAGGCTTACTGAACACTGGAAAAAAAAAAATACAAATAACTTGCTTCATATTCGACATACAAGAAAATCTATTCAAAATCATTCATAAAACAGTTAATTTAAAACGAGATAAACGATCGCCCATTTTCTGACAACAAAAGAAACAGAATGACTAAGATAATCTAGCCATATATGAACAGCCTAAAGCGAAAGCAATAACAGGGAATAGCGATACACGGTTTTGAACCAGTTAATATTTTATCTGTAAATAATGAGTGACCTCCCGTTAACCATTTGGTCATTTGTAAATTCTAGAAGTGTTATTTTAAATAATAAAGTGATTTTCTAATAATTACGGTTTAATCATCGTCTTTAATGGGGGGTCTCCCGATGACCGAAGTACCCAAGATTGTTTCAGCAACATATTTTGATCCAACTGTAATAGTAAATATTTTGAATTTTGTCCTTCCCCCTATAAACTCCTTCCTATCGTGGTCCATGCTCAGCCATTAACGAACTTGATCTTTAGTTTTACATACAATGTTGAATTATAGAGTTTAACGACCCCTAACGATAAAAATAATTGCGTCAACTATCGCCTTAAAAGTCAAATATATCTTATATAATATATGTATATATATATATATATATATATATATATATATATATATATATATATATAGAGAGAGAGAGAGAGAGAGAGAGAGAGATCAGATAGATCTAGATATTTGGACGGACCTCATTTTCGTAACTCTGAAGTAGGTTTGGTTGGCATTTGAAGACATTTATGAGTAAAACTTCAATAGCTGATTTTCTTTAAGGAAATCAGCTAGAAAGAGAATAAGTTAAAGATAATACAGTGAGGAAGAAAAATGATAATTATGAAATGTGTCAAAAAATGATCTCTAATAAAAGCAAACGAAAGGTAGAGAAAAATTCCGTCTTAGCCGTTCATATGGCAGCTATTTCAGAATTTAAAATTTCAAAATATGCAGTTCTAATGAATGTTGTACATGAGTTTCAAACGATCTATTTAAAAGTCATTATCTAATCCATGTTTCGCTCTAGCTTCAAAGGTGTAAAGTGAAGCGAGAACGTATTCCACCAGGCATCATGAGACTATGCTCGAATGAAATGAAGAGACGCCAAGATACACCGAAACCACAACTTTCTCAACACGATTTTGACATGCCAAACCTCCCTCGATAACTTTTCCTTTGGGCAGATCACCCACAGTTCTAGAATGAAATTTTCTCAAGTCTGATGGACAGTTATCTGCTATTTATTATTGACCATTAATTTATGTAAGACTAACAAAGGTGGGTACCGTTACGCCGGGGAAATCATTAGAGGCTGTATGATGATGGTATTTTGTTGGGGAGATTAGAATGTACAATATTTTAGTATTTCCCCGTTCCAGTGTTCATATCTGAATATTTAGTACCTAAAGCTAACTTTTTTAGTCTTGAAGGATGAAATTCTGATCAATCCCGAATATGATATTCTGCCCTGCTCAAAATACCGTGAATATTACTAATCATAATCATAGATAACACTCGTCATTCTGAAATAGGTGCATTTTTGCAGAAAAATCAATACTGATGAAATGATTTTTCATTTCATGCATCCCTTAGGACCCACACATCTGTTTGACTTTAGAAATGTAAATATAGCTTATAATCTTGGAGGAGCTAATGCTAATTCACTTACAGAGCTTTGTTCAGCTGAACATTTTAGCGTATATCTTCTTTAAACTTCGTTATACAACAAAATAAACGAATTCTAAATAACAAAATAAACAACTTCTTTCACGTGCGTGGTTGCCATAAAACCAAGAGGATACGAAATATCGCGATTTTTCATTTCAGTCATCCCTTATAACCCCAACTCCTATTCGTCTCTGGGAATATTAGTATTGCCTAAAGTCTAAGTTGGGTTAGTAGTTACACACGTGCCAAGTTTCCTGTGTAGCCGTGAAAAGGAACCCACCAACAAACAAATAAACAGACACCAAAGCCAATAATTTTTGAAATCGCTTTTTAAATTCATGTGAAACGAAAAAGTATCGTGAAATTCCGGAAACAAATCAATATAAAAGCAAAGGTGACAATTATATAAACACGTAGATTAAAACACAAATATTTTCAAACTCAGTTAAATTTTCATATCACGAACGTCCGCAGGACACTCAAATATCACGATTCATGATCCTAATTAATTATTAAATTAACCAATTAGGAGTTAGGAAAGAACGTGTCCAGAGGGCAACTCAAGGAATTTGATCCCTTCCTCTTCAGTAATTGCAACTTTTAAGTTAATTAAGAATTTTAAGAAGGTATTTCTTAGCTTTAGAGGGGAAATTTTTGGTGTAGGTTTAAAGGTTTTAACGAATATATTGTATATCAATTTACATCACTCTATTAAACTGTATCGTATTTTATATATAAAAATCAATGAGTTTTATTTCAAATATATCTATATATATATATATATATATATATATATATATATATATATATATATATATATATATATATATAAATTGTAACCTCTGTCTGTACATTGATTTTTTTCGCGAAATTTCACGATAACTTTTCGTTTCACATGTCATAGACACCATATCAGCATTTTGTTTCTTTCGTGTATGTTTGTTTGTTTGTTACCTTTTCACGCATAAACGGCTGAACCGAATTTTATGAAACTTGGTATGTATATTACTACTAACCCAACGTAGACTTTAGGCTATATTAATTTTCTCTGAGACGAACAGGAGTGGGGGTTATAAGGGAAGCCTGAAATTAAAAATAGCGATATTTCGTTTTCTATTGGTTTTTCGGCAAATATGCACATGACAAACATTGTTTATTTCGTTATTTAGAGTAACTTTTGTTATATACACTTTTGTCGTATACCGAAGTTTAAATGCGTTATTCGCTAAAAATTATAGCGGGAGTCAACAATATTATTTGCCAAAAAAGACACAACCGAACTAAATAAAACTCGGTATGTGTATTAGCAGTAATGCCTTCATTGTAATAAGCCATACCAACATTTCTATGGATGGGCAGGAGTGGGATTTTAAGGGAAGCCTGAAATTAAAAATAGCGATATTTCGTTTTCTATTGGTTTTTCCGCAAATATAAACATAACAAAAGTTGTTTATTTTGTTATTTGGAGTAACTTTTGTTATATACACTTTTGTCGTATACCTATGTATAAATGTGTTATACGTTAAAACTTTAGCAGGAGCCAACAATTTTATTGGGCACTAACGGCTGAACCGAACTTAACAAAACTCGGTATGTCAATTAGCATTAATTCTTCCATGATTATAAGTTATATTAAAATTTTTAGGTTCGAACGGGAGGGGGGTTATAAGGGAGGCCTGAAATAAAAATTCACCATATTTACATGTATAAGAGACGGGAAATATAAAAATATCAAAGATAGTGAAGCCTTATCGAACAAATAATTCTATTATTAGCAAATCCACGGCAACGACGGGTATCAATCCTAAACACTGGGACGGGTAAATGTCAAAATATAGTGGAAAAAATACCATCACCATTCAGCCTCAAATGAATTCCCGGGCGTAGCCGGGTATCTGAGCAAGTCTATTTATAAAATTGTAACCTCTGTTTGTACATAGCTTTTTTTTTTCTTTTTTCAAAATTTCACGATACTTTTTCGATTCACATGAAATTAAAACGATATCAACCATTTTTGGCTTTGGTGTCAGATTCTTACATTTTTCACTCATAAACTACAAAGCCAAATTTTGAGAAACATGGCACGTTTATTACTACTAACCCTACTTAGACTTTAGTCTAAACTAATATTCTCAGAGACGAATAGGGCTGAGAACTCTAAGAAAGGACAGAAACGAAACCTATTGAAGTTGTACCCATGACGCAATTTTTGAAGTTTTCTCAAATGTTCATCGATCCTTCCTAGTAGATGGCGAAAATGAGGTCCGTTCAAAATTACACAAACAAACACAGACACACAGACACACACACACACACATATATATATCTGTTTCCGCACTAGTGGTCGTAAGTCATGTTTTCAAAAAGTCTTAATACATCCGTTATTACGTGTCGGATCGAAAAATTGTATAGGATCAATCTTATTGCAAATGTAATATTCTATAAATGTTGTTTTCTACGTTTTTCACTATCTTAATTACTAGCCGAGATAGTTGCATTTTTTTTTTTATTTTTCGGACATAGCTATTATATATTTGCTGTTATATTACGAAGCTCTTTATTTGAAGCCTAAATCCCAAATATTGTTTTTATTTAACTTTCATGTTACGAGGATAAATGCATATATGTGGCCCAGCACCTGCGTGACGGGCTTTTTATTTCTCAACTACTTTCTACGCTGTAAGAATACATATTTTAATTATCTTTTGGAGGAGAAGTTAAATATACTGATAGGACAACACTTTGAACCTTTACAGTTGAAATAGTAAACGACAAACGAGAACAACCTTTTTGGTTCATATGTCCACCATCTTGTATCGTTAAAGGATTTATGAAAACCGCTATGAACACAACGTTCGACCATTCAATAAAGTCGCCTTCAAGATATAATTCTAATAATGATTTGTGGGTGTGTGTGTGTGTGTTGTGTGTGTGTGTGTGTGTGTGTGTGTGTGTGTGTGTGTGTGTGTGTGTGTGTGAGAGAGAGAGAGAGAGAGAGAGAGAGAGAGAGAGAGCGAGAGAGAGTGCCTAAATGCCGAACGGCAGAGCCAATAAATCTCGCTCTGCTCGGATTATCTGGATATTTGATCATAGGAATGACCAGTGGCCCGTTAAGCCTGAATAATTGTAACTATAATCTAGTTTGAATGGAGATCCAAAGAGAAGAAGAATCTGGTGTAGGTGATGGAAGGCAAGTGTTTGCTGTGTGCTTGGATAGATCAGCCTTACCTTTCCTGGGAGGCTTATCGCACGCATTTCTCACTACTAGCTTTCACATATACTCAATATCAGTTTCAAAATCGATGAAATTTATTCTGACTTGTGAAAGCTTCTTTGGATTTAAAGCCCCTGAATTAAATCAAAGGACGGAGATAGTGAAGACGCCCACAAGCCCCGCGCCCACAGAGGCATTCGCTTACTTTACGGTTTCCAACTCGCAATTCAACTTCGCTTGTTCAAACCACAATACTCATATGTGTTTGCCATAACTCCTGATTACTAAATGTCCCCTACGCGCCTATATATTTGATTTAGCAAATTTCCCTTAAGGTAAATCAGCTATTGAGGTCGTACTCTTGACGCGATTTTTAAAGAAAAAAAAATTGCTCAAATGTCCATCGGTCCTTCCCAGGAGATGACGAAAATGAGGTCCGTTCAAAATTATATATATATATATATATATATATATATATATATATATATATATATATATATATATATATATTAACATTGTTAACTCTCAAGTGGTCGCAATTATTATTTAATCGTTACCGAACTCGATATTTAGTCGTTTTATGTTATATGAAAGATCAAGTTCGTTAACGGCTGAAATCTGACTGGTAGGAGGGGGTCCAAAAATTTGAAATATCTCCGTTCCTGCACGTCGGATCGAAAAATTGTATAGAAACAATCTTATTGCAAATTACATTCACTATAAATATTTTTCTATATAAATTTTCCGTATAATGAGGCTTAACCGAGACATTTGGATTTTATAGTTTTACGCTAACAGTAAACTCCTACTAGTGTCATATTAATAATAAGCTGTTATATCATAAACCACTTAATTACAAGGTTAAATAACTAATATTGTTTTCAACAAAGCTTCATTATACGAGATACAAACAAATACGCTCTGTTGACCCCCCCCCCCTTCTTTTGTTCTTGGACTACTAAAATCTGAGTGATTGAGATATAAATTATTCTGATTCATTTCAAATTACTCCACTAGCTATAGTAAATAGTTTTCAATAAAATTAATATGTTATATTCAGATATATTTTATTAATTGTTCATCTTTCCGGTCTAGAATAATTCTATCTATTCAGCGCTGCGAAGTTGGCTGCCCTGTTTGTTTACGATTAAGACGCTTTCTGTTGTAGATATTATTAACTTGTAAATAGGCTAAATGATTTCTTATTACCGTTTGTATTAGTTCCCTTAACAATCACAATGGTGTTACCACATGTAGATTTATCTGTTGTAAACATTACCATGGGAAATCTGCTTAGTTCACGCAGCCCCTGCGTGATGTACTTTTTCTATCCGGATAAGTTTATTTAAAGTTGATAGAACGTTCTGAAATAAATAAATAATGTATTCCATTCATGGGATCATTCAAATTCCGGAATTTGTCAAAGTTTGATGTGCTCATGCCAACCACATTAATCTAGAAGAACCATTCTCCAATCAATTGAGATCAAGACTTTAGCGTGTTGTTCAACTATATTGACAATTGTGATGTCTCGAAGTCCCATTAGCAAAAAAGTTCCAACTATTTCATTCCGTAATGTGGACCATACTGTGGGATCCGCCCATCCATCTTTTAGTCAAATTTGGAAAGGACTTGAAATAAATTGAAGGACTACAATAGTATTTTATTAAGAGGTTGTTTGTCTTTCCCCAGCATATGCTTAATTCTTCACTACATCTGGAGATAGAAGAAGCACAATTATTCATATTCGTCGCTTCACTATACTTCAAATACCTAGTTACTTTGTTATTACTATTATTTATTTGAGATGCCGCTACAATGGCGATTCATCTTTTCACATGTTTGAATATAATTTTACAATATTAGATAAATATTAAAAATTTTAGAAATCTAAATGTTACAAATGTACAAAATAAATAGAACCATGCCGCTACAATTGCGATTCTTAACATGCTGAAATATAATTTCACAAAATTAAATAAATATTAAAATACATTTTCATAATTGTAGATAATATCTTTTATATTTCATCAAATAATCCATTATTTCTTAAATACTTAAAACATCATCTATAAATTGGCTACTGTCGGCCAGTAGTTCGCATACATTTGTGGGCCATGGCTACGTTTTCACTTGTGTGCAGTCAGTTAGTATGTGTTTACAGTCAGCGTTCTGTTGCAGTAGCGACATATTGGTTCATCTTGTCTGCTCATTAGATATTAATGCGTTAGTCTAGTGTGTCCTGTGCGTAGGCGTGTAAGTACAATTTCTTCTCTTCTATAGTGTCTATTACTTGAAGTCCAGTTGAGCGTGTTTGATTTGATTTCTCTAAGTTTACTGTCTGTGTTATACCATAAATTATTCCAGTCATTAATTACGAGATTTATTATTTGAAAGAAAGCGTCTTGGTGAGTTATTTCCAAAAAATCTATTTGTTCAAGTTGAGTTGATTGTTTGGCTGTTTTGTGTACTATATCACTTTGAGATATGCCCAGTTACTTTGTTGAACTTAAGTAAAGATGGGTTCACAAAAAATGTCGTTAAAAGTTGTAAAGAAGAAATTAGTGAGAAAACGAAAACTGTAAATAAATTACTGATGCAGTTAACGTCATCAGACCTTTAAACATCGTTCCTGAAGTTATACAAAGTCAGTCACGCAGGTGCTGCGTTATCTAAGCAGATTTTGTATTTACCACATAACATAAAAGCTCAATGAGAACAATATTTGGCATTTAGGCTTACAGTAATTAGCTTCATAATAAAACACCTTATTGTTATTATGACATGAGAAGGAGTGGGGGTTTACTGAAGGCCTAAAACTAAAAAATGCAAATACCTTTGTTAATTATCAAGATAGTGAAAAAACATAAATGGCGACATTTATAGAACATTACATTTGCAATAAGATTCTATGCAATATTTCGTTCTGACGCATAATAATGGATAGATTAAGAATTTTCTCCCCTTCTAAACCGCCTTTCACCTGGTCCGATTTCAGCCGTCAACGAACTTAATATTTCTTTTAACTTACGATATATCAAGTTTGGTAACGATAAAACAAAAATTACAAGCGCTAAAACGGTAACAGACACACACACACACACACATTTATGTATATATATATATATATATATATATATATATATATATATATATATATATATATATATAATTTTGAATTGACCTAATTCTGGTCTCATGACGGAAATCGCTTAACGAGTACAACTTCAATAGCTGATTTCCGTTAAGGAAAATCTGCTAATAGACCTCTCAATTCACTTCCAAGCATTGGAATATACCTAAGCAAATATCTCCAATATATGAGAGCAATAGCCAGAACCAGGACAGAAACTCTCAATTTGAACAAGAAACCTTGGATTAGACACCGCCATCTGGTGACTGTGTAACCTCCAGGAACCTAAAGACACCTATCATTTCCTCGCTGTTTGTCCAATTCTCCGGCAGTCCAGCCTTGCAGCGTTTTATGGAATTACTCTGTTTAAAGATGAAGTGACTGTCATACTAAAAAGAGGAAGTCATCATTACATGTATAAATATCTGAAGACCACAGGAACAAAATACATAATATACAGACCCAATATAATGACTTTTTTACATAATTTAAAGAAGATTATATTATATATATATATATATATATATATATATATATATATATATATATATAGGTTTTGAATGGACCTCTCTTTCGTCATCTCCTGGATAGGATCGATGGGCATTTGAAGACAATTTTAGAAAATCGTGGCCTGAGTACAACCTCAAAAAGGGATTTCCCTTAGAGGAGATCTGGTAAAGCCCTTGACTGGTCGATTTTAAGAGACCCCCCCCCCAGCACCTCGAGCAGGTACATGTTCAGTGATTGTATGGGGCCCCTACAGGCCAAAGACATGTGTCTAATGTAAGTGGACTATCACTAATTAGAAGTTGCAGGAAGGGAAGTGTAGGATTAGCCGGACCCCTAGCTTTGGGGGAAAGAGTAACAAGTTCGGATGGAGCGTTAGTGGATTTATTAGCGGTAGAGCTAAACTAGAAACGAATCAATGGAGTTAACAGGTGTCCCAAGTTTGGAGCAATAGATCCCAGCCCAACCACCAACCCTACAGCCATTCTCCCCTCGGTCAGGCAATTAAAACTTTTTGGGCACCGGTACACAATTTTTGCTTACTTGTTCTTTTAGACTCCACGATTACTAATTTTAGAAGGGAGTCCGGGAGCCAGTACTTTTATGTTGTAACTTCATTTCCAAAACTAAAACCTCAAAGATATCACAAATCAAACCTCTACACGCTTATATATTTGTTTTAGTAGATTTCCTTTGAGGGAAATCAGCTATTGAAGTCGTACTCATGACGTAATTATAAAAATATTTCTTCATATGTCAATCGATCCTACCCAGGAGATGACGAAAATGAGGTCCGTTCACAATTATATATATATATATTTGTCCGTTACGCTCCAGCGCTCGTAATTTTTGCGTGATCGTTGCCAAACTCGATATTTAATGTGTTATATTTTTGAGGGGTTTGAGCGAGTCCTGTAGAGAGAAATTTGCCTCTGAGGCAAATGTATGTAATAATTTAGAGTTAATGTATTATGTAGTTCCCAGTGGGGCTATCATACCATGGGGAGGTTAACCAGTGCCCCATTTTGAAAAGCCCTACAATTCTAGTTACTAGCGCCGGACTGTCAGCTCTGTGGGCCCTAGGCAAAATTCGCCGTGCTCCCCCCCCCCCCTAGAGGAATGTTTGATACCAAATATAATACAAACAATTTTTTATTTAGTAACAAATATATATATACATATCATAATACGCTAACTAGCATGTTTTAATAAGAATAATTTTAATTGAAATTCATAAAATAAGTAGCTGATGACTTTGAGGTTACAAAATGCGCATAAAAAATTCATACACATTTCTATTGTAGGATTGTAGCCTATTACAAAAATTAATTAACCTAGATTTACCTGTAATAATAATTGAAAACATTAGTTCTTTAAAAAACATTACCAATTATTTAAAAAAACTTGTAAGAATAGCATAAAGTGCAAAAAAAAAATCGTAATATTTGCTAATAGAAAAAATCACCTCATGGGTACGACCTCAATAGCTGATCCCTTAAACAACGAGGCACTGCCAAACACATGAAAGTTCAAAGACTAAGTTTCAAGGCTATTTATTACGTCCGTGGGTACCACACCATTACAATAACACATTTTAAACTTATTCAACATGTTATTCGTTTATAACTGCCTACTATTAGTCAATTGCATTTCAACAATCCTCTACTTAAATAGAAATTTTTATTTTATGTTTCTTTTTGTAAATTGCAGTGGTCAGAAGGAACACTATGAATCATCTTGTAAAATTCTTGTTATTCAATAAAGGATTATTATAAAAAAAAAAAAATGTTATTCGTTATTAATCTCAGGTTGCAAGTTAAGTGACATACAATGAATAATGAGAAAGTTGTGTCCACCCACAAGAGCTAAATACATGTCCATAAATGGTTAAGTAATTATCTTGACAAATATTTCGATTTTGTTATTACATATTTTAAAGTGTCTGGTAGTATTCGCTTTATGAGTGAACTCATTCTTCCGGCATGAGGATATTTAATGAACTTGGATTATTTGTATATTTAATACACTCTGGAAAATATATTTAATATAATGAAGGAAAATACATACATTTTGAATGACTGATATGAATATTGCATGAATTATTAAGTATTCACCTTATTGACAACGTTAACAATTTAAACAATAAACATGATTATCGAAGTTCCTTCAGTAATCGTAATACAAATGAAAATGAACTTTCGTCTGCCATAATAGCGTCATCCAACCTATAATTGTGTTGATGATATCCGAGTTATGAATATGATTATAAGAGATTTAGAGTAGTTCAATCTTTCTAAAATTAACTCATTTGCCTATAAATATGCTTTGTCAATAAATTTGAAATTGTATGAAATGCATAATTTCAACCGAGAGAAGTCCAACTTCTTTTCTACATCAATAAGTATCTGTCAAACCCAAGAGTTAAATAAAACGCATTCTTAATCAAAGCTACGCGATTAGAATAGGAAGTTATAATGTTAACAGATGCATGAAATGGCCAGACTATCATTCTCAGAGTGGAGTGGGTTAAAACTTTGCTTAGGTGTCACAGCAGTATGGATTCGTTAAGCAGTTGCCCCTAAAATTCAGGCCGTTTTCAAGAAGGTACATGCTAACTTTCTCACTCACTCAAGATTCGTACAAGACTTTAGTTGGGCCTCGGTATTTATAGTTTCTCTGAATATGCATACTCGAATAAACAAAGTTTTCTTTTGAAGCACCTCGTTGAAATTAGCATACAAAAAGGTTATAGGTTATATATATATATATATATAATAAAATAAAAAAAAAACTTATTTTTACGATCCACGCTATGTCAGGGAATTTAGTTTTTTTCTCTAATCCACTCCCTGGGACTTTTAGCAGATTTCCCTCAAGGGAAATAACCTATTGAGGTCGTACTCATGACGTGGCTTTCAAACATTTTTTTCAAATGATCATCGATCCTACCCAGGAGATGATGAAAATAAGGTCCGTTCAAAATTATATATATATATATATATATATATATATGAAATATATATATATATATATATATATTTGTCTATACGGCTATAAAGCGGTTGCAAAGTTTTCTTGATCGTTACCAAACCCGATAAATTAACTTTTGTTTATGTAAAACTACAGATCAGTTTGTTAATGGCTATAATCGGACCATTGGGAAAGGATGGGTTTAGAGGGGAGATTTTTCGAAATTTTCGAAATACCTCCGTTACTATACGTTCAGTCGAAGAAATTTATTATATAGAATCAATGTTAATTGTAAACTCAATTTACTATAAATATTTATATAATATGTATATACACTATGTATTTATGTATAAATAGTTTATATATATTTTATTCTTACGTTGAAATATCAACCGAGATAGATTTATTAACGGAAAGGAGAGGAGGCTAACTTCGGTACTGGGCGTGAGTTTCCTCCAAAAGCTAGTTCGGCCGTTTACGTACCTGTTCGGCTCTCGTGAAAATTTCTCTATTGTAAAACTTTACATGGGAAATCTGCTTAGTTTATGAGCCTGCGTGACGGGGAAAAAACCTTTTTTTTTTTTTTTTTATCTCTCTTTATGATGTGTAGGAATGTAGCTCTCCAAATGCGTAAAGTTGACAATTTTACAAATACATATACAAAAATACAAATATATATATAAACAAACATATATATATAAAGACACACAAAATTGTGTGTCTGTGACTGTGACCGTGTGTGTGTGTGTGCGTATTTCGTGAAAAAAATCAATGTTTATATTGGTGAATACTTTTAATTTCATATATATATAGATTAAAAAGATTTGGTTTTATTTTTTATTTATTCATTACATTACACCGCATCTACTATTAAGCCTTCAGTTGTAGGTAGATCTACATTTCCTGGAGCAAATGAAATTCCTTTAAGTAAGTCATAAGATTTTTCATGACTTCTTCATCGCTTCTAAGGAATTCCAATGGTTGGGCCTTAAACCATTGCTTCTCGTGGATAATCATATTTTTTTACATGTTAGAAGAAGGTATAAAAAATAGTAAGGTATAAAAAGTAGTAAGTTTTTACAGCAGTTGTAGTTTCGCGAGAAGAGGCGTCCACTTTTGGGATTTTTCTGCTTGCAGTAATCCAGGGCGAGGTAGTTACTTAATTTGCCGCAGTTTATTTTCGTGTTTCATGGACGAGTCAGAAAAAGAAATTAAAATAAAATGTAAATGTTATTTATAAACTCTTCCTTCAACAAAATTAGATCGATCGCTTATTTCTTCAATATATATCTACCAAACTCATTTATATAATAATATTTAACAACCTATTATTAGTAAGACCATTTTTAATTATGCAAGGATAATTTAGCGCTTTATTAAAATTTACAAAAAAAAAGACAAGTTTTAATTAGCTATTAATAATAAAATTTCTTACTGAACACTATTTCCTCGAACTGCTGGTTTACTTCATCAAGTTTCTGCTAGACTATTTCAAGTTAAATGTGTAATTAAAATGTGGTCCATGCAAAACGTTAAATTAGTCTCTATTACCGTTCACCAGTTGGCAAGAACATATTTAAAGAAGAATTTCAATATTTGTTTTCCATAAATGTCTCCTACGTTTAATAAATAAAGAAGACAGAATTATAAAAAGCATTCTTATGCACAACTAGATTTGTAGTGTCCAAAGGCGTTTGCTACACCAAGACTTCGGATCCAGCTGAGATCATTCTCAATTCTATTTTTAAATTGTGTCTTACATATTTAAAAAAAAAATTGTTTGTGTATGTGCATATATGTAAATATATACATATAAATATAAGTTTAAAAAAAAAAAAAAGTGCTGGTTACATTACTCTATATTAACGTGGCGTATCATTCTAAATTGTCAGCAATATAAGAATGAGTATGAAGTGGAAGGTAGGTTAAGTGAAAAAAAACCCATGCAATCGACAGTTAAGCACATTACACACATATGCTAAAACATAACCATAAATGAAAACATGACACCAATACGACAGAAAATTCTGAGTGAGCCAAAATAAATAATTATATGACAGTTCAATTACATGAAGGTGTTGAATAAGATGAAGGGCATAATAACCTCACAGTTGCTTGCCCAAATAAACCTTAATCCTAATCCCAATTCTATTTTTACTAATAAAAATGAATTCAATCACGAAATGAACTATGAGATTCAAATATTCTTAAAAGTGTCGTAAAAGAATAGTTTTTATATTTTACTAATGAACTTTCGGGAATAAAAGATCAGATTTCTATTTTTATTTCAATAAGCTAAATGACAATATATATTGTTCCTTAGTAAATAAATAAATTAGGCAGCCAATAAATAGTAGTAGAGAGATTTATTTTAATTGAAAATTTAAGAATTGTTTTAAGCTTTATAAAAAAATAAATTTTGTAAGTAACCATTTATTAGTCCCTGCTAATAGAAATATTTAAATTAGTGTAAAACAAATATTATTCATTCCTAGCATATTCCTTACTATAAAAACAATATATATATATATATATATATATATATATATATATATATACTTTATTTTTTCTTCTTATTTTTTCTTTTTATTTCTTATTTCTTTCCTTCTCGAAGTAACGAGAAGGTAGTTTATGACTACATGTACCGTACAATACCTGTACACAACATGTAATTGTTAAATTTAATGTAAGTATTTGAAATTTGTTAAAATAATTACAATATTTTTATCAACTGTTGGAAAATAAAATAAATAACAAATAAATAAACAAGTAAATTAAAGAAAAGAAGGGGGTCAGGTTAGCCATGTGAGTTAAAGCGTTCACCTTAATCTCACATGGTAAACCTAGAGTGGCAAGTTCGATTCTCGCCTGGGCAAAGGAAATTATTTAGTGACGGAATTCATCAAATAACATCCTAAGTCCCACCCTGGATAGAAAAGGGTTGTAACCTGTAGATAACCCGTCCAAATTAGCCTTAGTTGCAAAAAGAAAAAAAAAATAAGTAAAGAAAAAAAAAAAATTACACAAAAATTTCCTTGTACCTAATAACTTCTCAAGTTTTCCAGTAATTTATAAATTTCTTAAGCAAATTGCTTTAGTTCCTTATTACGCATGTAAAATTATTTTTGTTCCTCAACAGGCCATTTTCCAAATTTTATTTAAATTTTAGTCTGGAAGTTTTGTCTCTTTGTGTCAGTAGTCTACAGTTGTACAGTAAATGTTGGTAGGTTTGTTCCGTAGTAAAGTCACAGAAACAGTTTTTTTGGTCGGTCAATCCGAAAAGGTAGTAATAGTCGTTTGTCGCCCCATGCCCTGTTAGTACTCGTGTTTTATAAAAGACTATATGTATTCAAATCTAAAAACACTTAAAATATTTGACCAAATGCAGAGAGAATCCTTTTTTTTTTAAATCTAAGAAACACACATTGCTAGGGTTAGTTAGCAGAAACGTCAAACAAAAACTGGCGTCTATAAGAAATAGAATTTAGTATTAAACTGTTTAATTTTTTAAAAGTAAATGTAAAGATTAACTATTTAATAATGTATCACAAAATAAATGTTAATAGGTTATTTGTTGAAGAAATATAGTGAAAAATGGGTGCAATGTCAGCAAATGGGTAGAGAGCACATTTTCCTTTATATCGTATGCACATAGTCCTGAGGTATATTTTTCTTATATTTTTAAGTACCCTTTGTATTCAATTATAATTTTATGGAACTCAATGAGTTTGTAAGTAGTAGGTAGTTCTTAAGTAAGTTGGCCCGATAATTCAAGTTGTTTTCAAGTAACAGCATGCAAAGTTTCTCACTTACACAAGATTCTTGCAAGTCTTTTGTTCGGTCTTCGTATTTATTGTTCCCATAAACGTGTACATCCATATAAACAATCTGAACAAAATATACGTTTGAAGTACCTTGTTGAAGTTAGTCAACGAAAGTTAACCAGTTCCACTCGCCCTTTAAACAGTCACTTGAGAAACTCCACCTACTAATTTTAAAGCGGCCCTAACAAATCCCGAGTTAAGGGGGTGATGAAGTCGCGGGATTGATTTCGTCCCCGGTCATTGAGATAAAGGGAAGAGCAAAAGTTTGGTCGTGAAATTGTGAAGAGCACAAAACGGAGGGAGCCGTTTGTTCAGGTAGAGAAGGAGCCTTATATTAAATCTGCCTTATCGCTGACCAATAAAGATAAGTGCAGCCTTTCAGAGGTTCCCTCCCGCTTTTAGGGCCTTCTAGATTACCATCATTCCCAGGTCGCCTCGTATCAGCTAACAATTTACATCTATGGAACAATGAGCTTTGAATTAAACCGCCGACTTTCTCCCGTTGATCTGAGCTTAAAGGCTAACCTATAGACTGTGAAATCAGCTGGCCCACTCATCAACTTCTTAATGAGAGAAAATAGATGGAGGCAATCGCTCGCTTGTATTGTTTAAACTAAATATTATCCCGTTAAAATTTCTGAAAAGCCTCTTGCACCTTCCTAGAAATACACCAAAATCCTATTTGACGTTAGAGACAGGTAGCAGACATTTGAAGCTGAATATATTCAAGCGTACTTTAAATTTGTGGTGTAAAATCCTCAAAATGCAGGAAAACAGGTTACCTCTCATTTGTTTAAGGAGATTTTTGCAGCTATCAGAAAACAAACGAATGCCATTTAGCTGTGCGAAGGATCTATGTGAAATAATATACTCCATTGGAACTGAGATGAGTGAAAATTACAAGACCCAGATATACTATTAAGAAATAAAAATGACTTTATCGCAAAATTAAAAAAAAAAAACCTCTTAAGGAAAAACTTAGAGAAAGTTGCAACATCAACGTTCAGCCCACATTATAGGAATATATCGAACTTGGCCTTTGGGGTAGACTATCTCAGATTCAGATGGCACAAAACCAAATTAAGAATAATCTCTCAAGTAAAGCTTGCCGCCGTCAGGTTTCAAAGACTAAGTCTGAATTTATCTTTTTTAAGTTTGGACCCACTTCCTCCTGTCCACTATGTAATAGTAAAGACCTTGAAAATTTGAAATACTTTTTCATCTCATGTGCTATTTTAACGCCTGTACGGCAGCAGTTTAATCAGAAATATATTAAGAAGATGGCAGACACTCAGTATTTGAGGACTTATTAAAATAAGATAGGTTAAGTCAATCAATGATTTGTTAATATTTGTTGAGGAAAGTGTTAAAATACGAAGTTATATGCTTCAGGATAATTGAGAATCACTTAAAAATTCGTAATTATAATTATTATTTATTTTTTACGCTATTAGTGTTAACCAAGTTCATATTGTTTTCTAAAAATTTATATGCAAATAATCTAATTCTTTGCTATCTCTGTATATATATCGCAAATGTTTAGTTACTAACTGGAATTGTATAGCTCATTTATTTATGTAGTTTTACTCATTGGTTTTTATTCAAATGCCATTTTGTTTGTGAATAGGAGGCGAAGTCCTTGCTTCAAGATGTAAAAACTTTTAGGCAATAAAATTACTATTTTCTGTGATCGTTGAATAATGGTAACATTACTAAACTGAAATGAGTGAAGAAAGTGAAACATTTTGCAATAGAGTGAAGAAAGTAATCACTTTCTTCACAAGTGAAGAAAGTGAATTGCCTTCTTAATTAGTAATAAGTATAAATTAAAAAATAATTTGAAGTTGGAAATTAAATGCTTTTAAATGTTTCTTAACATTGTAAGAATTTATTTTAACAAAATAAATTGAAATGTGAAAATAATCAATATATTTTAAAATTTAAATATAATAATAATTACCTTCCTTGTTTATAACCTGCACTTGTTTATAACTGCACTACTTCACAATCCTCACTAGTTGTTTTATAACTATGCTTATAACCTTTCACAACCATGCTTATAACCTACCAACAACATACCATAATCTTCACAACATTTTGTTCATATTCTGGTTAGATCTGATCATGTATTACACGATTACAGAAAAAAATTAACATTACACTCGTGACGAAAGTAGAATTTACAACTCTCGTGAAATTACCACGGTAAACGTTTCACTCGAGTTGTAAAATGATCTACTTTCGTCACTTGTATAATAAATAACTATTCTTTCATTCTATTATATCACCTATGCCTGGAAAGCGCTATTATAACATTTAATGTATGCCCAAGCTAAGTATATGGTCCCACAATTAGTAACGCACCACTTGTAAACGAAGTTTAGTAGCGAAATCCGTTACAGAAAGAAATCAAGACAATATGACAAAGCAAGTGGAGTGACACCGAAAAGAGAAGACCATTCCAGAAATTAATATTCGACCGACAAACAATATAATTAAGGGGCTCTGGCCATGTGGGTTACGGCGTTGGTCTTAATTTCATATGGTAAACCTAGAGTGGCTGGTTCGATTCCCGCCCTGGGCAGTAGAAATTTATTTGGTGACGGACTCAATAAATAAATTCCTTAGTCCCTCCCTGGCTAGAAAACGGTGCTTCCCTGTATATAACCCGTGCCAATTAGCCAAAGTAGCATAAAGTTGACATAAATAAATACAAAAAGACCAGTGTTCGTGACTCAATACTTCTTAAACCGATTTGTACTGACACAAAATCACTTTTTCCCGTGTCTAACAAATGGCTTACAAAATATGGAGGGTCAAGTCAGCTGTTATAATAATTACATACACTAATATCGGTAGCTTTTACCCAATTTTCTCAACATTTGTTTTCATTTTACATTGAGCAAATCGCCTACCTGCGAGTGCTCTTGTATAAATGAAATAAGAAAAAATATCGGTAGCTATAGCGAGTATATTAAGTTGTAGTTGAAATGCGCCATGCCCTAAATTAGTTATTGTGAAATAATGATCTAAATAAATTAACTTAACTATGACGGAGGTAAAAAATGAAATGATTATTGAAATCACTCCTCCTCATAAGGAGAAAATGAAACAGTAAGTACTCATCATACGTTTTAACAGATTTCCCTTAGGGGAAATCAGCTATTGAGGTCGTATTCATAATGCGATTTTCAAAATTTGCCTTCAAATGTCCATCAATCCAACCCAGATGGCGAAAATGATATCCGTTCCAAATTATTTCGCAATTTTGTTTGATCGTTACTAAACTCTATATTTAATCGTTTTATGCAAAAAGGAAGATCAAGTTCGTTAATAACTGAAATCAGATAGGTGGGAGGTAGGGGGTTAAGGGGGGGGGGGGGTTAGAGGAGTATTTTGAAAATTCGAAATTTCTCCGTTACTATAAGTCGGATCGAAAAATTGTATAGAACCAATCTTATTTAAATTTTAATGTTCTACGCATATTTTCTGTGTCAGGAATATTAACCGAGATATTTAGATTTTATAGTTTTCAGCCTTCATCGAACCCCCACTTCTACTCATGTTAAACTAACAATACTTGGTTATGTAATAAACCAGATTATTCGAACATTAAATACCCAATATTGTTTTCAAGAGACCTTGATTATACCCTTCCCCCCCACTTTTAAGTTTTTGTACTACTTAATTTTGATTGATTGAGATAAAAAGCATTCTGATTTATTATAACAGTACTAGATACAGTAAATAGTTTTCAATCAAATTAATATGTTATATTCTGATATATTTCAGTAATTGTTTTTCTTTCCGGTGAGAGTCGGATTGGCAGACCTGTTTTTTTTTACATTTCATACGCTTCCCGCCTGGAGGGGAAAGATTTCTTGTTACCGTTGGTATTTATTTACTTAATATTCAAGATGGTGTTGTGTTACCATTATGTAGATTTATCTATTATTAAACTTCACGAGGGAAATCTGCTTAGTTTACGCAGCCCCTGCAAGACATACTTTTTTTACTGATAAGATGTCATGTGGACACGAAGCTAGTTGAGAAATGAAAATGATTTTAATAATCATTTGATGTTTTTCCTATTTGATGATCTTCCGCCATACAATTGATTGTAATATTAATTTTATTTTTATAATGGCCCACACATATTTTCAAAATAAACTTCTCAGAAACAAAAGTCCGTCACGCAGGGGCTGCGTAAACTAAGCAGATTTCCCACGTAAAGTTAAACAATAGTGAAATCTCCATACGAGAGCCGATCAGTTACGGAAACGGCCAAACTAGCTTTTGACGTGAACCATAGCTCGTCCATTACACTTAATAAAAATGTAAATATCTCGGTTAATATTCAAGATAGAGAATATTTACAAGAATATGACAATATTTATAGTAAATTTAATTTTCAATAAGATTGGTTTTATACAATTTTTCGATCCGACGTATAGTAACAGAGATATTTCGAATTTTCGAAAATCCCCCCTCTAAACCCCCCCTCCCACTGGTCCGATTTCAGCCATTAACGAACTAGATCTTCCTTTTTACATAAAACGATTAAATACCGAGTTTGGTGACGATTAAACAAAAATTGCGACCGCTAGTTTGTTAACACACAAATATTTAAATATATATATATATATATATATATATATATATATATATATATATATATATATATATATCGAAAATCGCGTCGTGAGTACGACCTCACAATAGCTGATTTCGCTTAAGGGAAATCTGCAAAAAGTCAAGGCGTGGAAAGAATATGGAGAATGTATTGTAAAAATTCGTTATGAATAAAAGTTATTTCTATCCCAGTAGGCTTATTGGCTATTTATAAAATGTAATAAAGATAAGGGCAGTCTTTCAGGAGTACCATTAGAGCCTTATAGATTATTATCATTCCCAGTTGGTCGCGTATCATCTTACTAATCACCATATAGTGAGAAAGTCTCCATCAGAATGCTGCTTGAAAGGCTTTCCACTTCTTCGCCTTCATCTTATCGCTGACGACAAGTAGTCAAGAGATTGGGCTAGATAGACAAGTCCGTCACGCAAGGGTTGTGTAAACAAAGCAGATTTCCCACGCACTGGATAGCACTCTGCTCATCTCATCTGCCCATGTATTCTCTAAATAAAAATCCGATGATGAGAAAGAAGGGGGCGTTTACTGAAGGCTGAAAACAAAAAAAGTCCGTCACGCAGGGGCTGCGTAAACTAAGCAGATTTCCAACCTTAAGTTTCACAATAGAGAAATCTGCCTACTAATAACAGTAGTAGTACCAATTTCTCGAGAGCCGAAAAGTTGCGGAAACAGCCGAACTAGCTTTCGGCGGTAAGTCCTGAATAGAACCGACTTCAGCCGAACTCAACTCTGTTATCAGGCACACACTTAATAAAAATGCAAATATCTCGGTTAATATTCAAAATAGAGAATAAATGTATATACATTATTTATAGTAAATTTAATTTGCCATACGATTGGTTCTATACAATTCTTCGATCCGACGCATAATAACGGAGATATTTTGAATTTTAGTAAATTCCACTGGTTCGATTCCCACTGGTCCAGTTTGTTACCGTTCTCGCGATCGCTGTTATTGTTTAATCGTTACCAAACTCGATATTTAGTCGTTTTATGTAAAAAGAAAGATCAAGTTTGTTAACGGTTGAAATCGGACCAGTGGGAGAGGGGGTGTAGAGGGGGAGAATTTTTAAAATACGAAATATCTCCGTTACTATAAGTCGGATTGAAAAATTGTATCAGCATTTATCAATTTTCAGCTTTCAGCAAACCCCCACTTCTACTCATGTTACATAAACAATACTCTGTTATGTAAAAAACCACATTATTCGAAGCTTAAATACATTATATTGTTTCAAGAGACCTTTATTATACAAGATAAATGCAAATATGTTCTGGTGCCCCCCCCCCGTCTTATGTTCTTGGACTACTAAAATTTGATTGATTGAGATACAAATTAATCTGGTCCATTATAAATTACAGTACTAGATATAGTAAATAGTTTTCAATAAAATTAATATATTATATTCTGATATATTTCAGTAATTGTTTTTCTTTCCGGTGAGAAGTTGGCACACCTGTTTGTTTAAGATTCAGACGTTTCCCGTCGGGAGGTTTCTTATTATCGTTTATATTTATTTACTTCATATTGACTGTGATATTGTGTTACCATCAATACCAGATTAATCAATTTTTAAACTTCACGAGGAAAACATGCTCACTTTACGCAGTCCCTGCGTGACGGACTTATTTGTATTCTTTCGATCCACATTCTATATGGAGTTCTTAAGAAAATATAAAAATACTCTTATAAAATCTACTGGCCCAATGAGGGTTATGCTTGGCCCTCTTCTGGTCACTTTGGAATTTCATTTCCTGTCCTGGAGCCCAGTATATTTTCACAATTTTGTTGGCTTGCTATTAATAGCAAATTCTTAAATGAATACCATTTATGAAAGATTTACACCTCTTATGAAAGATTTCTCATTGCCATTCGTATTTTTTCTGTTAATATTCATGGTGTGTTAAGTATAAAAGTATGAGGATTTATCTATTATAAAATTTCAAGTGGGAAATCGACTTAGTTTACGCAGGCACTGCATGACTTTTTTTTACTTGCTGACTGCTAGTCGAATCTGAATTTTCATCATCACATTTTTTTTTTCTAATTTTGTATAGAAATTATAATTCATTGAGAAGAAGTGTATAGCCTCAAAACGCGCGGGAGAAATAAATTAGTTTCTAAAGTAGTCAAAATTATTTTCTGACCCTTTAATAACTCGAGATACTAATATGGTAAATAGTTACTATTAATCTGATTTGAACTAATTTAATATTGGACAAATATTATTATTATCATAAATATGTAAGATTAAATGTCTGTAGTATAATTTAAGATTTTTAGATAAACATAGCGTAAGAATTTTAAAGGAACGGAGAATAATTATAATGAACGTTGAGCCATCAAATGTGTGTATTTCATGTTTTGTAGAAGGTTAGCCCATTGAAAAGGAGCAGCAAGCTTGGAATTAAGTGAGGAAATTAATTTGCTTTATTTATATTTGTGAATTTGAGAGGCACCCTAAAAACGGACACCGTAAAATTAAACGTATTTATTTCCATTAAATATTAACATAACATGATAGGATACATCAAATATCTTTAAAATATTTAGAAATATTATTTCATTTAATTTCTTTATAAATTATTAAATAGCATTTATAACGTATTATTCTGTATTCGTCAGGAAATCAGCTTAAATTCTATAAAATCAATTTATAAAACCTAGCATTTTAATAATTATAATTCCATTAGGAAGCTTAATGCAGTTCACTATGCAGAAAATGAGTTTTTCATTTTTTGACATGCTTTGTTATTGGTCTTAAATTTATTGAAGAACGACATAGTTTGTAAATGATGACAAATGTGTCCTCATCGTAAAGAGACAATGCGTCTGATCATACATTTTTTTTTGGCCGATTTGTATAGCAAATATTTAATAATTGAACATTTTTGATATCTGAAGCAAGAATGTTTTTTTTTTTTTTTACCTTTAATAAAACCATGTAATGAATGAAACATGACAAGGGTTTATGATTCACAAATACATTTTGGAAGAGGAGGTGTAACATGTAGTACCTACTTTATTAACAAACTTTCCATTTATTTTCCCCCTTCTTTTGTAACAACAGCTTTTTCTAACCAATGAAAAAATAATGATATTCCCATTAGCCGCCCTACCTCTTAGCCCAACCAAGGCCAATTAAAACTTTTTTACATGTGGACGAGCCCCTGTTTTTAAGTTTGCTTTCTGAATGTAGGGAACTTGATGTTTGAGTTGGTCTGCGTGAGAGGGTAAAACTGTCTGGAGGGAGATGTTCCCCTTCAGACACCAATAATAACTTGCTCCTCCCTCGCCTAACCCTCTCCCGCATCCTTCAGGACAAAAGCTTCCCGCTCCAGCCCCAATTGTTCGTCAACTCCTTTCATTGTTCGATACATACCGCAGTCGTTTGTTATTTTTTAAGCCTTACACCGAATAAATCCACCCTCCCAAACGAGGCTCGTGTGTCCATACCCCGGATTATTTTTCCCTAACACGTTCGGATTAAACCGACCTTTAATGGTGTCAACATTTAATATACGCTTGGATGACGCTCAAATAAAATTGGACAAGTTAGTCACTAATCTAGATAAATGAAACAGTGTTTTCGGAATTCGACAGATACAAAGGGAATGATGTTGTAGGCTACCGAACAAGATACGAGAGAAGTGTAAGACCACATAAGAAATTTAAGTAATCTACCATTTGGAACGAGAAGAGAGGATTTGGTGAATTCTATTTAAACTTATGTTTGATTTTGATTATGAGTTCCGTTAATAAAGGTTACTTGTTGTGGCAGTACGCGGATTTCTTTTTTTTTACAGATGGATCAGGAAAGAACTGCAAAGAAGACCTACGAGACTCGTGTAGAAGGGAGGAAGCCAAGAGAGAGGTCGTGGACCTCCTCGGAAGAGAGTGTTGATGAGAGGTTTGAGAAGCGAGCCATGGAGTAAGAAATGAGTGTCGGTTCAGAACGAGACACTTAGAAACCAAGAGCCAATGAAGATTTTCCGTACATTTTCCCTGGGATGTACGCTAAGTTCATAGATCTCATGTTAACACTTATCGCTAGGGACTAGTGCTTTGAAATGAAATAAATCCCATTCCTCCTTATACGATTTTCTCATAAAGGCATTATGTCACTAATCTTCCTAAGCCTAGGTTAAATTTATAGTGTTATGAGAGATTAGGTTCAATTAGAGTGAGAGGGGGAAATTGTTTTGGGTAGAATAGGCATGTAGTAGCTCTTCCATATGAAGGGAGGTCTACCCCCGGCTTAATGGGTTCTGTCGAATGGGGGCTAGCTATGGAAAGGGCTCTTCTTCCTTATCAGATGGGCAAGATAGCCACACACCGGCCGCTCCCTCCCGAATAATAGGCTAATAGTTAGACTAATTTACCCTATTCCACACCATACACTCCCCGCTCTCGACAATTCAAAGTTATAATACTCCATCAGGATACACGGCTTCCCGGCTAAACCTCCCACACTCTGTTTTGCAATCTTCCCACGCATCACGCTCAGTAGTTTCTTGTTGGGAAAAGTGACAGGTGTAAAGAGAGAAAACGCGTTGGAAAAAAAAAAACTTCCTCGTACTCATATTAATGGGGAGAGCTCGCCTGACCAAAAATTTGATCTAGAAAAATAAAAGAAAAACCGCCACGCAGGGATTGCGTGAACTAAGCAGATTTCCCAAGTTATGGTGCAACACACTTATCATCTCATTTCCCCACATATGCTCTATTTATATATTAAAAAAATAGATGAGTAGAAGACTTACTCAAGGTAAAAAACAAGAAAGTACGAATAACTCGCTCAATACTTGAGTTACGAAAAAATGCATAACGCAACAATGGTAGAACATCAATAGTTATGATTGGTTCTATAACATTTTACGATCAGACCTATAATAATGGAAATCGAATTCCCCCTTCTCTATTTCAGCCAATAGCAAATACGATCTTTAGTGTTGACTGAAACGGTTAAATATCATGTATGGTATACATAAAATAAACATTTTCGAGTAAAGAACGAATACTCTTAGGGCGTTTGCACACACAGCGGATTTTTCCGAGCGGACAACCTACCGTTGCTTATGGTCGGATATTCTACCGCCGCTTATGATCGGTTATTTTACCGTCGCCAATAGGCAGAAAAATTTACGTCGGTACCAGCAGTTGTAGTTCTGGAACCAATTTCAGCTCAGTTGTGAAGTCCGACATGAACCAAGAGCAGCTCATTACGTTGTTGTTATTCCGTCGCCGAATGAGAAGGCGAAGAAAAAATCGACTGTTTTGGATTCATCCAATTAATGAACAAAGAAATGAGGCTGGCGCATTCTACACATTGATGAGTTGAAGCAAGATGACAAGAAATTTTTCAACAATTTCAGAATGTCAATGAATTCCTTTGATGAACTGCATGGCCGCTAAAAGATACCATTCAGCGCAGAAATACAAAAATGAGGAACTGTATTCAACCGGTAGAAATTATTCCTTTCATTTTCTGGCATCTGGTCGAAGTCACTTCGAAATTCCACACACACAGCATGCCAAGCGATTTTCGTAGCATTTCGGTCCTTAAAACTGTCTAAAGTTTTATCCCCAAGCACAGGCTTTGATTCCACTAATGAAATAAGAATTTCATTATCAATTTCCTCACAAGGGGGAGAGGATACGCGGATGCGGAAACAGAAACAGTAGGTGCATGCAAGAGAGTTCAACTCATACTGCCAAACGTATGAGCAGTAAAATCCGCTGTGTGTGCAAACGTTCATTTGGTCACGTAGGCCACTACATGGATGTGACGGTAAAACTTCCGTCGGCTCCAGTGGCACCGGGCGGCTGCTCAGCTACCGCCGACGTTAAACTTACCGATCGTTTTTTTTTTCCGTCTAGTGTGCAAGCTCCAATGTACTACAGTGTACTACTATTGGAACGGCGGCGACGGTAAAACATCCGCTCGGAAAAATCCGCTGTGTGTGCAACTGGCCTTAATTGATACCGTCAACATAATTCTATGTATCTCACAAAGTAAAAGTTCAATAAAAACCATATATATTTGTTATTCAAGCTGGGAATGCAGTGGTTCATGATATAACAGCTTATTTTGAATATGACATGAGTAGGCGTGGGGGTTTACTGATAACAGAAAACTAAAAAAATCATATATCTCGGTTAATATTCATGATACAGAAAGTAAGTATAGAGCAATTTTTATATAACATGAACATTTCAAAGATTAGCAATATTTACTTTTTCTATCCGGCGTATAATTACGGAGATATTTCGAATTTTTGAAATTCCCCCCTCTAACCCCCCCCCCCTCTCCCAATTGCTGATGCAATATCAACGACCCCACCCCTCCAGGAAGGGACAGCCGCAATGAATTTGAGAGAAAACGAGCAATTCAGAAAAGGATGGCCACTGAAGAGGTGGTATTTAAGCCACAAAATATGTAGGGCAGTATGAATATAGTTTGAGGGGAAAAAATGTTTGTTATTGGTGACCCTTGCCATTAAACTATGAAGAACATGTACAAATATTATGTGCTGAATAAAAAGAAGAACAAATATGGGTCACTCTTATTTGTTTAATATTACCACTGCAGTAGTCGCACGTCATCTGAGGTGACTTGAAGTGACTTTTTGAACTGCTGAGTAGAGGATAAAACCTGGGTGCCCCCCACCCTAGCCACCTTCCCCTCATGTCTAGAGCCTTCCACCAGGACTGTTGCAACACCTTTTGTGATTCTCCGGTACTGCGCATGACCTTGAGGCATCTGTGAGATCCCGCGCGACTACCTTTGTAAGTAGTGCAGTGGCAGATTGACAGGGAGCTTCAAAGTATAAAAAAAAAGGAAATAAATTCAAGCATCTTCGCCTATAGGAAGGAGGGCACCCTGGTTTCCTATGTCCCAAAAAATAAGTCCAAAATTAGAAATGTATTGGCTATATCAAGTATGCATTTTGATGGAGAAATAAATGAGAGAACAGGAGAAAAGAAAAAGCCTTCCATTATAACACATTATAATCAAACCAAAGTAGGTGTGGACATATTGGATAAAATGTGTTCACTTTATAATGTATCGAGAAATACCAGAAGGTGGCCTATGGTAGTATTTTATTCCCTTCTGAATATTTCGGAGATCAATTCTCAAGTAATTTATTTAGGAAATGGCCATATTTCATTTTATAAACCTACCTAACTATTTTATTTTATAAACCTGACTATATAATGTGTATGTATAACATATGTATATATCAATTTTATATTGTGTAAGCCAAGATAATGTGTGAAATATTTTTTTTCATATTATATAATCATAAATCATGTATATTCTTCATATAATGTATCAATTATAACTTTTATACAAATATTAGTACAGGCTTAATTAAAACTAACCTTCTTACATTAATACTTAAGGAAAAGTAGTAAGTCATCTGAGAGATGTCGTGCGACCACTCTTGTACTGATGCGGGGCGCGACTTGGAACAAAGCGAGTTGGAGTATTTTGCTTTTAACTTGAAACTCCATACAGTCAGAAAGGAAAACTCCTTGTGGTAGCAACGAGGAGCGGGAGAGCTAGTTGGAAATGGAATTAGCTAGAATTTCCGTTTATCCGTCGATGATTCGGAGATTGGATTTGAGTGGATGGGGGGGGGATAGGGGCAGACTTGGGTAAAACAGAGGAGAGAGATAGAGCGAGCGGAGGGCTGGATGGGAGGCTTGTGATGCTAATGCCTGGCTGGGGGCTTAAGAAAGCTACTTAGGGCCCGCATTCATACACACCTCCCTCATTCCACTGACTCAAAAATCATTCGAACTCCCCCCCCCCTCCCCTTCCTTCATCCTCCCAACCCATCGCGCTTCTACTCAAAAGCTTAGCCTGATTTATTACGTCATCCTCGCCTAATTTCCAAATCTCAATGACAAATGGTGCCCTCAAGCTCTTCCTTCTCGCCCTGTCAATTCACGCATATTTCATGGAAAGTATTCTAAGGTTGACAAATCCGTATTTTCAATCTGGTAAGAAAGATAAGAATGAAAAATAGAATCGTCAATCTTTTGGAATAATATTAATAAGAATGGGCTTACGATGATTTAATGGCAGTCTAATATTTTGTGCTCAGTATATAATAAAATAGTTTAGCGGTAGGTATAGCTCAGTTTTTATCGAGCCCTATTATAGTACCTGGCTACCTTTCTGAATAAACTAACCAGAACCCTGTTCACTAACTTCAGAAAACCTAAGGCTAACAAGGCTTCATCCTAGAGCCCCAAGAACATGAGGGGCCTACATTCAAATTGTTGTCAAAATTAAAAATAGTCCGTCACGAAGGGCTTCCGTTAACTAAGCAGATTTCCCACATGAGCCACGTATTTACATTTTTCTCAAAATGTAAGAGCTCAATGAGAATAATATTTGGTATTTGGGGTTCAAGTAATGTGCTTCATAATATAACAGCTTATTTTTAATATGACATGAGTAGGAGTGGGAGTTTACTGAAGGCCGACAAATGCAAATATCTCGGCTAATAATCAATATAATGCAGAAATGTACATAACAACATTTATAGGACATTACATTGGCCGTATGATTGACTTTATACAAATTTTCGACCTGACGCTTAATAACGGAAATATTTCGAAATCTCCCCCTTAACCCCCCCCCCCTCCTACTGGTCCGATTCCAGCCGTTAACAAGCATGTTTTCAATTTTACATAAAACGTTTAAATATCCAGTTTTGTAACGATCCAAAACAAAATTGCGACCTCTAGAGCGTTAACATATATATATATATATATATATATATATATATATATATAGGGGTCCTGACTTCCCGCCCTACCCCTCTTAAAATTTCAAATTATTTTAATACAAGGCTCAGATTTGGGGTGCTATAATTATGACCCCTGAAGAATCTTTTCAGCCAATATTCAACCTCTTAACCTTCTCCAGCGACCATAACTTTCGAATTTCTAATGGAATGCCCTACTTTTTATGACGGATTCTTGTAGAAAATCAAATTTTAAAACGATTTTATTTGGGTGAGTTTTTCGATTTGACGCATCTTTTAGCCGTAAAATGCACAAATCTTTATTTCAGAAACGGCACATTTCATTGAAGAGTACTGCGAAATATAAGTTGCAGCCAACAAAAGTATCTTTAAAACAAGTCGGGAAAAGGAATAGATTAAACCCGAAAATAAAGTGGGGGCGGGGAGGGGGAGGTTTAGAGGGTAAGATTTAAGAAAAACCGAAATATCTCCGTTATTATGCACGGTATCGAAAAATTGTATAGAAACAATTTTATTGATAATAAAATCTACTATAAATGTTGTTATGTGCATTTATTCTCTATCTTCGGTTTTTTATGTTTTCGGCATTTAGTAAATTCCCACACCTACTCATATCAAAATAACAATAAGCTGCTATATAAGAAGCACTTTATTTGAAACCCAAATACCCAATATTGTTCTCATTAAACTTTTATGTTTTGAGTTAAATACAAAGTGGGAAATCTGCTTAGCTAACACAGCCCCGTGGCGGGGGTTACGGACGTTTTTGAATTAGCCAACAGTGAAATCACTTCACTATTCTGTGCAAAACAAATATATAGAAGAACTGGCTAAATAAAGTATTAGATCAACCACGGATGTGAGAGGATGGAGTTCCACGGTAGATAAAACATTTGAATCGTGGTGTTTAGATTGTTTATTGTGGAGTATATCATGTTCGGGCGGGCTGTAGGAGGGCTATGGGGGGGATGGGAAAGTGGGCCTCTCATGGGATATAGACATTTGTCTGGGAGCGGAAGGGAGGAGGCTGCTAGATCTGTGAGCCACCACCTGCCCGCCATTACACCGGCAAATGTATCTCAATTGTCCCGGTCAAACAGCCTCCATATCTTACCTCACATCCCCCCACACACACTACCATCAAACAACAATCCCCTCTATTCCATTTGTTCGAGAGACAGCTACTCTTCGGACAAATACCATCGAGCTTAATTTGATTACTCGTATCATGGTGGTAGAACCGACCATTTACCTCCTCCGCTTCCCAAAATCTGGCCTCTCAAGTTCTAAACCACAACATATAGAAGAGGGTTTGACATTCGCTAGAAACCACTGGAAGAAAACACTTTATTAATTTACTCATTATCAAGGAGTCTGTCCAAAAAAATGGGTTATTGGCTACAAATTAAACCGATCACTCTCTAGGGTATTAAATTACCATAAACAGATTAATTAGTTTATTGGCAAAAGATAATATGAAAAATCACAAAGAGAATAGGAAATATAATTTAGGATATGCCAAGCATATTGAATTAAAATACAAACACACTTCCATCAAACAAAAGTCTCCTCTATTCCACTAATTCAATAGACAGCTCCTCTTCGGAGAAATACCTGGGAGCTTAATTTGATTACTCGCATCATAGCGGTAGAACCGACCATTCACCCCTTCCGCTTCCCAAAATCTGGCCCCTCAAGCTCTAAACCACAACATACCCGTATAGAAGAGGGTTTAACTTTCGCTAGATACCACTGGAAGAAAACACTTTATTACTTTACTCATTATCAAGGAGTCTGTCCAAAAAATTGGGTTACTGGCTACAAATCAAAACGATCACTCTCTAGGGTATTAAATTACCATAAACAGATTAATAAGCTTATTGGCAAAAGATAATATGAAAAATCACAAAGAAAATAGGAAATGTAATTTAGGATCCATTTTTGAGGTGCTGTATGGTGAAGGAATTATTATCTCAGGTAAGAAAAAACGCCTCGTTCCTTCACTGTTCTTTATTCGTTGTGACAGAGCGCTTTCAGAGCATACGCTCCATCATCAGTGCCCTGCTAGCAAACAAATACCATAAAAACGTTGTACAATATGTCATTTAATTTTAAATTTTTTAGAAAATATATGTACATGTCGATGGTCAAGAGTTAAAACATACAACTTAGTGTCCCAGTGAATATTTACAGAAATAAGAAAAACTATTTTCACAGATTAAAATTAAAAATTAAAAACTTGTCAGTAGAATATATACACAATTTCAATAAATAGTTAAAATAAATAAATGAATAAAAAATGAATATTTACAGTTAAAAAGTCTAAAATAGAATAAATAGTAAAAAACGAATAGTCCAATTAAAATTAAAAAACCAAAAATGAAAAAATGAAGGAACAACTATCGGAGGAGCTACAGAAAGCAATACATACAAAAAACGTAAAAGAAGAAAAATAGAGAAGCCAGATATTGACTAACCACTTCACAATGATGTGACAGGAACCAAGGATTCCCTGTGACTGAGGCCTCGGGACCGGAGAGCAATGAGAGAGGCTTCTGAGACATGCCTCAACCTGGTTCCTTCTCCCGTCTTATTAATATTGAGGCCTCCTTTTTTCATCCTATCTAGCTTTATGAATAGGTTTTCGGCTATGCTCAGGGTCTTGCCTTTTTTTGCTTCATAGATCAGCTCATATTTTATAGCCGGTTTCTCATGACCCTCCTTCTTGATGTGGGCATAGAACTCTGTGTCTCTGGTAACATGCTGTTCTGATCTTTCTTCCACTTTGACCGACGTACGATGCCTCACAGCTAGAGCATGTTACCCTGTACACTCCCGACTTGTTCAGTGAGTCAACAGGATCCTTGACCCTAGGGAGCATTGCTTTCAAACAGTGTCGACTTTTGAAAGCAGTCGTCATCCCGAGTGTCTTGAGTTTATTTCCAATCTTATGAGACACAGATTTTTCTTCTTTTACGTTTTTTTTATGTATTGCTTTCTGTAGCTCCTCCGGTGGTTGTTCCTTCATTTTTTCATTTTTGGTTTTTTAATTTTAATTGGACTATTCGTTTTTTACTATTTATTCTATTTTAGACTTTTTAACTGTAAATATTCATTTATTTATTTTTACTATTTATTGAAATTGTGTATATTCTACGGACAAGTTTTTAATTTTTAATTTTAATCTGTGACAATAGTTTTTCTTATTTCTGTAAATATTCACTGGGACACTAAGTTGTATGTTTTAACTCTTGACCATCGACATGTACATATATTTTCTAAATATTTTTCAATTAAATGACATATTGTACAACGTTTTTATAGTATTTGTTTGCCAGCAGGGCACTGATGATGGAGCGTATGCTCTGAAAGCGCTCTGTCACAACGAATAATGAACAGTGAAGGAACGAGGAGTTTTTTCTTACCTGAGATAATTTAGGATATACCAAGGATATTGAATTAAAATACAAACACACTTCCATCAAACAAAAACCTCCTTTATCCACTAATTCAATAGACAGCTCCACTTCGGACAAATACCTTGGAGCTTAATTTGATTACTCGTATCATGGCGGTAAAACCGACCATTCCACCCTCCTGCTTCCCGAAATCTGTCCCTTCACACTCTTAACGACAACATATAGACTAAGAGTTTAACTTTGGCTAGAAACTACAGGAAGAAAACCGTTTATTAATTTACTCATTAACAAGCATACTGCTTAAAAAGCCCGTCACACAGGGGCTGCGTAAACTAAGCAGATTTCCCACTTGAAGTTTTACAATAGAGAAATCTGCATCCTAGTTACAGCAATAGTAACGAGTCTCAAAACCAATTTCACTAGAGCCGTGCAGTTACGGAAACGGCCGAACTAGCTTTCGGCGGAGTCACGAACAGAACCGATATCAGTCGATCTCATCTCTTCCGTTGTCCGTACCCACTTAATAAAAATGCAAATATCTTGGTTAATATTCAAGAAGAAGAAATGTACATAACAACATATGTAGTCATTTTAATTTGCACTATGATTAGTTCTATACTAGTTTTTGATCCTACTTATAATAACAGATACTCGTATATTACGAATTTTCGAAATTCCCAATTATAAACCCCCCTCCACTCCCGCTGGTCCGATTTCTTTTTACATAAAGTGATTAAATACCGAGTTTGGTAATGATTAAATAAACATTAACATAAACAAGCGACCGCTAGAATGTTAACACACACACACACACACACACACACATATATATATATATATATATAAAATTGTAACCTCTGTCTGACATTGATTTTTTTCGCGAAATTTCACGATAACTTTTCGTTTCACATGTCATATACACCATAACTGCATTTTGTTTCTTTCGTGTCTGTTTGTTACCTTTTCATGCATAAACGGCTGACCCAAATTTTATGAAACTTGGTATGTATATTACTACTAACCCAACTTAGACTTTAGGCTATATTAATATCCTCTGAGACGAACTGGAGTGGGGGTTATAAGGGAAGCCTGAAATTAAAAATAGCGATATTTCGTTTCCTATTGGTTTTTCGGCAAATATGAACATAACAAAAGTTGTTTATTTTTTCATTTAGAGTAACGTTTGTTATAAACACTTTCGTCGTATTCCGAAGTTTAAATGAGTTATACGCTAATGACTATAGCGGGAGTCAACAATTTTATTTGGCACAAAAGACTCAACCGAATTTAATAAAACTCGGTATGTGTAATAAAACTAACGCCTTCTTTAGAATAAGCCATACCAACATTTCTAGCGACGGGCAGGAGTGGGGGTTGTAAGGAAGGCCTGAAATTAAAAATAGCGGTATTTCGTTTTCCATTGGTTTTTCTGCAAATATGTACATAACAAAAGTTGGTTATTTTGTTATTTAGAGTAACTTTAAGTTATATACACTTTTGCCGGATACGGAAGTATAAATGAGTTATACGCTAAAAGCTATAACGGGAATTAACGATTTTATTTGGTACCAAAGACACAACCAAACTAAACAATAATCCGTATGTGGATTAGCACTAACCCCTTCATGATAATAAGCTGTACCATTATTTCTAGGGAGGAGCAGGAGTGGGGGTTGTAAGGGAGCCCTGAAATTAGAAAGAGTGATATTTCGTTTTCTATTGTTTTTTCGGCAAGTATGTACATGACAAAAATTGTTTATTTTGTTATTTAGAGTAACTTTTGTTATATTCACTTTTGCCGTATACCAGGTATAAACGAGATATACACTGAAAACTAAAACGGTAGCCGGCAATTGTATTTGGCACCTACGATTGAATGGAACTTAACAAAACTCGGCATGCGAATTAGCATTAATTCTTAAACGATTATAAGCTATATTATTTTTTTTAGGTTCAAACGGGAGGTGGGGGGAAGGGGGGTTATAAGAGAAGCCTAAAATAAAAATTCGCGGTATATTACATTTTCTGTTTGGTTTTCAGCCACTGTTGGTCTTTGTACCGTTTCCAGGGAAAGGAAGTTTAATTCAAACATAGTTGGGGGGACAGAATACTTTCTATGATTATGAATTATATATATATATATATATATATATAAAAAAAACAACTGCATGCACAGGACATGGGAAATATAAAAATATTGAGGACAGTGAACTCTTAAATAACAAATAATTTTATTATTAACAAATCCAAAGCAACGACGGGTATACATCTGTAAATGTTAAAATATTGTGGAAAGTAAAGGCTTGCCTAAAAAAATACAACCACCATTAAACCTCAAATGAGTTCCCAAGCGAAGCCGGGTACCTTAGCTATAATTATAGTATATATAGTATTGAACGGACCTCATTTTCATCATCTCTTGGGTAGGATCGATGGGCATTTAAAGAAATTTTTCGAAAATCGCGTCTTGTGTACGACCTGAATAGTTGATTTTCCTTAAGGAAAATCTGCTAATAAAATAATGGGTTACTGGCTACAATCAAACCGTCATAAAGAAATAATAAGTTTATTGGCAAAAGATATTATGAAAAATAGTAAATAAAATAGGAAATATAATTTAGGATATGCCAAGCATAGTGAATTAAAGCACATAAAGTCCATCCCGCAGGGGCTGCGTAAACTGAGCAGATTTCCAATTTCCTGGTATAACACGCTTGTGATCTCATCACTACAGGTATTCTCTATTTATATGTTTTTCTTTGTTTTTTAATTTTTTTATAGACATCACATCATAGGTGATTTGCCCTTTCAGCACTCAAAAATTGTACATAGTGAAATAACAAAAGTAAAATAAATAAGAGATAAAACAAGTTACAATAACAAATACCAAAAAACAATGATAAATAACAAAAGTGAAGTAGATAAATATTTTATATGTGAACATTAAAAAAATTAAAAATAAAATAAAAACTTAAAAACCAAAAAAGAATGAGAGGGGGGGGGGGGTTGTTGAAGGCATAAAACAATACAGCACGAATAACTCGCTTAATACTTGATGTACGAAAATATGCATAGAACAACAATATTCTTGTTAGATCGGTTTTATAATATCTTACGATCTTATATATAATACCGGAGATATTTGGAATTTTTAATCCCCCCTTCTAAACCCCCACTATTCCATGCCCGATTTGCAGCAATAACAAAAATGAAATAAAATTTAGGATATGTCAAAAATACTGAATAAAAATACAAAAAACTACCATCAAACAAAAACCCATTTGTTCAAGAGACAGCTACCGTTCGGACAAATGCCATCAACCTTAATTTGATTATTCGTATCATGGCGGGAAAACTGACCAGTCCACTCTTCGCTTCCCAAAATCTGGCCCCCACACTCTTAACCACAGCATATAGACCAAGGGTTTATCGTTGGCTAAAAACTGTTTAATGACAAAACTTTATTAATTTACTCATTAAAGAGAAGGCTGTCCAATAAAATTGGGTTGCTAGCAAAACAGCAAACTGAACATTCCCTAGGGTAATAAATTATCATAAAGAGATTACAGGTTTAGTGGCAAAACATAATATGAAAAATCACAAATAAAATAGGAAATATAATTTAGGATATACCATGCATACTGAATTAAAAAACAAACACACTAACGTCAAACCCTTCCAGCTTAATTTGATTACTCGTATCATGGCGGTAGAACCGACCATTCCACCCTTCCGCTTCCCAAAATCTGGCCTCTCAAACTCTTATTCACAACATATAGGCCAAGGGTTTAACTTTGGCTAAATACAGTTTAATGACAACACTTTATTAGTTTACTCATTAATAAGGAGGCAGTCCAATAAAATTGGGTTGCTGGCAGAATACAAAAACACTACCATCAAACAATAATCCACTCTATTCCATATGTTCGAGAGACAGCTACCCTTCGGACAAATGCCATCAACCTTAATTTGATTATTTGTATCATGGCGGGAGAACTGACCATTCACCTCTTCCGCTTCCCAAAATCTGGCCTCTCAAACTCTTATTCACAACATATAGGCCAAGGGTTTAATTTTGGCTAAATACTGTTTAATGACAACACTTTATTAGTTTACTCATTAATAAGGAGGCTGTCCAATAAAATTGGGTTGCTGGCAGAATACAAAAACACTACCATGAAACTATAATCCACCCAATTCCATTTGTTCGAGAGACAGCTACCCTTCGGACAAATACCATCGAGCTTAATTTGATTATTTGTATCATGGCGGGAGAACTGACCAGTCCACTCTTCCCAAAATCGGGCCTCTCAACCTCTTCTGCTCCAATTTAAGTCTATAAGGAACTTGTTCTTCAGTTTTACTTGAAACTGCTTTTATTTTTAACTTACTAGATCTAAAACTACTATAATGTATTATCAATTCTATGTAAATTTTGGATGGATACATTCGTTTTTAAATTTAGGCCACTTCTATAATATTGACATACGGGTTGGAATATCTACCTGTCTGCTTGGTTTTTACTTTAATAACTTACAACTCAATAAGAATTTCCATCGAAATTTATATTGTTTGTCTTTTATGGAAGGCACAGCAAAGATGGCATATTACAATTTTCTTACCAAGCGTGAGGGCACAAATAGAAGTCAAAACTTACAATCATCGCTAACTTGGTTACTATTGGCTTTCCAAGGATAAATACATGCTAAAGTGGTTTTCATGTAGGAAATGCAAACTTTTCACTACCAAATCCTAATCCCAAATGGTACGTTTAATATTTAATGATAGGATGAATGAAAAATGTCTTATAGACTTGTTAAACTTTGGCTCAAAACTACTCGAAGAAAGCACTTCATTAATTCACTTCTTAATAAAGAGGCTGCCCAAAAAATCACATCATACCGATCTTTCGGTAGAAAATGTACCGTTTCTGAAATAATTATTTGTGCATTTTAAGGCTAAAGGGTGCATTAAATAAAAAAAATCACCGACATAAACTCGTTTTAGAATTTGATTTTCTACAAGAATCCGCCATAAATAGTAGGGTATACCATTGGAAATTCCAAAGTCTGGAGAAGGTTAAGAGGTTGAATATGGACTGAAAGGATTCTTCAGGGGTCCCAATTATGGCACACCAAGTCTCAGTCTTGTATTAAATACTTGGAGATAGAAAGGGGGGGGGGGTGGCACAGGAACTGGGGACACCCTGAATATATACCTGTTACCGATTTAGCTGTCGCAATTGTTGTTTGATCATTACGAAACTCAATACAACTATATAACCATTTCATTTAAAACGTTGTTAACGGCTGAAATCGTAAAAGAGGAGGGAAATGTCGAAAACTCAAAATATCTCCTTTGTTATAAGTCAGTTTGAAAAATTGTGTATTGAAAATGTTGTTGAAAAAGTAATGTTCTATAAATGCTGATCTATACACTTTTTCTCTATTTTGAATACTAACAGAAATTTTGAATTTTTAAATTTTCTGCTCTAACTATACCCCCACTTTTAGCCATGGCACCTTGACAATAATCAAATATTTCATTAAAATTTTTATTCCAAGCTTAAATACCAATTATTTGTTTTCAAAAGCTATTTAGTTGAATAAATATGTGCAAATAAAAAGAGTCAATTGCTTAGTTGAGGCAGCCCCTGAGTGACGGACTGTTTCTTCACACTCAATGCGGCACAAACCGATTCTAATTACCCCAATAATGCAGAATTACCGTGTGAACAGAATTTGTTTTTGAAATAATCAAGGAATTCGACAATATGCATTGTCATCAAAGCCAAAAAGGAAATCCAACTCATTCGTCATTCTTGCCGAGAAGGGAGGTATCAGTGACTTATGGACAGAAGGAAGGGAAAGAAAAGGTAGAAAAAAAGTAAAGTCGGCCTGTCTGAGGGCAGCGGAATGGCGGAGGGCTAATTCTGTTCAGCGTTGAAGGGTCAAAGGTAACGGTAGCCGGTAGGGGGTGGGGAGGGGGTGGTTTTAAAGAGTAGATGAAAGAGAGCCCCCATGTTGACATGCTAATCATCGTTCATTAGGGGATCAAAAGTCCGACAATCGGCTCCTGATTGCTAATTCCTCACCGCTCCTCCTCGTCTTCTTACTGTCCGGCTGGATAATCAGCCTTTTTCCTACCTAGCCCCCTCCCCAATTCCAGCTCCCTTTGACTCTCTATCCAATTCCACCCCCAGGATTACCATTTACCTTAGCCCTCCCTTGACCACCTCCCACTCTCTTCTTATGCCCCGCTCCGCCAACGCTATTTCCATTCAAATCCCATAAAAGTTTAAAATTCCTCAACTTGATCTTTCATGGGATTTAAATAAAACTCAGGTAAGAGGATTCCTTGGAAAAAAGAATCAAAGAAGATTATTATAGAATTCGTAGGAATCTTATGGTTTTAGCAGATTTTCCTCAAGATAAATCATCTATTGAGACTGTACTCATGACGCGATTTTCCAAACATTTCATCAAAACTCTTACCGAGAATATACACTCTAGGGTCATTCCATGTCAGTTCAACACACTCATTTTACCTCACTATTTTAGAATTTCCAAAAATGTTGTTTACTAGTAGTAGGTTCTGATAATAAGAAACATGAAATTTTAATTATCTAAAACGGTTTCCTAGAAGTTTGAAAAAAAGGTTTACAAAAGGGAAATCAGCTTTTGAGGTCGTGTTCATGACGCGATTTTCAAAAGATGTTTTCAAATGTCCATCAATCCAACCCAGGAGATGACGAATATGAGGTCCGATCAAAATTATACATATATATATATATATATATATATATATAATATATATATATATATAATTGTCTTTTAACGCTCTAGCGGTCGCAATTTGTGTTTGGACGTTACTAAGCTCCATATTTAATCGGTTTTATGTAAAAATAAAGATCAAGTTCGGTAATGGCTGAAATCGGACTAATGGGAGGAGTTTAGAGCGTAGGATTTTCAAAAATTCAAAATATCTCAGTTACTACACGTCGGATCGAATACTTGTATAGAACCAATCTTATTGCAAATTAAATTTACTATATTGTTATATACATTTATACACTATCTTGAATATTAACCGAGATATTTACATTTTTATTTAATGTTTGCGGATAACAGCCGAGATGAGATCGGGTATTGTCGGTTCTAATCGCGAGATTCCGCCGAAAATTAGTTTGGCTGTTTCCGTAACTGTTCTGCTCACGTGAAATTTGTATAGATACTCATGTAAGTTTTTACTTTGTGAGATATAGCAAATGCGTTCTGTTGACCCCCCCTTGTTTAGTTCTTGGGCTACTGAAATTTGAGTTATTAAAATATAAATTTTTCTGATTCATTATAAATTGGAGTATTAGATATAGTAAATAATTTGCAATAATGTTAATATGTTATATTCAGGTATATATCAGTAATTGTTTTCTTTCCGGTGAAGAATATGCCTATCTCTCTGTTCAGCTCTGAGTGGTTGGAAGACCTATTTGTTTATAATTCGGAAGCCGTTTCCGTTGGGAGCTTATTAAAATTTACTAAAAGATTTCTCATTACCATTTGTATTCACTCACGGTGGTGTTAAGTGTTACCAGTACGCAGATATCTCTATTGTAAACTTTATGTGGGAAATTTGCTTAGTTTATGGAGCTCCTGCGTGACAGACTTTTTTCAAAATGCTTTAGAAGCAGTTCTAATTGAGCTAGGAAGGTGAGAAAGGTGTAATTTTACTCTGTTAGTCAGTACCTATCATATGGTATGTAACACGTTGTAGGTTATTATAAAAAGATGGTAAAAAAGAAAGTTCAGCAAGCACTACTGACGTTGAACCCTCGCGATACAAAAATTACCATTGACTGATTTTTCAGCTGATGAAGCTACGGTCTCTAGATCATTGCTTCAAAAATATTGTAAATGTCAGATACTTACTTGGCTGCTAATGATAACGAGGCAGAATGCATCAGTGATATAGTATCTAGCAATGAGGCGAGGTCTTCTATTCAGCAGTCCATATATAAAAGTGGTTCGAAACGTCTATTAAGTTCCAGTTTTTTGGTTATTGTCTGGGTTTTCCTTGTAAGGAAACCGCAGTCGTCAGGTGGCAGACTAATATTCTTGAACTGAACAGGAGGGCAGGAACTGGGCTGACGCGTTAATGTGATTTGGTGACACTTATCTCTATGCGCATGGTTTTTTAACATTTTTTTTATCTCAGTTAGTTGGAATTAGCAATTCATTACTGAAATGATTCAAGATAGTAGGAAAACGTCGAAATGCAACCTGCTTAGGTTTATAGGAGGGTTGTTGGAGGCGTAGGAATGTCAGCTGTGTTGATGAGATACAATACCGGAATTATTTAAGGCTCTTTTTGAAGTACGAGGTTTTGGGTGACACAGAGGCTGATACATACTCTGAGAGAAAAACCTGTTAATCAAACTACAAATGAAAATTTTGCATGCACTACTGTATTTGAACCCACTTAGTACAAACACTACCCTTGACTGATTTTCCGGCAGTTAATGTTATGGTCTCTGGCTTCCACATTATTGTAGAATGTCAGATACCTGACTGCTAATGATTACAAGATCCCGCACTCATCCCGACTTTAGCGATGTAGTACTTAGCAACGAGGAACAAGAACTTGCTAGGAAAACTAAACGTAATAACAATACCTATCTTCCTATTTTGACAAAATCGAGCGAACCTTGGAACCTCATGAGAAAACATGATGGTCAGTAAAAAAGAATGGAAATGAGGAAATTCAGAAGAGTTGGTTGGGGGAAGGGAGGTAAGGGGGGTAAATTTGTGATATCATCAGGTTTGAAAATTGAGCATTCATTGGAAGGGGCTACAAAACGAACTACGTTGTTTTGGCAATGTGTTGCGTACGCAAGACTCCATATTGAAAAATGTAGACATGGCATCTAAAGTTCATTTTGAGGCTTGGCAGCTATGTGAGTTGTCTTTTGCTATTGGTAAACAGAGTTGTAACTGTGATCAATGGGAATTTCTTTAATCATGTCCTCATTAAATAGAATCTGTAGCCCGAACTTTCTAAGAAAAGAATTGCGTAAAGAGGTCGCTAATTTAAAAAAAAAAATACATCACTGCTTGTAAAAATGGGTTGAGGGAGTTCAAGACTCATTTAAGAGTTGGTATTGGCAACAAACGAAACAATTGGACCATGACAGTAACATGTGGATTAAGCTTTATTAGAGTGTTCCTCGCTGCTGGAAGCAGTGAATAAAGGATAAAATTGTGATAATAGTGATCATAAAACGTAGTGACATGTCATCATTAATTAGTATTCTCCCTTGTGTTAAATATATGATTGCTTCTATTGAGGCTGCTATAAGCTCGCTAAAATGTCGCAAGTAGAGTCAATTGAACTTAATTGAACTTTTTTTTATCTGTTTGTCGACGTGCTCTTCTTGTTTAGAACCACTAAAGTGAGTCACATATATATGTCGGCATTCTGTCACGAAGAATGGTGGAGCCGAGAAAAATGACTTTAGTCCAATATTGTCACTAAGGTATTGTAGCTTATTTCTGGAGTTGAATTGACGATACGTGAGGTGGGATTGGGAGAGTTGAACCGTATGTATCGCATATTTTTGTTGGTCTCTCTAAAAAATCGCGGAGGCAATTGTTGAGTATTCCCGTCACGACAGGGGCATTTACAAGAGTCCGGAGAGGCGAGAGGTTCCTATTCCCAGACCTACCGTTGGAGTAAGCGGGGCTCACACGCATCCCCCACCCCCCATATCCCACCCCCGATCCGGCCCTCCTTATCACCTTCATTTTTCATTAGCCGCCTCCTAGTCATCCGTTACTATAATGATATCCTTTGCTGCTTTTTCAACATGAAATACTCAGGCTCGTTCCCCCTACAGAGATATGTTCTTCCCTCATCCCCGGTGGGCAGGGCTCCCAGCCTCTAGATCACTCCCCGCTCAGCTATCATACTCCCAACCTCAGATCCATCACTTTATTATAACTCAATCTAAACCAACGATAGAACTTCCTATATGAAGAAATAATAAACTAATTCTGAATCAATATATAACAACTATATAACAGAGACAAAAAAATCCTAAAAAAATACAATTTATATCAGGACATGGAACTACGAAAAGTAACTTGTACAAATTTAAACTAACAAAAACAAATACATGTAAATGTGACAATGAGACTGAACAGACATATGACAACCTCTTATATGTCTGTATATTACTGTCAAGTAATATAACAGCAAAGCTGTCAGGACCAAGAACAAAACTCATCACTACTTTTACTTGGCCGACGGACAAACCGAAACGTTTCTCAAATTCAACAAGGGATTTAATGCATTTATTCAAGAATTGGACACCATTTTGTAGATATACACCTACTGCTATACACATATGTAATGTTTGCATATGTTTTATTTTATTTTTTTTTGTTTTATAATGTTTATAATTATTATATAAGAAATGTTATGATGTAATTACTGAAATGTGTGTAGTATCCAAAGGATGGAGCACACAAAATTTAAATAAATTCCCACGTTAGAGAGATACTCTGCGTGGAAAACAGGGGGAAAAATATACTGGGCAGTGGAAATAAAAATTTATTCTTTGCTAAAGATTAAAATCTTGTACAAATTAAACTATTAAAAAAACAGTCGGCACTTATCGGTATTCGGGAGTCAACCTATTTAAAGACGTTACTAAATCATAATTTAAAAAAAAATGTATTATTTAAAATAACACTTCTAGAATTTATAAATGGCAAAATAGTTAACAGGAGGCCACTCATTTTTGACAGATAAAAACAATATGTAATGGTTCAAAACCGCGTATGGCTATTCCGTGTTATTGCAATCGCTTTCATAATTGACTAGGTTATCGTAGTCATTCTGTTTCTTTTGTCATCAGAAAATGAGTGATCGTTTATTGACAACACTTGGTGATTATTAATACCATTTGGTGACCGTTGCTGTAACACCACGTTGACAGCTACCTTGAAGAATTCATGTTCCAGACTACGGCCGGGAACGACCGCTTTATACAGCTACTCCACGACATCGTCCTTTTTTGGGGTAACTCTGATTTAGAATTACATTTTGTCATTCAAATAAATTCGTAATAATTCGTAATCGTTTTTAAATGGGTGGCCTCCCGATAATCGATACGTACCTATATATGTGTGGTGTGTGTGTGTGTGTGTGAGTGTGTGTGTGTGTGTGTGTGTGTGTGTGTGTGTGTGTGTATATATATATATATATATACATACATACTCATATATACAATTTTGATATGTTTTCTAATTAAATGAATACGTACCTACATAATTCATGAATATGAATATATGTATATACAAATGAAGCACATAAAGTCAAAATGATCGATTTTCGGATTTTTATTGCTTCTTGACAAGGAGAAGGAAATGTTCCTACTGGGTTAACAAAGTCGCAAATGGTTTATGTTAATTTGATTTAGTAACGTAAGTATCCAAAAAGGACAGAAGAAAAAAAATGTTTGAACAAAGTTTTCTCCACCGCCAAGCCCCCTCCACTCCTTTCGGTCCGATTTCACAAATTTGATCTTGAGTTTACATGGAACACATATATATAGTATTAGTAGTATATAAATACGGAGTTTAGTAACGATAAAACACAATTTACAATTTTTAGAGCTATAAAAGACACGCATATATATATATTTTAAGAGTTTAAGTCCATTAAAAATACTTCCCCTTTTTTAAAATGGTACATTTTATAATTGTAACCCATATTAACCAATCCGCTACTTTGGAATTTGCTGGTCATATGCAGTACTCCCTAAAATTGCACAAAGAACTATAAAAATCCATAATATTTGGGCTGTGCAAACTATGCAAGTTTCCCACGTGAAGTTCTACAATTGGTAAAATTGACGAACTTGTAACACTTAACACCACCGTGAATGTTAATTGAACAAATACAAATGAAAACGAGAAATCTTTCAGTGAATTAACATTTTAATAACCTCCACAACAGAAAGCGCCAGAATTGTAAACAAACAAGTCAGCAAACCTCTCAGAGCTGAATAGGTAGATAGTCTTCACAGGAAAACAAATAAATACTGATATATATCTGAATATAATATATTAATTTTATTGAAAACTATAATTATATCTAGTACTGTTATTAATAATAAATCAGTATAATTGTTATCCCTATCACTCTAGTTTTAGTAACCCAAGAACAAAAGACGATGGGGGGGGGGGGGTCGACAGAACGACAAAACAATATGTGGTATTTAATCTTGGGATGAAGTGGTTCATACCATAACAGCTTTTTGTTCATATGACATGAGTGAGGCTTTACTAATGGCAGAAAACTAAAACATGGAAATATCCCCGCGAATGTCCCATATTGAAGAGACACGTGCTCCATAGTGAATAGAAATGTTGTTATATTTATAGAACATCATATTTTCAATAAAATTGATTTTATACAATATTTCGATCCGAAGCGTAATAATGGAGATATTTTGAATTTTCGAATTTCCCCTCTAAACCCCCTCCTCCCGATCCAATTTTAGCCGTTAACGAATTTGACTATTATTATATGTAGTTTTGAACGGACCTCATTTTCGTCATCTTCTTGGTAGGCCAGATGGACATTTGAGGCCATTTTTCAAAAATCGTGTCATGAAATCTGGTAAAATCATGTACTATGTTATGTGGACGAAAGTTCAGCGATCTCTTCTCATTTTGACCTCCGAATGGAGATTAAGCAGTGTAATTATGTGCAAGATGTACGCATACTTTATGAATTTATGTCAAATAGTTTTAAAAATATAAAACTCTGACAAATCTTCGGGAATAAAATTATTTAAAGGCTCTTATCCAGGACAACAGTTGCTAAAAACAGTTAATCTATAATTATTCATAGCTGTAGAAGGATAATATGTTTACATGCCAATTAAATTGAATTTACCCAGAGTGAATAGGAAGTGCACTTTAATATCTATATGTCATTATTGATTAAATCCTGAATAAAAATACGTATTTTAATTGTATCTTTAGCAATTGCGTATGAATTGCTGTGTTTATTCACTACTTTGTTTTGTTAATTTGATACACTAACAAAGTGAAAAAATTATAAGTACTAAGAATATTACATTTTTTACAATTGTCACTTTGAGTTTTGATGTCTTTTTCCGCGAACTGAGGAGATGAATAAAAGAATGTGTATCTATCTTTATACTTCTTGTAGATCATAATTTAGGAAGTACAAAAATCCCGGAAACATGTGGTACACCTTTGTTCACTTTTATAATGTGAGAGGAGGGATGTATTGCATGGGTGAAGTATAGCCATTACCGGGAGAGGAGCTCATTAAGAAAAGTTATTTTACCATTTTCGAAGATTTAATTAAAAGTGCTGAAGAACTTTTTAAATGAAAGAACCAGGATGTATATTTTTCTTTTATGTTCATTAAAATAATTAATGAATAAAAAGGGACATTTTTATTCTACAAGAGTAAACAAATGTGGAAATGTTTAAAATGATGTGGTCTAGAGCGGATCAGGAGCTGAAAAATTTAAGTTGTTCTTCATCCACTTAGCACTGGCAAGTGTGTACAACATGAACAGTCAAAAGAATCTAATTCAGAGAATCTTGGTCATTATATTATGTCACCTAATTACATATTACCACTAGTTTAGTGGCTATCCTTGATGATGGTAACTCAATATAATAGTTTAATTTAGAAATATTAAAAAATATTTTAGTTTTTATTTTATATCGTATTTGGAAGTAGCTTGATCTTGTAATATTAAAGCCGCGATATTTTCAAATAACTATCCTTTAATATTGCATCTTGCCACTTAAGAAAAGGGTCGGTAATATCAGAAAATCTTCAGAAAAGTTCACTGTTTTCAGTATTTCATAAATTATAACCCGAAACATAAGAAATTGATCTAACTATGTATCCTTTTGATGCTGAACCGCTTACTTTTTCCTTAAATTAGAATGGTTTAATTTAGAATTTTATGTCTATCACTCCAAGAAGCTGTTATTTCAGTTTACCAAGAATATGACTAAAATAAGTATTTTCAATTTAAGAGTCATTACACTTTAGAAAAGAATCATATGCCCTGTTGAGCTACCAAGAACGTTCTCAAATTATTATAAATGAACCACAAAATTCTGCATTGTCTATCAAATGTCTCACCTGTACTGTACAACATACTCACCACATATTCACATCCTGATTATCAAGATTGTCTCCCTCTTTTTTAGCAGAACAGCTATAATATATATGTGTATATATATATATATATATATATATATATATATATATTTGTTACCGTTCTAGAGGTCGCAGTTTTTTTTTTTATCTTTATCAAACTCGATATTTAGACGTTCTAAGTAAAACTAACGAATTCGGTAACGGCTGAAATCGGACCAGTGGTAGGGGGAGGGCGTTTATAGGGGAACAATTTCTATATTTCAAAATATCCCCGTTCTTATACGTCAAATTGAGAAATTATATAAAACCAATTTTTTTGCAAATTAAATGCACTAGACATATTGTTATATACATTTATTTTCTATCTTGAATATTAACCGAGATATTCGCATTTTTTAGTTTTCAGCCTTCAGCAATCGCCCACTTCTACTAGTGTAGCACCCCCTCCCCCTCTTAAGTTCTTGGATTACTAAAATTTAAGTGGTTCAGATAAAAATTATTCCGATTCATTATAAATTACAGTACTAGATATAGTAAATAGTTTTCAATAAAATTAATATGTTATACCCAGATATATTTTAGCAATTTTTTTTCTTTCCGGTGAAGTATACTTCTATCTATCTATACAGGTCTGAGAGGTTGGCTGATCTGATTGTTTACAATTCAGACGCTTGGGGGTTATTGAATTTGACTGAAAGATGTCTTATTACCGTTTTTATTCATTCGCTTAATATTCACGGTGGTGTTATCTATTGTAAACCTTCACGTGGGAAATTTGGTCCTTTTACGCAGCCCCTGAATAACAAAATGTTTGCTACTTAACTTTGCCTTTAAAATAGGAAGTTATTTGGTGGTAACCTATAGACAACCCGTTAAAATTAGCCTTCCTATGACAATGCGGGCGTTACAAAATAACAAAATTCTCTGTTATAATGATTAGTATTGCCTTAACTAAAACATTTTATACAAAATAAGTCTGAGGTGTTATTGTAGAACAATATTCAAGAAAAATCAAACCCATAAAGTTTCACGACGCCTTCCTACTTGAGTATCTCAACTAATTAACAAATGGCTCATTATTTTGGGGATTTATTTTGAGCACAGATATTTTAATGTTGATAGCCTGATACAGAAGGATGATAGCAATAGTACTGTATTGTCTGTAGACGTGGCCCGTATCCGAGGCATCATGTAGCATTTCAAAAAAGTGAAGTTGGCATTGATTGAATCGGGAGATTTTAGTTCAACTGTATTAATTCACTTCTCCTTACAAAGCTTCATCACTAGGATGATGAAAGCTAACCTTGAAAAAACCACCAGCTACTGGTAAATAAAAAAGTCCGTCTCGTATTCTCATTTATCTCAATATCAATGAGAACAATACCTGGTATTTAAGCTCCAAGTAAAGTGCTTCATAATAAGACAGCTTATTATTAATGTGACATGAGTAGGAGGAGGGGGGGGGGTTACTGTAGCCCGAAAACTAAAAAGTCCGTCACGCAGGGGCGGCGGAAACTAAGCAGATTTCCCACGTGAAGTTTTACAATAGAGAAATTTCCGAAGAGCCGAGCAGTTAAGGAAACGGCCGAACTAGGTTTTGGCGGGAAAATCACTTCGTCCGTTAGCCGCCCAGATTTGATAAAAATGCAAATATCTCGGTTAATATTCAAGATAGAGAATAAATGTATATAACAATATTTATAGTAAATTTAATTTGTAATAAGATTGATTCTGTACAATTTTTCGATCCGACGTATACGAACGGAGATATTTCGAATTTTCGAAAATCCTCCCCTCTAAAATGTTAATGATCAAGCTAGTGGAAAAACATACATAACAACATTTATACAACATTACATTTGCAATAGGATTGGTTCTATATAATGTTTCGATCCGACGGAGATGTTAAGAATTTTCGAAATTGCCCCCTCTAAACTCCCCCTCTCACAGGTCTGATTTCAGCCATTAACAAACTTGATCATTAGTTTTACATAAAACGTCTAGTTTGGTAATGATCAAACAAAAACCGCTAGAGCCTTAATAGACAAATATATATATATAGTTTTGAACGGACTTCATTTTCGTTATTTCTTGGGTAGGATCGATGGACATTTGAGGAAATTTTTTTAAGTCTATGATTTTGCCTGACAGGCAGGGGCTGAACAGCTTTCCCACTTACTGGAATGACACACTAGTAATGTCATTTCTCCATATATTCTCTATTTCTGAGTCAAAATTCCAGAAGTAATGGTGGAGGTTTCCGTAATGCTGAAAACAAGGAAGTAAGAATAACTCAGAAAAAATGCTTTAAACAACAATGATAGAATATAAATTGTTTAATAAGATTGGTCATATAACATTTTTCTATCCGAGTCATAATAAAGGAGATATTTTGAGTTTCGAAATCCTTCACTTCTACCCCCCCCATACCTAGTCCAATTTTATTAGTGACAGTGATTTAAAGTGTACCATGAAACGATTAAATTAACATTTTCAACTTAAGGATGTAAAGTCTTAAATGATGCCGATATTAAGCAGAGAAATAGTGTGGAGGTACCTAACTACTTTATGAGTCTATCTCGGAAGGCAAACATGAAAATTTAAAAACTTTCATAAGACGAGCTTTATTTATAACAGTAAAACCACACCAAGGAAACCAAAGTGTCTTCCTGGTATGCGAGAGACGAACACTAGAAAGACATTTGGAGCCGTGGGGTAGCAGTACAAATGCAGGATCAGTTTCAACGTCAAACTAGTAGACTGTATGGACATCGCGATATCTCTTTTGTCAGGAAAATAGTATTGGCTGCATTGTTGAGATGACGGAAGCGAATAGGCCGGCTAGAATAATGTTGCATAGCACTCCCTATGAGTGGTTGCCAAGACCGTCGGAAGGATTTGCGGGTCCACTATTGGAGAATCTATTGTTATTGCAGACCTCAATGAATGGCCTAAGATAGTGGCAGATGCTCAGTTCAGGTTTTATTTTATTATGAATATTCGAACCAAATTTAACAAGAGGATCTTGATCACATGGAGATTGCTATTGCCAATTGAGATGTTGTTTTTTTTTCACTTAAACAATTATGGCTGGAGTACTTACTGTGCCACCATTACATTCTGTCACAGTAAAAGTGATTTTCTTTTGTGAATGTCTCCAGAATTCAGAAATAACGTTATGAAATGATTCCAAACGGAGGCCAGAAGGATTCTCTTTCATCCTTTGATGGTTCCAGGGCTAACGACAATAAATGATGGATGATAAGAAAAAATAATGGTCCTTGACAAAATAGATGTAGGGTATAGATTCATATATAGGCATGATAAAAGAGAGAGAAAAGGGCTCATTTATCTGGATTGGGTTTGGTAGTGGGTTTAGGAGGGGGTTTGGGGGTGGAGGGCTAGAGGGAGGCTGAGCAAAGGGGGGCAGGGAACCACGGGCTGGAGGATGACAAATAGACATTTCGTCTTGGAAATCTTGGAATTTATGTTGGGACCTGACTCGGGTATGAACCTACCTAGAGCATCAGTCATCCGTACGTGGAGTAGGAACCGCCTCCCATCTATGCTATGTCTCCTCTATACCCACTCATCCTTAGTCCTCATAGCCAATAAACATTCTTTTGGCCTTTTTAACTCATGACTCCTCCTCTCATACATTTATACTAAAAGGAGTACACAGAAATTGGCTATCAATATATTAGCTAATTATCGTCAATTTGTATGACCTTTAAACTAATCGTGTTATAGAGGAAAAGACATATTCTAATATTTAATATGCAGAAGAAAGCAATAAGGTTTATAGTCAACACAAAGTCGATAGAATACTGTCGGCCACTCTCTAAGCAGACAAAAATGATGACGTTTCCTTCAATATATATGTACGATACAACACTGTTACTGAAACAAACCCCGAACTTATGCTAGAATGGATAATTCCTTGTATTCAATTCCTCTTAATGCAATCTTTACTGCCTCTGTCTGAGGACGTTTACCGTTTCTTGCTCATGCGTACGAGTGCATTATTTGAACTTTTAATCTTTTTAATATGAGGCAACCACTGAAACATGACCTTTTTAATAAGAAGTACAAATTTGGAGAAAATTATGGACTATTAGTCCGCAGTTATAGCACTGCAGTTTATGATATTTTTTTGTCGGTTGGTATTTATAGGCCTTTATGATCCTTAGCCAGCCCATTTTTTCCACCTCTGCCCCCGCTGTACCTTTGGATTTCCCCATACCAGCGGTCTCCATTTATTAAGAGATATAAAATTTTGAATAGATAAATTGGGCCAGGTAACTAAGCCTAACTCACCGAGCACAGCTAAGCATAAAAGTGCAATATTTGGGAGATTTAGTTTAAGTCCGAAAAGTCCTAGGGGAACCCGCAGCTGCGACTCCTTTGCCTCTGTTCAGAGAAGTGGCAGCAAGAGCCTAATTAACTAGCCTACATACCTAAAGCCTAAATACTAACCTAAACTCACATAAACAATACATATATACATATAATTTACAAATAAATACATTTTTACTTCGTTTTCAACACCTCTTGGGCAAAGGTCCTGAAGGCTGAAAATCTATCTGCGTCCTTTACCAACATATGGTAGCTCTCAGGGGGCCAGTTAACATATGAGAAAGCACTCATTAGCCGAATACGCTGGGCGTTGAAACGCGGACATTGGAGGATCACGTGGTCAGCCGTATCCAACTCGCCACACGAGCACAAAGGGGATTCCTTTCTTTTGAAGAAGTGGAGCTTTTTATTGAAGTTCTAGTCCTGACATCGGGGAAAAATTTGTAGGTCATCCTACCTTTGCTGGAGTTGGCCCAGCGACTCTGCCAACTGTCCCAGATGGTTTCTTCAATATGGTGGAGTGTTTCTCTAAGGTCCTGATGTCCTATTGTGAAGATAGACTCTCCTATCTTGTAAGGCAATCCCCTGATTGCTTGGTATATAGCAACCCGCTTTGCTACCCTCAGGTCTATCGGAAGCTGGCCAGCCATCACCTGCAATGCATCCCCGATGCATGTCCGATATGCCACCCCCGAGCAGGACTCGTGGGATCAGCGATCAGAGTTTATTAGTAGTGTGATCATATTATTTTACTTATAACACTTTAGTTTCTGATATACCATCAATAAAACATCATTTTAGGACGCCCACCACTCGGTCGTGCAAGCTTCCTATAATTCGGTGAAAGAGCACGAATTTCACTTACAAGGATTTAACAATGTATTGTTGCGAGAATTGGATGAGTGGGCGAATACACAAAGAGAGAGAGCCGCGTGAAAGGAGGAACAAAGACTAGTGGTACGAGGGAATCTAATTAGGGCCTGTATCTTCCTGGAACGTCTAGTCTAATCTTCCTGTAACTTCTAGTCTAGACCTTTCTATGCCTAGACACTTCTACAAGCATTTAAAAGGAAGTCTCACAGTACGCCACAATCAGTTTACGGTCTGACGTCTTGATGGTCACATCAGTGCTACAGTGCGACTTACTGCAGCGCGGTAAAGTGTTTTTATAAAAAAAAGAGTGTTGTGCCGTGACTGTAAGTAGCAGTTTAGTGCCGTGTTTAAGACAGTGCAGTGCCGCGAAGTAAAGGACAGTGCAGTTCCATCTTTTGTGAATTTCAGTAACCGTGAGTGAATTATTGGGCTGTGAAATCTGAAGAACAGTGACACTATCAGTGTAATACTGTGATTAGTAATAATCAAGTGTATTGTGCATTGTAAAATAAATTGTGCAGTGACAAACTGTGAAACTTGTGTGTGTTTAATTTTGCAATCCAAAAGAACTCTTATTATCAACGTTTGTTACTGGTTTTGTAATAAAACGTAACAGTATTATAATTTCCATTTTAATATTCAGTTTGCTGCCGTTCAAAGATGCATCTTGTTCCTCATGTAGCAAAAGTATGTGCTCCGTCCATGAGATTCTCCTTTATATAAATGTACATATACCTATTAGTGTATGTATGAATGATGCCCCCAAAAAAAGGATCTCCAGCAACTAAGTACTGATAAAACTCGCCCGACTAAATGTTTATTCTGAGATTATTAAGATGGCATACTTTACTAACCTGGTGATAATGTCTTCCCATAATTTTATAGATAATTTTATCCATATTGAAAAGGAATTGTAGTACAAATGTCGTTATATACAGTTTTCCTCTCTCTTGAATATTATTCCAGATATTTGCATTTTTTAGTTTTCAGCCTTCAATAAGCCCCACTCCTAATCATATACCAACAATAATCTGTTATTCCGTGAAACGTATTATTCAAAGATTTAATACCAAATACTGTTTTCAACAGACTTTTTTTATGTCAGATAAATGCAACAACCTTGTTTGATGACAATATCTAATAAAGTTGCACTTTCTTGACTCAAAAATGTTTATTTGATCTATACCACAGTCCCTATTTAACCGTTTTTCATTCAACTCTATTTGTCAATGGCTGAAACCTGACCTGGAATAGAGGGAGTTTTTGTAAGGCGGGATTTGAAAATTCAAAATATCTCCATTATTATGAGTCCGATCGAGAAATGTTATAGAACCATTCTTGTTAAACTATTGACGTCTTCAAATGTAGTTCTATAACTTTTTAGTAGCTCAAATACTAAGCGATTTGTTTTTTCTTGTTTTCAACCTTCAGTAAACCCCCACTTCTTCTCATCGAATTATTAATCAGAAGCAGAGAATATATGGTGAGATGAATCACTATTGTGTCATATTAGCAACTGGGAATCTGCTTAGTTTACGCAGCCTTTTACGCAACAACATTAATAGTGCTATACGATTTCTCCGATGCGTTCTAAAAATATTGCTAGATAGCTTGGTTCGTGGCAAGCTTTCAACTCACTCCCTTCTACAATTCCTTTCTCACCTCCAGGATCCCTCTGGACAGGCAATGCAAATGAACAACACTCTCAAAAGCTTATACCAGAACTAACATTTCTATACCTGGCATATTTTGAAGATTCAGGCGTAATCAGGCCGAAAAGAATTAGATGACCTCAAACTCTCATAGAAACGTAATATAGAATGAAATATCAATCCAATAGAAGATAGTAGAAAGCCAAAGTCGGAACTTCTGAACTTAACAATTTATTGGTATTAGTACAGGTTGTCTCAGAACGGTCCAACTATGTTACAAGTGAACGAGACGCTAAATACGTGGAGCGGAGGTGGGGGAGGGGCAACGCTCGCTAGGTCTGTTCTTACATTTTTAGTTGGCGCTAATTGAGTTTGAAAATGATTATGTTCTGAGGTTAAATTATGTAAGCATAATGTTAGAGAGATTTACTGATTTTGACAACATTTTCTTTAGCGAGAAGCTCCATTTTCACGTGAAGGGTTAAGTGAATCGCCAAAATTTCCGATTTTGGGCAGAGAACAATCGAACGATGCTACACCAACGCACTTTGCATAGCCCCAAAGTTACAGTTTGGGTCGCAATGTCCACGAAGTGCATAATTAGACTTCACTTTTTCGAACTCAAAAACTTCTTGGAAAAGTCTTCAATAACGTCCGCACAAGGATTGTCGTCAAACAAACGGGCGTCATTTAGCAATGTCATATTTAAAAAGTAAAATTTCCCTCTTTGTTAAATTTTGGTATCAATAAATAACTAATTGCAAATAGCATTTTTTTTTTAACTGTTGTTCGAAATAGTTGGATCGTTCTGAGACACCCTGTATCTTGGTAGGACAAGAAGCCATACAGAGGTCTTCGATGAGTAATCAACTTGCTCTATTTTATTTTATATTTTACACCCCAATCAACAATAAAATATGTTTCTTTATATACGAATAATCTTCTTATTTTTCGCTCTAAATGGGAACTCTTCTTTAGTAGATGAGATTCTAGAGGAGTCGTTAGGCTTACCAAGAAAGCTGCATATGTTGCCCAGACCGCTCATTTATTCAGCTTAACCCTAAAGGGTTGAGCCCTCGTTATGCCCTCACGTAGCACAATTGAAATTAAGACAGTCACGTATTCCGAAAGAAATTAAGACAGCTCCTGAACGCAAAAAAAAAAGTCCTCCCTCTCAGGGAGGATATGCAAAAAAACATTAAATGGCAATCAGGGTAAAGGGTGGGTTTTATCGTCGTCGGTTAATATTCCATTGTAACATCGAGGGGTCTTGAGTCATGCGTGAGGACCACACCTAATGGTCCATATTTTAGATGGGGATTTTTTTCGTATATGAACAGAAATTTTAATTCATTCTTATTGCCGCGAAGGCTCTGGCATTTTTTTTTCTACTGGAGCTTTTATGAGAGAAGAGGCTGTTGTGGCCTCCAAGAGGGAGAGACCCTCAAGTGCTTTTATTGATTGTGCAAGAGAAGTGGACTAATGTTTTTTAATTTTACATTTGAATACCGTTTGTTCTTGGGCCCTTCAAACCAATAACGAAATCAATGAATTTCAAGAGTACTACGAGGGACAAGATATTAGCATCAAAGGCCACGGTAGGCATAGGCGCTTTTAAGAGTTCCATATAGATACCCCACAGTCCAGACTAACCAAAAAATTCTTCACGTTTTAGTAAAAGATATAAAAACAACCATTAAAGCACATCGTAAAATATAATAGACATCATATATTTTAAATCACTGTTTTTTATAGTTTCTGTCAAAACAATTCCTACAATATGAACAATAATTGGCTTGAAATGACTAAGGTTATTATTATTGTTAGTCTTACAATAATCGCATTACGTGACTTGGGCGATTTAGCGACGAATCAGTTAAACTCCTGTAGTCACTTTATTATTTTTACATAAGTATGCTCATTTCTGCAAATATTCTCATTATTGTCCTTCATTATAATTTTTTTGAAAATGGTGTTATGTTTAAGGTAGTTTAATAAGCTGCCATATACTGGCTACGGCCATGTAGTAATTCAGTCAAAGTGTATGGTAGGTTTATGTCAGTCCTTAGATAGCAGACAGTTAGTATATGTTTTATAGAAAGTTTACAATTACAATGTTGGCAGTAGGGCTCGTCTTCTCCAGCAAGTGTGGGTCAGTAGTGAATGGCCAGTTCTTAACCTCATTAAAACTACATCTTCTCTTCTAATTAGCCTTTTTTAGGAAGGTCATTCAGGAAGTATACTCGTATGTTTCAGTTAGCCAAGTTTGTTGTCAGTTGTGGCAAACCAAGATTTCTGCCATGAATTGAGTATCCTATGTTTTGCTTGGGCTTGACTATCTTGGTGTGTACAATATGTGTTGTCGTGAGTTCTTTTTTGAGTAGCTGATTTGGCGATCTCGTCTACTTGTGCGCTTTGTCTAAGGTTGAAAGGACTATGAAACCTGAGTATAAAATTGTAAATTGTTAAAAATAAGCAAATATTCTCTAATACTTAATTCCTTAAATTAATTCCTGAATGCTGACAACATTAATCCCCTCGTAAACAGTCCGTTACATAAGTTTAAAAATCATTATACTAAAAATATTCTGAATTTCAAATATTTTATTCTAATGTATGTCATTCAGGGTACAACTTTCTGGGAAATGTTTCCCAAAAAGTAGGCGGGTTTATGTAAAATATAAAATGGAATTCCCCGGTTCACAATTCATGTTACTAAGAGGAACAAGATATTAGTTTCAAGGTTAAGGAAACAACCTAAAAGAGTTCAATATAGGTTGTCACTATTCAGACTAGTGCTAGAATACTTCACGTGTTAATAAACATCAAATGAAACGAAAAATATAAAAGCACTCATTAAAACATGTGGATTAAAATATAATAGATATCATAAATTTAAAATAAAAGATTAGGTTGAAATGCAAAGAACAACAATTGTACACTAGTTGTTTAACTGAACTACAGAATATATGGTGAGATGAGATAAACTGTCATGACAGCACGGGGGAAATCTGCTTAGTTTACGCAGCCCCTGCGTGACGGACTTTTTTATTTGGTTGAGCTTCTGGTACAGATTAGTTAAGCTGAATCTATGGTTTTTGTTATAACGTTCAAAGTAAATGTATGAACGAGCATATCACTTGTTGTCCAGTTAAGAAATAACTTCATAAATCAGACAACGGGCTCATAGTGAAAGGGAATATGTTGTTGGATAGTCATGAAGCTGCAGGATAAAGGCTATAACTATGCCTAAGTGGGAATTTCTCTGACTATCCTTTGTACTAGGCTGGCCGATGATGAACAATAATGAAAACTAAATGGAAACTAAATACGCGCTCGAGGAGAGATTACTGCAACTCTCCTTTTGATATTAGACTTTGATGTTTCACTTATTAAATGCCGCACTAATCTCTTGTTATTCAATATTTGGTTGTTTGGAAGCTTTCAAATTAAATACCAAAACTTGCAAGCGCTCTTTGCTGCATTAATATGCTGTACGGTAAGGACAGGTATGTTCCATTTCTGAATAGCATTACCTATGATTCAAAGGACTCACAACAAGGTTTGTGTCACGAGGAATTTCATGGAGTGGAAGAGATCATAAATTGTTATAATTTAACTAAGTTTATTTCTCTCTCTCTCTCTCTCTCTCTCTCTCTCTCTCTCTCTATATATATATATATATATATATATATATATATATATATATATATATATTTATATATATATATATATATATATATATATATATATATATATATATATCTTTATTCCAACCGACCTGGCCTCATTTTCTCTGAAGGGAAATCAGCTATTGACGTGATTTTCGAAAGATGTCTTCAAATTTCCATCGAAACTACCTAGTAGTTGTCGAAAATGAGTATTCAAAATTTTATATATGTATATATATATTGTAGCGGTTATTTAAAAAACAAAAACAAATGTTCTATTAATCTTATGGACAGTGTTTGGTTACCAGAGTCTGAATCAATGTGCGTCTCGCGAGTACCTCTCTCTAAAAACATTTTAAAAAACGGTTTTCGCGCCCTCTTGGACTTATGAACAAAAGTCACCTGGAGTGGAATAATACCAGTGGCCGCAAGACTGTTATCCAGGATCAGGACCCAGGACCCAAAAGCGTGAGCTAAATTTCATAATTTAAAAAAACTACGTCCTGGGCGAGGTTATCAAGTGATGAAGGGTTAGGATGTATATAAGGATGTGCTTATGTTTTTATTTTTATGAATATAAATGTTTTTGTCAAAATTTATTAGTTAGATTTATTTCAACCCATAATAACAAATATATATATATATATATATATATATATATATATATATATATATATATATATATATATATCTGTTTCGTCTCTAGCGGGCACAATTTTACCTTGATCTTTACCAAACTCAATATATAAGTGTTTTATGCTTAATTAAAGGTATTAAAGATATTTCTGTTTTCGTTTCAGTTCTGATTTCTGATCCAATTTCTGCTTTATGTGGCATTTTGTTGTTTGTGTTCAATTTCTGTTTTTTGTTGCATTTCTGTTTTGTCGTGTTCAATTTCTGTTATGTAGTTTTTGTTTAAATTTATTTTGTTTCGTTTTTAATTGTATAGAGTTTTTTTCCTCGAGCAACATCCCCACAGTTGCGATGCTCCAAATAAATAAATAAATAAAAAAAAAAGGTCATGTTCGTTAATGGGTAAAATAGGACCTGGGAGACGGAGGAATTTTGAAATTTCAAAATATCTCCTTTATTATGAGTCGGATCGAAAAAGTATATAGAACCAATTTTACTAGTAGTTTTATTGCCCTTCAGTGTTGTTATATACATTTATTCCGAATCTTGAATATGAACCAAGATATTTTCATTTTTTTAATTTTCTACCTCCAGTAAACCCCCTCTCCTACTCGTATACTATCAATAAGCTGTTATATCATGAAACATCTTATTCTAAACTTAAATACTAAATATTGTTTTCAACAGACCTTTATTGTGGGAGATTAAGACAAATACGTAGTGTGATGAGGTCATCAATTAAGATACGTTCTTGTTTCAAAAATGTGTATTTCATCTACAGCAACCTCAACATTTAACCGTTTCAGTCAACACTAAAGATCATATTTGTTAATGACTGAAATCGGGGGAATAAGGAAATTCAAAACATCTTCGTTCTTATGAGTCGACTGATCATAAAATGCTGTAGAACTAATCTTGTTAAACTCTTGATTTCCTACTATTGTTGTTCTATGCATTTTTTGGTAACTCAAGTATTAAGGGAGTTATTCGTACTTTCTTGTTTCTGTCATCGGTAACTCTCCCCCACCTTCTATTATTTTATTTATTACATATAAATAGAGAATGCGTGGCGATATGAGATTACAAGTGTTACACCAATCTGCTTAGTTTACGCAGCCTCTGCGTGGAAGACCTTTAGATTTCTTCCGTCAATATGATGAAATAAAATGATGACATTTATGAAACAACAAGACTTTCTCGGCTGGATAATAGGAGTGTAACTCTAACAAAAAATGCATACGTGAGTTTCTTTCCGTATGAGGTACTTTCAGCTATGAAAGTGAGGGGGCCTTAACTTTGGGGAAGATTCATCTTTTAAAGTTCTTTTAAGAAGTCTGATAAGGATTTTTGTTCCTTTCTCCCTGTAGGAAAAAAAGAATAAATGTGGAATAAGGAGAACAAATACTTCAGAAGGGAATGTTAAGTTCAACGAACAGGGCACCGTAAGAAAAGACAAAACAAGGAGAGTACATAAAAAAGTACGGTCAAATATAAGAAACATAAATAAATGTAGAAAAAGAGGGATAATAAGAGAGAAGGGAGAGGGCGTGTGGATGGAGGGAGTGGGGGGTTAAGATGTTTGCACGAACCGTGGAAATATGAACTGTAAACTGAGAGTACACTTTAATTTAAGTTATCTGAACATGTAGAGAGAGAGGGAGAGAGAGTGTGAGAGAGAGAGGTCTGGGAGCAAAGGCCAGCACGTAGCAGGCGCCGAAGGACAGTCACAGGCCTGCCCCTTCCAAAGCTCCTTCCCTCCAACCTCTTAAAAAATCTCAATTTTCGGGAAGGCACCCTATTCCATTTTTGAAAAACCTTCAACTCAGAAACCTCCCCCCTCCAAAAAACCCCATCGTTATACCATTAATAGTCTTCTTCTAGTAGAAAGAATTCTAGAATTCACGCCATCGAATCGCCAATAGCCGCAAGAAATAATGGTTGTCCCTAAAGACCACAACTGTTTTGACCCTACCTCATTCAAATAGAATAGATCGGTTGAAGCCCACTTTGTAGAGAGACACTCACTTCTGTTCTTCAAAACATATATTAATCATCTTTGCATGTTCCTCTTCCTTTCAGACCACCTCAGGAAATCTCACTGCATAGCATAACCCTGTACTACCTTCCGCTCAGAGAGCCAAATCAAGACCTAACCAAAACTGGCAGCCTCTAAATAAAATAAAGTCCGTGACGGAGGGGATGCGTAAACTATGCAGATTTCCCCCGTGCTGATATGACAAGTTATCTCGTCTCATTTTATATTCTGTAGTTCTGTTAAGCAATTGATAGTGAGCTATTGTTGTTCTTTCCAGTTCAAGTATTAAGCGGATTATTCTTGCTTTCTTGTTTTCAGCCTTCAGTAACCCTCTCCCACTCCCGCCTTCTACTCATCGGTATTTTTAAATATAACTAGAGAATATATGGTGAGTGGAGATTACAAGAGTTATACCAGCAGGTGGGAAACCTTCTTAGTTTGAGCAGGCTACGAACTTTTTTCATAATCTCGTAGGTAGGATTGAAGGATGATTTTTTTTTCTTCTCATAGTTACCCTATGAGGAGTTATTTATTTGAATGCATGTTCCATTGCCACATGGCATATTACATGTATGATTATGTTTAAATACATTTTTATTTTACAATATATATATATATATATATATATATATATTTATATATATATATATATATATATATACGCTAATCAACTGTCTACTCAAATATTATATAAAAGAAAAAAGTCTATGTAAAGTAAATATATTGAATTATAATTCCCATTCCTCACAATCACCTTTACATTCTAATGTATTTTTGCTACATCCATATCTATACTTTTGATAAGCTTTATAAGTTCTCTATTATATTTGTTAAATATAATATGAGGCGATTCTGGCCAATTAGCTCCTTTTAAAATTATATTCATTATTAAATTTGATCTATTTTGATTAAATGTTGAACAGTCAAAAAGTATATGTAAAAACGTTTGTATTGTCTGTGAGTCGCAAGTACATTTGTCATTGTCTTGAATTTTAAATCTTGTTAAATAATGTCCTGTCTGCCCATGTTCCGTTAGAAATTGTTTAAATTTGTGATGGTGACTCTAAATCGTGTTGTAGTTGTTGTGGGTTATATTTGGTATGTATTGATGTTAGTTGTAAGATTTGAAGGATGTTTTAAATAATTGTACTCATGACTGCAATATCAAAAGTCCTTCACGCAGGGGCTGCGTAAACTAAGCAGATTTACAACGTGATGTTTTAGAATAGAGAAATTACGAGAACCGAACACTTACTGAAACGGCCGAACAAGCTAGCCGGAAACTCACGACAGCAACCGAAGTTAGCCGATCTCATCATGTCCGTTACGCTCAATAAAATGCAAATATCTCGGTTAGTATTCAAGGTAAAGAATAAATGTATATAACAATATTTATAGTAAATTTAATTTGCAATAAGATTGGTTCTATACATTTTTTCGACAAGACGTATAGTAACGGAGATATTTCAAAATGTCGAAAATCCCCCCTATAAACCCCCCCCCCTCCCACTAGTCCGATTTCAGCCGTTTACGAACTTGATTTTTCTTTTTACATAAACCGATTAAATACCGAGTTTGGTGACGATTAAACAAAAATTGCGCCCCCTAGAGTGTTAACAGAAATATATATATATATATATATATATATATATATATATATATATATATATATATACTTTTTAACGGACCTCATTTTCGTCATCTCCTGGGTAGGATCGATGGACATTTAAATCAAATTTTTGAAAATCGCGTCATGAGTACAACCTCAATAGCTGTTTTTCCTTAAGGTAAATTTGCTAAAATGTGTCATCTCAAATTACACCGATCCCGATTAAAATAAAAGCTGTAGGCCCAGAAAGTGGACGTTAATAAATTACGCCATACAAAATTTTAACTAATTTTTTTTTCCATTCCACACGAAAATGTAATACGTTACGTTTTTTAAGTGTACTAAAATAAAAGTCTACTAAATACACTTAGTTTTTTAATGTACTAAAATAAAAGTCTACTAAATACGTTTAGTTTTTTAAGTGTATTAAAATATTATTAACAGTGATTGAAAACAACTTTTGTACTTATGCTATAATATTAAATTGATGCAAAATAGTATTGCTACTTCTTAGTAGAAATTTTGCAAACTACATTATTCTTAACAGTCTTCTCCCCTTTTAGATTAGAAATGATTATAAACATTGCCCTTTATGATTGCAGAGAAGAGTTGAGATAGTCGAAAAGCACCATAAAAGGTCAATATAGTTTAACTTATGTTGTAGAATACAATAAAGGGCGTTGGGACGGCTGGCCCTAAAACAGACAAAGGTAGGTGCTGAATCCGAAGTAGCAGGCACATTAAACTCAGCTCACTCTTTAAAATAGCAGTAAACTTTGAATGTGTCGTACTTTATGATTTCTGGATGCTAGAGTCGTATAGATATATCGTAAAGGAGGATCTTGTAAGAAAGAGCGCTTGTAAAATGTGGAATAGGAGTTCTTTTAATGCACGTTAACCGCTGGATAGATGGGCTCTTATTGTGCATCCCTATACGAGTCAAGAACAATTCTGATTCCCTAGGCGCCACATATGGGCAAACACCACTCACATACAGCCTGCCTAAACTAAGCTGTTTAATCATATCCAGGTGACGTCCTATTTCCCATTCCATTCTCTGTTTCTCCTTTTATCTTAACGCAAATCAACTATTGGCATTGTATTCGTGATGCGTTTTTCCAACAATTTCTTCATATGTCCTCGATCCTACCTACGTTCAAAATTAGTGCAAAACCACTCTTTCCTTCTCCTCTCTCCCATAAACACCCTCTCTCTTCAAACTTTACAGTCACAATGAGTTCAGGGAGGACTAAGACTGAAATTTCCGTTACAATCTGAAAACCAAATATTATCGCGATTATAACACTTCCCAAAAAATAATTGAATTATTTAATTGTGAAATTTTGTAACAATACACTGTCAATCATTTGATTAGTTCCCACCGCCCCAGCATCTTTATCAGTCTGCTATTCAAACTATATGAATAAAATTGACTAACCAGACTTTATATTTATTGTGTGTATCTTCTCAGGTAGAATTGAAAAATGTTAACTTTTATGTGCTGGCTCCTAATGTCTAAGGACGCCTGTATATTCAATGAGGAGTAATTTCAAAATGATCAATACAAATCTACATCTTGAATTTTGTGTATAAATTTATGTATGTAAACAAGGAACCAAAATTGACCAAGAGTCACGATAGATGAGGTTCACCCTTCTGCAAACTTATTAATTTCATGGGCTCATCAATTGGCTAGGGTTGAAGAAGTGAAAATTATACTGGGAGTAGAATCAATATCAATTTCCAAGTGATGAAAGTGGCTTTACATAAATTTGGTTGGAGGAAGTGGGGGGGATAGGGGAGGTTATCGGCGAAACGACAATACGGGATGAGGGGATTTGCATCCCAATTCCCCCTCATCTTAGGGGATATGTTCCCTCCTCACCACCTTCTTAAATATTTCATTACCACCATCAAACAATTTCAAACAGCCCCTTCCGCGGAGCGCGGGAAAAAATGAGATTTCCCAAGCCGCTATCGCCCCATCAATTTTCCCTACGTAGTTACTTTGTTTCACGACTCCCCCGCCACTAGAAAGTTCACATCTTGATATATCAGTTCAATCAAAATAAATTTTCTTCTCCGGTCTATGTGACAACTTAAATGCATTAACAGGAAACGTAGAGAGCACCGCTTGTCATGTTTGCTGATCAAGAATGATACACACACGGTACATGCATATATTTATAAAATAAATACGTATAGGCTAACTTCTCTACTATCCTATATCTATGTTGTATATATCCATATACTACGACTTACAGCATATATTATGACTTAACAATAATTACATTACAACACACATGCCGCTAGGGGCCAAGGCAAGCAGACAGAGCTGTAGTCCAAGCATATCACAAAAACTCTTCACTCCAAAAAATCTAGCAATACAATGCGCTCCCATTTCCCGTAGCGCATTGGCGGCAGTCTGCGTGTCTTTGCTCACTCGCTCTCATCACAGCACACTGTTCTATATCTAAACACAAATCACTACGCCACACCGCTCATAGGAAAAAAAATAATAATAAATAAAAAATAAACTAAATGATTACATGCACATCATTTAACATGATTTCATTTGAAAATTAAATCCGTTCCAATGCATCGGATAAAAAAATGTCAAAGAAGATAACTTATACATGTTTTTATTATTAAAAATAGCTCTACTCGCCATCATTTTATTGTATTGTGAAAGTGTCCTTTAAACTCGACGACATTTAAACAGAATGTCTATTATCTACAAAACTCAGCAACGAATAATTTTTTTCTATGAATATTATCAACAAATTCAATTACAAGGAGACTGTTGCCGTATGTGTCTTCAAGTGACGTTATTGAACTCCATTAGGCAGTACAAATGACTATAGCTCTTTGAGTAGTTGTCATGTTCCGGAAGATTAATCAGAGGTTAATTAAGTTAAGTTTTTTTTTTTAGTCTTTTTCAGAATATGTGACATTCTTTTTTAATTTTATTTATTTACTTTAAAAAAAAGAATTTCTGGGAATTTTCTTTTCTGCATTTCTAATGTTTAAAATTTTTCTTACTTTTTGGGCCGTGAGGAAGATGAGGAGAGATTTGTGCGTTTGGCAGTACTTATAAATGCGAACAGTTATTTTCAATGATGAACGTTTATAAATTAAAACATCGTACAAGGCTGGCTAATGATAATTTGGAAAATTCTTTTCGTCTTTGTATCAGTGGAATTAATCCAAACATCAATGGATTAGTTTCCCAAATTCAAGCTCAAGTGTCTCATTGATTTCGGTGTCGCTAGCTTTTGTTGTTTGTAATAATTCCAAATTTTACGATTTTATTATAATGTTGTACCTATTTTTTTCATTCCATTTTGTTATTTTAATAAATTGTATTATAATTACATTGTCGTGTAATTTCATGTCTGATATATATCGTTTAAAATTATCAACATTACTTTGAAATGCACTACTTTTAAAAGCGACCCGCAAAAGTATTTGAACACTGAAGTTTGGCCCGAAACATGTCAAAGGTTGCCCTTACCTGATATAGATTAACACAATTATATACGCTGAACCCCAATTGCATGGAAATAATACGGTAAACAATTGAAAATAAAATCTTAATCTTATTAGTTGTACGTTAGGAGTTTAACACGCAAACTAATAATTTTCTTAAGATTAACTACCTTTAAGTGAGTTCTACGTGTTTCCAAACGGATTATATAATTCAAGGGACACAGCTTTATAATGTAAATCTCCTTAATAATTCCATGGCAAAGTGTTGGCAGTTAATTATCTCTTAAGGTCTGCTATAAATTTTATATTTTCTGTTTCTATGAGTTGAGGTCATATCATGGCGCGGTTATTGGTCTTCCAAAGCCAACTCAAAAGTAGATTTCGTCCCGATTAGGAACGGTGGGATGGCGCTAAAAAGGCCGTGTAGAGGAAGAATGAGGGTGAGAGGGGAGGATAGAAGCTGGAGCTGGAGGCGGGGAAGGCCTGGAGCTTAGCGACCGAACAGCAGGTGTCTAAACAACCAGCCGTTGTTGACTTTGCGGTCCGGATAAAGTATTCTAATTACCTAAGACCTTTGCACATTCTCTTAGCCCTGATTGATGTTGGCAAGGCATTAGGTCGGGAACTGGAGGGCGCGGCCATCAACTATCAAAATATCCCATCCTAATCCCCACCTGACATCCTCCCAACCTCATCCTAATATTCACCAGCCCTAAACTAGAAATCCCACCCCCACCCCCCCCACCCCTTTCCCATCCCCACCCACCCTTCCGTCACTCAGCAACTCTCTTCACAAGTTCGGCAGTAAGCCGTTTGGATTTAGAGCGTTTTCTAAGTTCGGGTCCGTAGCACCGAATCACACTTGGCTTGTTTGGTCAAATTGAAGAAATAAGTAAGAGTCTAAAATTGCTTTACTTAACTATTCAATGGCGGAATGTTAAAAAATGGTAACCTAAAATTATTAAAATCATTAGCAGATTTCCCGTAAGGACCACCTAATATTGAGGTCGTCTCATGACACTATTTTCGACCAACTTCTTCAAGTGTCCTTCGATCCTACCTTGCAGATAACGAAAATTAAGTCCATTCAAAATTATTTCGTATACATTTTGGGATAAAAACTATTCTGATTCATTATAAGTTGCAGTACTAGATATAGTAAACTGTTTTCAGTAAAATTAATATGTTATATTCAGGTATATTTCAGTAATTGTTTTTCTTTCCGGTGAAGAATATTTTTATCTGTTCAGATCTGAGAGGTTGACTGACCTGTTTGTTTACAATTCAGATGTTTTCCGTTGGGAGGTTATTCAAATTGACTGAATGATTTCTCATTGCAGTTTGTATTTATTCACGGCGGTGTTAAGTGTTACCAGTATGTAGGTTTACCTATTGCAAAGCTTTACGAGAGAAATCTGCTTAGTTTACGCAGCCCCTGCTTGATGGACTTTTTATTTCTCAATTAGTTTCGCGTCCACATGTCCCCTCATCAGGAGAAATTCTAATACAAAAAGGCAATTGAACTGACACCTGCATCGTTATATAGAACCTTCCACTAGCCGTGCCAGTCACTGAATAGCTTACAAAGTATGGCGGGTCAAGTCATTATTCCTAATGAAGTGCAGTCTAAATAGTAAATGAGAAATTTATAATTGGTCAACCATCAATTTAAGGTTCCTAATAAATTTAAATATATACAATTCACATGTTTAATCTGTGTTTGCTTTTTGATCAACTTTATTCTATTTTAATTGATCTGCATATTCTCTTTTATGCTTCTCTTAATTATATGTCTTTCTTTTTTTATTATTCTTACGTTTTCAAAATCAAAGTTATGGTCGTATATAACAGCGTGTTCGGCTAGGGAAGTTTTATTATACTTAAGATCAACGTTTATCATTGTCGTCTTATACTTCTTTTGAGTAATTGTGGTGATCCCCTATATACCTTCCATTGCATTCCATACAGTTTATTTTGTATACATTATATTTTCATTTTTAAGGTGCTGGATGGTGAAGGAATTATTATCTCAGGTAAGAAAAAACGCCTCGTTCCTTCATTGTTCTTTATTCGTTGAGGAGTCACAGGGAATCCTTGGTTCCTGTCACATCATTGTGAAGAGGGCACTGATGATGGAGCGTATGCTCTGATAGTCTCTGTCACAACGAATAAAGAACAGTGTAGGAACGAGGCGTTTTTTCTTACCTGAGACATTATATTTTGTATCTGTTGATTTAAATCTATCTTTTATATGCATATGCTCTGTTTAATTCTGTTTGGATATTTCCATGTGATTTGTCTAATATCAATACACATCGATCTAATCTTCCTGGCTACAGTGTCTTTTGTTGCCTTCCGCCATAGAATAGTAGTAAAGTTAAATAGGTCATATTTTCACAATAAAATAGCTTTGTTTCTTTTTAAAGCGCGTTAAGAAATATCTTCCAATAAAAGCTTCATTACTAATATACGATGGTTATTTCCATAGTCGCTTAACTTTAAACATTGGGGTAACTCAAAAAATTATATTTTAATATTTACATTGTAGAAGAGAACAATAAGGTCTATAATCTACAGAATATCAAAGGAACATAATTTTTCTTTACGTTTTATGGCAAATAAAATAATCATAATAAAATTCTTTGTTTAATGATTTTAACTATCACAAACTATTAACAAGAAACAGAAGTTATCATTCACTTTATTTACACTGTTGTAATCCGAAACGTCCACCAATGGTAGTATTCTCTGTGTGGCACTACATATTTATCAATGAATTTTGCCCTGTGAGGGAAAAAATCGGAGAAATACAAGAGTAAATGATTCAACTGTAAATAAATATATTTTTGACACATTTTATTCGCCTCTCCAGTCTTTATAGTTATGTTTCAAGAGATCATTGAATCAAACAGGGTCATTATTTGTTGCCAGGAAGAACTCTTTCCTCTTCCCAGTATTTCCCTAATCTTCGCGCTTGCCACATTTGGTCTCTGGTAAAAATGATCAGCGGCTTTGCAAATCTTCCTAACGAGGAAAAAGGCATTCCAGTATTCTGATTTATTTTGAAATAATAATTTGTCACCTTATTAATATATTGGGAAAGTAAAGTGATAAACTCTTGTACTTAACAATTTCACGAATTCCTAGTAGTAAAGTTCTGATATCCGCTTGGCATTACATTATTCTGCAAAAAATAAAAAAGAATAACCCTGATTATCTTCATCGAATATAATTGACTTCTTAGATTTCTTCCCAATGATGGTCATATTGTTCAGTTCAAGACCGGAAACTAATTTGAATTTTTATCAGAGAATGGAAAATAAATGGCTGCCCGACGTCTTGTCCCCCATTGTGACTGACTACTAATGATTTACTAATTGTCCCAGAGAGATTACTACACAATAGTTCATTCCCCTTGAAGATCAGTGACCGCTTTACCCAGTTTTACACTACTTTCGTTGACATCCTTAAATAAAAGAAATAACACTCTTAATACCTATATATTCGTTATCAAATATCCAGAATGTTGTTAAGATAAATAATTTTCATCTAGTAATGGTCTGATAAAAACAATATTTGGTGTTCTAACGTATCATGATATATTGGCTCGTTGTTAATGTGCGATGACTAAAAGTAGGATTTTATTTAAGGCTGAGAATTAAAAAAGTCCGTCATGCAGGGCCTGCGTAAACAGATTTCCCTCGTGAAGTTTAACAATAAAACAGTAAATCTACATACTAGTAACACAACACCACCGTGAACTTTAAGTGAATAAATACAAACGATAATAAGACATCATTCAGTCAATGTTAATAACCTGCCGACGGGAAGCGTCTGAAATGTAAACAAACAGGTTTTTCCAACTTCTCACCGGAAAGAAAAACAATTACTGAAATATATCAGAATATAACATATTAATTTTATTGAAAACAATTTACTATATCTAGTCCTATAATTTATAATTAATCAGAATAATTTTTATCTCAATCAATCAAATTTTAGTAATCCAAGAACTTAAGACTGGGAGGGGGGGGGTCACCAGAAAATATTTGAATATATCTCGTATAATAAAAGTCTATTGGATACAAAATTTGGTATTTAAGCTTCAAATAAATTGGTTTATAATATAACAGAGTGTTGTATATGTAACATGAGTAGAAGTAGGGGTTTTCTGAAGGCTGCAAACTGAAAAATGCAAATATCTCGGTTAATTTTCAGGATAGAGAATAAACGTATATATCAATATTTATAGTACTTTTAATTTTCAGTAAGATGGACTCTATAAACATTTTCGATCCGACGTGTAGTAACGCATATATTTGGAATTTTCAAACTTCTCCCTTCAAAACCCCCGCGCCCACCCTTTTCTGATTTCAACCGTTACCGCCGTTTTATGTAAAAAGAAAGATGTAGTCCTCTTTCTTTTTACAAAAAACGACTAAATATCGAGTTTGGTAACGATCAAACAAAAGTAGAGCTAATGCGTTAACAGGCGAATATATATATATATATATATATAGATATATATATATATATATATATATATATATATATATATATATAATTTTGAACGGACCTCATTTTGGTCATCTTTTAGGTAGTATCGATGGACATTTGAAGAAAATTTTCGAAAATCGCGTCCTGAGTACGACCACAATGGCTAATTTCCCCGAAGGGAAATCTGCTAAAATGCAAAAATTTGGTTAACATTCAAGATCGACAAAGGAGTTTCAAACAAAAATTATAGAAAATTAAATTTTAACAAAAAATATTGGTTATATATGATTTCCCAATCCGACTCATAGTAATGGAGATAGTTTGAATTCTTCCAATTGAGCGCACAAATTACAGGAATTTGAAAACTTTTGATTCGAATCCAGAGAACTTTATCTTAGCATGTATTCATGTTAGTATATGTCTACCAAAAAAATTCCTTCACGCAGGGGCTGTCTGGTGTGTTTGCTACCAGTATGTAGATATATCTATTGTAAAACTTCACGAGGGAAATCCGCTTAGTTTAAGCAGCCCCTGCGTGAAGGACTTTTCAGTTCTTCTACTTATGCTCTTACAATCCTCATCGATTGAATTTTCAATTAATTAATTTTTTTTATAATCTTAAGAGGTGGAAACATGAATAAATACCAAAAAATTAATTAGTCTACTTATCTTGAACTAATCGAAACACTGTGCGACGTTAGAGTCCTTGAAGTACCGGATCTTCAAGCGGTTTTTATTTATTTATATTTATTTTTAAGAAAAAATATGCAAAGGATAGAGGGGGAGGGGGAATATCATTGTGTTTGGAAGTACTTTGCAAATATGAAATGAAGGACCGCAGTTTAGAGTATAGAACCTCGGGTTGATTTCGTAGTTAATAGGAACGTTGAGGCTGGGGGTTTGAAACAGAGGATTGAGTAATTCTAAAACCATCTAGTTTGGACGAGCTGATGAATTTGACAAGTGGAAACACGGCCCGGCGTTCGATGGTGGATCAGAAACTGTTTGGTGTTTCTACTGCCGAAACTAATGTGACAAGCCCATGATCTACTGATAACAGCAATGTTTGGAATTTCAAATCACCCTAGCCGCTTCAAATTGCTGCCTCATTACCCCACCCTTTTTACTAGGACCGCTAGAATAGCTTTCAATATTCATGCGAATTTTAATGGGCCAATAGATCACTGTGCGGGTATGTGCGGAGGTTTAGGGCTCTCTATACGCTACCCCGTCCGCCGATAGAATTTCTCTGTTTCTCTACAACCTCCCCCCCCCTCAACCCCCCCCCCCGTCGCTACATTTCCACTAAGGGGGAGAAAAGGTCTGAACTACTCTTCCCCTCTCCTCTCTCCCATACACACCCTCTCTCTCCAATCTCTACAGCCTCAAACAATAAACAAATTCATTATACAGTTTAACAAAATAAACAAATTCAGTATACAGTTCAACTTAAATACTGAAATTTCTCATTTACTATTTACACTGCATTTCATTAGGAATAATGACTTGACCCGCCTTACTTTGTTAGCCATTCTCTGACTGGCAAGGCTAGAGGAAATAGTTCTATATAACGATTTAGCTGTCAGTTCAGTTGACTATTTGTATTAGAATTTCTCCTGATGAGGTGTCATATGGCCGCGAAACTAGCAGAGAAATAAAAAGTGCGTCAAGCAGTGGCTGCGTTAACTAAGCTGATTTCCCGACTCATAGTAATGGAGATAGTTTGAATTCTTCCATTGGAGTGCACAAATTACAGGATCGGATGGTCAGATTATCAAAACATTTGATGTAATATTAAGAGCTAAATTTGAATTTGAAATCTTTTGATTCGATTCAAGGGAACTTTATCTTAGCATGTATTCATATCAGTATATGCCTACAAAAAAAGTCCGTCACGCAGGGGCTGTCTGGTATGTTTGCTACCAGTATGTAGATTTATCTATTGTAAAACTTCACGAGGGAAATCCGCTTAGTTGACGCAGTCCCTGCGTGAGGGACTTTTTAATTTTTCTACTTATACTCTTACAATCCTCATTGATTCAATTTTCAATTAATTAATTTTTTTATAATCTTAAGAGGTGGAAACATATGAAAAAATACCAAAACATTAATTAGCCTACTTAGCTTGAACTAATCGAAACACTGTGCGACGATAGAGTCCTTGAAGTGCGTCATGTATTTGCATTTACCACAAAACATAAAAGGTCAATAAGAACCATATTTGGAATTTTGGATTCAAATAAAGTAATTCACAATATAAAAGCTTATTTTTAATATGACATGAGTAGAAATGGGGGGGGGGGGGTACTGAAGGCCGTAAACTAAAATACGCAAATATCTTGGTTTATAATAAATAATATAGTCAATAATGCACAGATCAATATTTATAGGACATTATATTTGCAATACGGTTGATTCGATGCAATTTTTCGATCCGACCCATAATAACGGAGATATTTAGAATTTTCGAAATCCCCCCTCTCTCAGTCGTCCGATTTCAGGCATTAACGGAGTTAATCTTTCTTTTTACATGAAACGATTAAATATCAAGTTTGGTAACGATCAAAGAAAAATTGCGACCGCTAGAGAACTAAGATTGGATGAATTACTTTCTGAAAAACCGATTGTTGTATCCAAGACCCTCTGCTCTTTATATTTCTTATAAATGTATTATCCAATATAAGATAAATATGGACCTTTATTTTCATAACATTTGACAAACTTGAGTTATCTATAAAACACTGTACAGATTACTAAATTCGTTGAGTTTGGTTCTACGATAATGACTGATTGCTGGAAAGGTTACAGTACTGTAAAAAGCGGGATTTTCACAATTACAAGTAAATCATAAAAATAGTTTCATTGATACTGAAATCAGTGTCCTTTCACGAAGGATGTGGGGGGGGGAATGGCTTAACCAAAAGGCTAAGGGGTACGAGCACTTGGAAAGCTACCTTGCAGAGTTCATGCCGCAGACGACCGCTTTATGCAGCTACTCTTCCAAAACTGTTTTGGGCTAACTCTAATTAATAACAACATTTTGTCATTTATAAATTCTAGAATTGTTATTTAAAATAGTAAAGTGGTTTTCTTTTTATTATGAAATATTACTCGTGTTTAATTATAATAACTAGAAGTGTTATTTTAAATAATAAAGTGATTTTCTTATTATTATGATTTAATTATCGTCTTTAATTATAAATTCTAGAAGTGTTATTTTAAATAATAAAGTGATTTTCTTATTATTATGATTTAATTATCGTCTTTAATTATAAATTCTAGAAGAGTTATTTTAAATAATAAAGGATTTTCTTTTTGATATAATTTAATAATGGTCTTTAATTATAAATTCTAGAAGTATTATTTTAAATAATAAAGTGATCTTCTTTTTGTTATAATTTAATAATCGTCTTTAATTAAATATTCTAGAAGTGTTATTTTAAATAATAAAGTGATTTTATTTTTGTTATGATTTAATAATCGTCATTAATTATAAATTCTAGAAGTGTTATTTTAAATAACAATGTGATTTTATTTTTATTATGATTTATTATTATTATTATAAAATGATTTTTATTATTATATTATATTTTTATCCGAGAAGTAGCTAAAAGTAAAAAAAAAAAATTGAAATTTAAAAATTTCTTCAAATGGCCATCGATCCTACCCAGTAGATGGCTAAAATGAGGTCCATTCAAAATTATATATATATGATCTGATGAGTCTGTTACCGCTCTAGCGATCGCAATTTTATTCTTATCGTTATCAACCTTGATATATAATCGTTTTATGTAAAAGAAAAATCAAGTTCGTTAATCGCAGAAATCGGACCAGGGGGAGGAGGGGGGGGGGGTTTAGAGGGGGAGAATTTTGAAAATTGGAAATATCTCCGTTGTTTTGATTCGGATCGAAACATTGTATATAATATATCTTCATTCAAACTTAATTTTCAGTAAATTTTGTTGTATACATTTATTCTCTAATTTCAATATTAACTGAGTTATTTGGATTTTTTTCGTTTTCTGTCTTCAGTAAACCCCACTACTACTCATGCCACATAAACAATACTCTGTTATATAATGAAACGCTTTATTTGAAACTTAAACAACAAATATTGCTTTCATTGAACTTTTACTTTTTCAGATAAACGCTTGGGAAATCTGCTTAGTTTACGCCGACTTTTGCCACTCTGGCGAACTAAGCACGTCAACAATAGTCCATAAAGCTTATTTATACCACCTGCTGGACCCTCAACACTCGGTTCCTTCTTATTGGAGGTATGGAGAGGTTAAGTAGGGAGATCTGCAACGTGAGGGTCAGTAGGCCATCAAACCCTTCCCGTGAGCCCTTTGAGATGGGAATGAACATAAGAAAGCAAGATCGGTAGGTAATTGTTGGTATAAAAGAAAGCGGGGGTTTAGAAGTAAGATAAATGGGGGGTGGGAGTGGGCTGAGGGGGTAGAGTTTTCCTAGGGCCACAAATCCGGGCCGGAGGACAAAGAGAGAGGAGGCTGCACTTAGGAGGCGCGGATCACCACCAACCATCTCCTATTTATTCCTTCCTTCCAGGAAACCAGCCACTTAGAACCCTCCTCCCGGACGGGGCTCAGAATTTACATTTACCCCACCCCCCCCCTCCAACCCTCAACCCCCCCCCTCCCTCCCCCTTACACACTAAGTACCCGTTCTGCGGATGGCATTTCAATTCTCTAATTGTGAGGCAGGAACTGGAGAAGCATAAATCCGTTAAGTTGATTCATTGTATGATTTAGTTCTTCCCCTTGTGGTAGAGGTTCACTCCGAGAGCCCAGTCCCATTTTTGAAGTTAGTTCCGCATCTCCCTCTTCGCGAGGTAGAGCATTCACTTCTGCAGCTCATTTTATCACTATAGCCCCACCACCCAAATCACCATCAAAATACCAAAATGGCTCTCCTCTAAGAATCCTTGTTGTCTTGGTAATAACCCCTTTGTATCTTAGGAACGCAGTCCTCAACAGGAGTTTAACACAAATGAAATACCACTTAGATAGAACGTCAAAACCTAATCTTTACTACATTTTAAATTTATCTACACTAGTATGGAGTAGTCCATATTTTAATAACATTCAGTTCTTCAATCCACATCGTTGGGGAGGAGACAACAATTCAATTTTTTCCCCATTACTTGTTTTCTTCCGATCCATATCATGAGAAACTTGGCCTTTTCATTGTTACTCAATGCTGCTCTCTTATGTAGGAACGATGAGAAATTTATCGAAAATCCCTCCATGAGTGCAATCTCTATAGCTGGTGTTCTCGAGGGAAATTTTCTAATATTTATTTATTTATTTATTCATGGACTCCACATCGAAGGTGATTTGCCCTTTCAAAAGTAACGACAGGTAACAATAAAAATACCTTAACCACAATTAACAATAGCAAATACCTTAACAACTAGTAATAATAGCAAATACCTTAACAATAAGTAACAATAGCAAATAACTTAACAACAAGTAACAATAGCAAATACCTTAACAACAAGTAATAATAGCAAATACCTTAACAATAAGTAACAATAGCAAATACCTTAACAACAAGTAATAATAGCAAATACCTTAACAACAAGTAACAATAGCAAATACCTTAACAACAAGTAATAATAGCAAATACCTTAACAACAAGTAACAATAGCAAATACCTTAACAACAAGTAATAAAAGCAAATACCTTAACAACAAGTAACAATAGCAAATACCTTAACAACAAGTAATAAAAGCAAGTACCTTAACAATAAGTAATAAAAGCAAATACCTTAACAACAAGTAACAATAACAAATACCTTAAAAACAAGTAACAATAACAAATACCTTAAAAACAAGTAACAATAGCAAATACATTAGCAACAAGTAATAATAACAAATACATTAGCAACAAGTAATAATAACAAATACCTTAACAAGTAAAAAAAAAATTAATAGTATAATTTGAAATTTTGTTGCACACCACAGACTTAATTTGTATGTTAAATGTTGTCATATATTTGAATTTTGTGTAGGTATGAGAATATGTTGTTAATGTGTGGGCTGGCTTCCATCAAAAGTTCGTGTAAGTCGTAGGGCAAGTCATGGTGGTGTCGTTTTCGGCATTCTGTCAATATATGTCTTATCGTCAAGGGAATGTTACAAGTTGAGCAAGTAGGATTAAGTATGAATGAGTTAATTTGATGTGGCCGATTCTAAGTCTCGAGAGAACTACTTCTCTCCTAGAGTTTCTGAAAGTTGATGGCCACATGCAAATAGTGTTCTTAATAGTTCGTAGTTTGTTATCAGAACATGTGTTAGTCCAGGCGGTTTACCATGAATCTAAGATGAGGTGTTTTGTTTGTCTTGAAATGTCTTCTTGTAGTACATCTATTTGTTCATAATCAAGTTTTTCAGCTGCTTTTTTGGCCTCTGAGTCCACAGTCTCATTCAGTCCTAAGAATTTTCTAATATAAATAATTACTAAGAATATTGGAGTCAATTCAAGAATAATCTACCCTACCGACATTAGGCTGACACAATTTTTTAAGCAAACTTTTGCAGTGGGTGCCATTCTGTCACAGAGAAACTGAGAGAGCGTGAGTGTATGGGGGGGGGGGGGTTGTAGCGTAGCGGTGTCCAGTTAATTTATAGGCGTTCAGTAGGCTGCCATTAATACAGTAGGGGCGTGATCAGTTGCCTCGCTCCGAATCAATGTCCCCGACCCTCACAAATCACTCCAATCCTCCTCGCGGCTGATTTATACTTTCCTTCAACCTCCCAACCCCCCCCTCTCTCTCTCTCTCTCTCTCTCTCTCTAATATGATTCCGCACTAATAATCTATTCTCTAATCACTTGATTAATCCCCTTCCCCTTGTTAGGTTCGACGGCACAAATATAGTGTTATTTATGAGCGGGCACGCTCAGGCAAAAGGCTTCCATACCGATGCATAAATATCCTCACCCTACTCTCGATTTCAGATTCAATATACTCCTGTCGCGCAAACTAGTTTCATCGTGAAATATTCCCCATTATAATTTTCATCTGATTATTAATCCAATCGAAAGAGAGAATGCGAGAAGTCCGTCAAGAAGAGGCTGCGTTGAGTAAACCGATTTCCAACGTGCGCCATATATTTGCATTTACCTCAAAAAGCAAGAGTTTTATCAGAACAATATTATGCATTTAAGCTTCAAATCAAGTGCTTCACGATATTACAGCTTATTGATAATATGACATGATTAGGAGTGGGGGTTTACTGAAGGCCGAAAACAAAAAAAAGTCCGTCACGCAGGGGCTACGTAAACTAAGCAGATTTCCCCCGTGAAGAATAATAACAGATAAACCTACATACTGGTAAAACAACACCAACGTGAATTTAAGTGAATAAATTCAAACGATAAGAAGAAACATCTCGACGGGAAGCACCTGAAATGTAAACAAACAGGCCAACTTCCCACAGGAAAGAAAAACAATAACTGAAATATATCAGAATATAAGATATTAATTTTATTGAAAACTTTTTACTATATCTAGCACTGTAATTTGTAATAGATCAGAATAATTATTATCTCAATGAAACACATTTTAGTTGTCCAAGAACTTTAGAAGGGGGGGGGGGGGAGGTCACTATAACATATTTGCATGTGGATGGAAATCAGCTATTGAGGTCATACTAATGACGCGATTTTCGAAATTTTTCTTCAAATATCCATCGATCCTACCCAGGAGATGACGAAAATGATATATATATATATATATATATATATATATATATGTGTGTGCGTGTGTGTGTGTCTGTTACCGCTCCAGCGGTCGCAACTATTGTTTAATCGTTACCCAACTCGATATTTAGTCGTTTTATGTAAAAAGAAAGATCGAGTTCGTTAACGGCTGAACTCGGGCCAGGGGGAGGGGGGGGGGTTTAGAGGAGAGGATTATCGAAAATTCGAAATATCTCCGTTATCATTGGTCGGATCGAAAAAGTGTATAAAATCAATCTTATTGCAAATTAAATGTACTATAAATATTGTTATATACATTTATTCACTATCTTGAATATTTACCGAGATATTTAAATTTTTCAGTTTTCAGCCATCAGCAAACCGCCACTTCTCTTCATGTTACATAAACAATACTCTGCTACATACTCGTAATAAATCACATTATTGGAAGTTTAAAAACCAAAAATTTTATTGAAGAAATCTTTATTATACGAGGTACATGCAAATATGTCCTGGTGAACCCCCCCCCCCCGGTCTTAAGGTTTTGGACTACTAAAATTTGATTCATAGAGATAACAATTATTCTGACTCATTATTAATTACAGTACTAGATATAGTAAATAATTCTCAATAAAATTAATATGTTATAATCTGATATAGTTCAGTAATCTAACGCTTCCTGTCGGCAGGTTACTGAAATTGGATGAAACATTTCTTATTTCCGTTTGCATTTATTCACGGTGGTGTTGTGTTACTGGTATGTAGATTTATCTATTACTAAACTTCACGGGGGAAATCTGCTTAGTTTACGCCACCTCTGCGTGACGGACTTTTTTTTTTTAATAGTTCCAAAACTTGATATTTAATCGTTTTATGTAAAAAAAAAGAAGATTAAGTTCGCTAATGACTGAAATTGGACAAGTGGGTGGGGGGGGATTAGAGGGGGTATTTCGAACTTTCCAAATATCTCCGTTATTATATGTCGGATTTTAAAATTGTATAGAAACAATCTTATTTCAAATAACATGTACTATAAATTTAGTTATATACATATATTCTCTATCTTTAATATTAATGGAGATATTTGCATTTTTTAGTTTTCAGCCCTGAGTAAAACCCCACACCTACTCATGTCATATTAGCAATAGGTTGTTATCCCATGAACCACTTTATTCCATGTTTAAATGCCAATTATGGTTTTCATTGATTGTTTACTGTGTTAGATACATACAAATCCATAGAGTACCTACTTATGCCAACAATGAAGATTTTGCGGTCGTGAAAGGAAAATGTTTATTTATTTTATACTATAATCGATGTTACATCCAATACTGAAGGTAACATGAGTTAAATGAACGTAGTCGGGGAGAGAAGGATAGGAGGGGGGATAAGATGGGAGAGTTTTGAAAATACAGTATATCTCCGTTGTCATGAGTCTTATCGCAAAACGTTGTAAAAGAAATCTTATTCAGCTATTGGTGCTCTACAATTTTTGAATATATTTAATCTTAACTCAAGTATTAAGCGAGTTATTTGTACGTTCAGCCTTCAGCAACCCCCCTCACCCCATTTTACATAGAAATAGAAAATATGTGGTGAGATGAGATCACAAATGTGTTATACAAGCACTTGGGAAATCAGTTTATTTTGCGTTGCCCCTGCATGACGGACTGTTTATTAGGTTAATGGAAGTATAACTGTGCCAGTATTGACAGATAAAATGATAAGCTAATGTTATGGAAGGCCCATACTGTTAATAGACTTCTGTATACCCAAGTGTCATCACCATGTATAAAATATACTTTGATTCAAGAGAATCAGAATGTGGTTATGGAATTAAATAAAATGCCAACAAACTCTTTCATTATCTTTTTTATTTTATTTTTTTTATTAAAGCCCGAAGGGATTTGTATGTTAGGGATTGATCCGTACTCTACGGGTTGAAATAAATAATTTGTTTATGGGGTTGTGAGTGGTAGAACAAAGGGGAGAGGAGGCTTCGGTGACGGTAAAAGCCGGGCTCCTGTCCCCATCTGTTGATTGAATTCCCTTCGCAATTAACCGTATCGTTCTCAATCAAAGCAATAGATGAGATTGCGGTTATAAAACCGCTAAAGCACCGAATATGGATATGGATTCAAAGTACTCCTATCAAAGCGCACTCAACACCACAGATTGCACCATACCCCACGCCAATTTACAATAGAAATAAAATGTTCCCTTTTGACGGACTTTGAATATACAACAAAATACTTTGTGCAATGGATTATCTCTCGTAATAAAAGCCGAATTATGACATTTTCATTTCACACATGGGAATAATTACTTTGCTTGTTAGATCGATGCCAAAGCCCCATCCCTTTCCTGTTCCATCATCCTGGTGCCAGCCTGCTACATACCTTACAGCAGCTTATGTTGAAACTAATGTCACTGCTAAATTAATTCCTATAATTGCTCCTGGATGAGTTCATTACCTAACCTGTATGCTCCACACCCACAGTGCATATCTCGGAATGTTTGGTCAATAACTAAAATGACTACGGTGGAGAAACTTCTGGAAGGCTGATCGGTACTTTTTAGCAGATTTCCTTTAAGGGAAAGCAGCTATTGAGATTGTACTGTTGACGTGATTTTCAAAAGAATGTCCTCAAATATCCATCGATTCTACTCATGAGATGACAAAAATGATGTCCGTTCAAAATTATATATAACTTAATAAGTAGTTGAAAGACTTGATGTAAATAGAAAATTATGGGCTTTCAGAGAAAAGGTAAACCTAAATGAGAAACCACAAATGATTATTAAACTATTTTTTATCAGATTGATGTCGTACTCATGTCGGGATTCGAAAAATTTCTTCAAATATCCTTCGACCCTACCTAGGAGAGGAAGAAAATGAGGTCTGTTCAAAATTATATATATATATATATATATATATATATATATATATATATATATATATATATATATATCTGTTAACACTCTACCGGTTCAAATGTTTATTTAATACATTCCAAACTCGGTATTTAATCGTTTTATGTAAACATAAAGATCAAGTTCATTGCCTAACCTGTATGCTTCACACCCACAGAGCATATCTCAGAATGCTTGGTCGATAATTAAAATGACTACTATTTAGAAACTACTGCCAGGCTGAAGTAGGATGGGTTTAGAGGGGAGGAATTTCGAAAATTTGAATTTCTCCATTACTATAAGTCAAAAGTCCGTCACGCAGGGGCTGCGTAAACTAAGCAGATTTCCCTCGTGAAGTTTAATAATAGATAAATCTACATACTGGTAACACAACACCACCTTGAATATTAAGTAAATAAATACAAACGGTAATAAGAAATCTTTCCCCTCCAGGCGGGAAGCGTATGAAATGTAAACAAACAGGTCTGCCAACCCGACTCTCACCGGAAAGAAAAACAATTACTGAAATACAACATATTTTTATGATTGAAAACTATTTACCATATCTAGTACTGTAATTTATAATGAATCAGAATAATGTTTATCTCAATCAAATTTAAGTAGTCGAAAAACATAAGAGGGGAGGGGTCACCAGACCATATTTGCATGTATGTCGTATAATAAAGGTCTCTTGAAAACAATATTTGGTATTTAAGGTTCGAATAATGTGGTTTATTACATAACCGAGTATTGTTAGTTTAACATGAGTAGAAGTGGGGGTTTGCTGAAGGCTGAAAACTATAAAATCTAAACATCTCGGTTATTATTCATGATATACAAAATATTTATAGATCATTGAATTGGCAATAGGATTGGATTTACACAATTTTTCGATCCGATTTATAGTAGCGGAGATATTTCAAATTTTCAAAATTCCTCCCTCTAAACCCCCCTCCCACTGGTCCGATTTCAGCCATTAACGATCTTGATCTTCCTTTTTACATAAAATGATTAAATATAGAGTTTGGTAACGATAAACAAAAATTACGAGCACTAGAGCGTTAACAGAAAAGTATATATATATATATATATATATATATATATATATATATATATATATATATATATAATTTTGAACGGCCCTCATTTTCTTCGTCTGCTGGGTAGGATCGATGAACATTTTAGGAAATTGTTCAAAATTCGACCTCAATAGCTGATTTTCCTTAAGGGAAATCTGCTAAAACGAAATATTATACATAACCAATCTTATTGCAAAATTGAATTACCTATAAATTTATTATATACATTCTTTCTGTATCTCAAATATTAACCTAGATATTTGCATTTATTTTTTTAATTTTCAGCCTTCAATAAAACCCCTTTCTTTGTCAACGTACGTTATGAATAAGCTAACATATCGTGAGCCGTCTTATTTCAAGCTGAAATACCAAATATTGTGTTCAAAAAATCGTTTCTAGATGAGATATATGCAAGAACGTTCTGATGCCCCTCCCCGTCTTTAGTTTTTGGATTACTAGAATTATAAAGATTGAGATAAAAATTATTCTGGTTCATTATAAAATTCAATGTTTGATATTGTAAATAGCTAATAAATAAAATATAAATATAATATATTCAGAAAAATTTCAGTGATTGTTTTTCTTTCCGATCAAGAATATTTCTCTCATTCAGCTCTGTGAGCTTGGCTGACGTTTTTGTTTACAATTCATTGTTCATGCGTTGTTACCATAACGCTTTCTGTTATGGAGGTTATTAAAATGTAAATGTACTCAATGATTTCTCATTGTCATTTGTATTTGTTCACTTGATATTCACGGTAGTGTCAAGTGTAAATGTATGTTGATTTATCTATTGTAAAACTTCAAGCGGGAAATTTACATACAAGAGGAGTGCAAGGCCTTCCCCCCACCAATTTGAACGAAAATTGCTTAGTGTTTAGTATAAAATGAGAAACATATTCTGTTAAAGCGAGAGAACTTCTTACTCGTTCGTCTAAAAAAAAAAAAATAATGTTAAAGATTTGCCTGAAAGTCTTGAGGAGCTGTACTTCAGAGGGGTTCGGTGGCTCAATAGGTATCGTATCTATTTGTAAACACAAGAGCTGCTACTATTTTTTTCTTCTGGAATTTGTTTACATTTTGTTTCTAGGGCGTTTATTTAACATTAATAAATAAATAAAAAGTTGTTTTTAATTATAGGCATTTTATTTTTACATGCCCTCTTAAAGTCCTTAATCTTCTATTAATACCAAGTCTTTCCACTACTTATTAAGTTATATTAATGTGATTTTTTTCAGCGGTTAATATAATTGAATAGCGGTTCTTAATAGAAATCAGATATTGAGTGCATTTTATTGATTTTCAGGAAGGAATACATGTTCAGTATAAAGTTAATAATTGAATTATACAATATGTTTGATAGCAAAATGACCGGTAGTTATCAAATATTGGGGCTTTAATGCGTGTTCCATATATTCCAATTACTTTGAATTCTCCTTCAATTTATATTCGCATTTTGTCATTCAAATAAATTCTAGAAGTTTTATTTTAAATTATAAAGTGATTTTCTTTTAATTATAATTCAATAATCGTCTTTCGATGGGTGGTCTCCCAATATTCGATAGCTGCCGACCATTTTGCTATCAAACATATTGTATAACTCAATTATTAACTTTATACTGAACATGCATTCCTTCCTGGAAATGAATAAAATGCACTCAATAGCTGATTTCTATTAAGAACCGTTATTCAATTATATTAACCGCTGAAAAAATCACATTAATATAACTTAATGAGGAGTTGAAAGACTTGGTGTTAATAGAAGATTAAGGACTTTAAGGGATAAGTTAAACCAAAATGGAAAACCACAAATGATTATTAAACCATTTTTAGCAGATTGAGGTCGTACTCATGACGCGATTCAAAACATTTCCTCAAATGTGCATCGACCCTACCTAAGAGAGGACGAAAATGAGGTCAGTTAAATATTTGATATATATATATATATATATATATACGACAAATTTTTTCCGTATAGTTACGAAACTCGATACATAAGCGATTCATAAAAACTAAAGATCAAGTTCATTCAGTGCTGAAATCGGGGGGAGGGGTTAGGAGGGAGGAACTTCGAAAATTGAAAGTATTTATTTTGTTTGTTTGTTATCTTCGTTATTTATCCGACGGTTTGAAAAATTATACAAAACCAATCTTATTGTAATTTTTAATGCCTTTAAATGTTAATAAAATATTTGAACCAACTATCTTTATCTACAAATCAATATTGTTAATGAGTTAGATCCTTTATGCGGAGTAAATTGGACAATAGAGGAATATAATAGCCATTCTATCAAATTATTAGAAAAAATGGTTCTCAAATATATTGTGTAATTCCGTTATTAACTAGATACTGAAGATGTCTTACGTCCTGATAATTAATAAAATGCAATCAATAGCTGATTTCTATTAACCTTTAAACGACAAGGCTGTGTCATACGTGTCACCTATGCCTTAAGTTGTACACGCATGGGCTTATAACAAACAGGACAAGACTGGTGTGCTTAATATCCTCCTATTCAATCGTCAACTACATGTCAAGGTCATTGCATGCTCTGTCCTCCACCATTTTTCGTACTTTCCGGAGTGTTTGTACCGGTAGGCTTCGTACTTGACACAACCTTGTTGTTTAACGTCCCTTTTGTAAATTTTCTATAACACTGAATTCACTATTTATCAATGAAGATGAGATTAGAAATGAACTTTTAAGACAAATGGAAGAATGTGATAGTACTTTATAAATAATAAAAGTCCGTCACGCAGGGGCTGCGTAAACTAAGCAGATTTCCCACGTGAAGGTTTGCAATAGATAAATATACATACAGTTAACACTACTGTGAATGCTCAGTAAATGTACAATACAAGGCTGAATTGTAAACAAACAGGCAAGCCAACCTCCTAGTGCAGCATAGATAGACCGGAAAGACAAACAATTAATGGAATATATTTGAATATAACATATTAATTTTATTGAAAACAATTTACTAAAGCTAGTGGTGTAATTTGTAATGAATAAGAATCAGTTTTATCTCAATCACTCAAATTTTAGTAATCCAAAAACAAAAGAAGGGGGGGGTCAACAGAACGTATTTGCATATATCTCACAAAGTAAAAGTTCAATGAAAAACAATATTTGGTATTTAGGCTTCAATTAATATCTTTTATTATATAACAGAGCATTATTTATGTATAACACTAGTAGAAGTGGGGGTTTTACTGAGGGCTGAAAACTGAAAAAAAATGCAAATATCTTGGTTAATATTCAAGATAGAGAATAAATGTATATAACATTAGTTATAGTGTATTTAATTTTCAATAAGATTGATTCTATACACTTTTTCGATCAGACTTATAATAGCGAAGGTATTTTGAATTTTCAAAATTCTCCCCCTCTAAACCCCCCCACCTTCCCCTGGTCGATTTCAGCCGTTAACGAACTTGATCTTTCTTTTTACATAAAACGACTAAATATCGAGTTGGTAACGATTACACAAAAATTGCGACCGCTAGAGCGGTAACAGACAAATTTATATTATATATATATTATATATATATATATAAGTATATATATATATATATATATATAGAGTAGAGAGAGAGAGAGAGAGAGATACAGTTTTAAACAGACCTCATTTTCGTCATCTCCTAGGTAGGATCGATGGACATTTGAAGAAAAAAATCGAAAATTCCGTCATGAGTACAACCTCAATAGCTGATTTCCCTTAAGGGAAATCTGCTAAAAATAATAGAAGAGGTACCCGTCTTTGCTGTAAATGCCAAAGAAGTAGTTGCGGTGAACACATTGTATACTTTGGTTTCTCTGAATGTTTTAACAGTAACGAATCGTCAAGTGAATAGTTACATGTTTTTTTTGCACTATTTTCCTTATAAATATGTGTCCTCCGATTTTTTTTGGTACTGTGTAGGTTAATATTTGTATATAATATTTTATACTTAGGTATATTTTTGTATAATAATAATATGCTACTAATATATGCTTCTTTGCTTATTTATTTCGTAAGAAAAGGTATTACATAGTATGTTATTATATAATAAATATTACATAATATATTATTATACTATAAATATATTTTCTGTATATTTTTATTTAATAATTCATATGAAGCTCTCATTGGTGACGAGGGGGAGGGGGTACTAACAAGCACACGCACACACTATTCTTCTTAACTTTTCTAAATGTTATTTTAAGACAAGAAGAGAAAAATATGCATATGGCTGGTAGGTGTTATGTATGACACCTACTTGTCAAATTTGTCCGGGGTCACAGCCTTGTCGTTCAAAGGTTAAGATAAATTATGCTAAACGATGAAAAAAAATCGCATAAATATAACTTAATACGATGTAGAAAGACTTGGAGTAAATAGAAGATTATGGAGTTTAAGGGATTTGTGACTGTGCGGATTAGGGATGTAGAGCGGCGATCTGCATTCGATAAACACATACCTTGTCTTGGTTATTATGCATAATTGGTATTTGTGTTGGGCGGGAGAGAGGGGCAATGTGTACACATAGTATTAGGCTCAGTGGCCCTAGCTGTGCCATTGAACGGCTGGGTAGTGTTGGAGGGGGTGGGGGGTGTGCTAGTGGGGATTCTAGTTAATGATTCAATTTTGACGGGCAATTCAGAGCGTGAGAGCTGGCTGTTCCACTCGCTGATATATATCCTCCTGGGCCCAAAGGCACCAAATTGATTCCGATCTACCGCCACTTCTACCTGGCTCCAAACCACCCCCTCCACTTCCCACTGGCCGCTCATTACCAATTCCTTACCCTCCATACATTACAACCAATTACTATCGTCACCTCACCTTCCTACCCCACAAACACCTAGGAATGGAATTTTCAACAGATGCCCCTTCCTAGCATCAAACATATCTTCAAATGTCCATCTACCATTTATAGTTTCTGATGGGAAGGGAGCCCTCGTATTTTACTATTTTACTTGTTTATTTAGGTTTTAAATCAATTAAATCAATCTTTAAATAGAATAATAAAATACTAATAACAATAATACAATTCCTCTAACCTATAATATTTTTATAAAACACACGATTAATAAGGGGGGTCCCTAACCCCTTGGATGTCTTATACTTATATTTTCTTCATAGTTTCATGGCAAGGGTCACCAATAAAAAGGCACCCAGTGACCGCGTTATCTAAGCAGATTTCCCACGTGCCTCACGTATTTGCATTTATCTCAAATCGAAAAAGTTCAATGAGAACAATATTTGGTATTTAGGCTTCATAATATAACAGCTTATTGTTATATGCCATATGACATGAGTAGGAGTGGGGTTTACTGTTAGCGGAAAACTAAGAAATGAGAATATCGAGAATCGGTTACTAATCAAGATAATGAAACAACACACAAAACAACATTTATAAAACATTACATTTGCAATAAGATTGATTCTATACAAATTTTCGATCCGACGCATAATAACGTAGATATTTCGAATTTTCGAAATTCTCCCCTCCCTCAGGTTCGATTTTAGCATTTAACTAACTTGATACTCGTTTTTCCAAAACAAAAAGATTAAATATCGAGTTTCGTGTTGATCAGACGAACATTGTGACCTCTAGAGCGTTAACAGACAAATAAAAAAAAAAACATAAGTTATTATATAAAATTTTGAACGGACCTCTCCGAGGTAGGATTGATGGGCATTTGAAGAAATATTTTTATGGAAATTTGCTAAAATGTTTTTGGACAGCCAGTTCGATATGTTTTTCAATGGGATCCACCTTCTGCAATCTGTCCTTATTAATTACTCACATGATTAAAGTTTCACAGTGCAAATCCATTACATCCGATTTTTATAATTAATAAAAAAAATAATGTGATATTAATGTCAAAATTCTAAAATAAAATCAGAACAATTCTTTAATCCAGATATCCTCTATTGAATATTTCAAACATATCTCAATTGAGTAATTCATTCTTTGTGTACCTGATATGATATTCGATCTGTAGTAGATCGTTAAAACGATAAAAAATAAACATGGCACGCACTTTCCATATTCAATTACCGGTCAACTTGGAATCAGGGAGTTGAATTTAACATTCCCAGTCACGTAAACGTAACAAGAACCCTATTACTTTTTCGGAAAATACGATTCATGGTGGAGAGATCATCGTTATCTCTCCTTGCTGAGGCCATAAATAGTAGTGAGAAAGGAGCAGAGACGTGAGCCCTACCATATTCTCAGGCCTGAGGTAGATCTAAGACAATCCTATAACAATACCGCCACGGATCGTGACACTTATATATCGTAAGCAAATCTCTAACAAGTAATATTATAACAATAAGCAACACGCCATTTCTTTCGATGACCGCATGGGCACAAACGACTTAGCACAATGTGCTATTGAGGTTGTGCACTTGACGCGAATTGTCGAAACATTTCTTCTAAGTAAATGAAAACCAGGTCCATTCCAAACTATATATATATATATATATATATATATATATATATATATATATATATATATACGTTCGGGTTAAGGTATGGGTACATCAACCATTATGCTGAAGGTAAAGCAGGTTCGATCCCCAGCCAAGAGAGAACAAGAGTTTGCTACCAGAGCACGCCTTTTAATTAGAATATTTTATTTTATTAAGAATATTACAGTCTGCATTTAAATGCATTTTGTAATGTGATATGTACAATTCGATCGTCCTTCATCACTCTCGACAGAAGCTACACCCCTTCACCACAATGAGAGGAGCAGCCTCTCCCTGCCTGGCAAAGAAGTCAAGAGCTAAGGAGGAATGGCACTTGATAAGAAAATAGCCACCGCTATCACTTCACTTTACACTTCTATAGGAGATCTCTGGGTTTATTGTCTCTTGAGGTGCTGTGAAGGGGAATATGGATGAGTGGTACTGGAAAGGGCTAGGACTTCTGGATTAGGATGATTGAATAGCCTCCTGTGGAATTTTTTGAATCTTAAGGGAATTAGGTACTTGAGGATTAGCGAGAGACTAGCGAGCATATATGTATGACAGCCCCTCAGATGACTAGTGATTACGACTCTCTTACATAGATCCCGTCCAGAGACAAGCAAGCAATGAGGGAATTGACCACTAACCTCCCCCCACCCAAGCTAAACTTAGGTCTGGCAGTCTACAGGAGACAACGCCTCACTAGGAGACCGCTAAAGATTTCTGAAGTCTATTATGCCAAGTGAAAAAATAATGTAAAGTAATCCATATATTATAATATAAGGATTAGTTTTTAAAATAGAATTGATGGCTAAATAACCCCTTGAGAAGGAGTCATGGGCATTCAAAACACGTCGGGGATGTACTTAATGATTATATGAAGAAGTTATTATTTTTCTGACCTTATGGCTAAAAAAAAAGTCTTATATATAATACAACTTATATATATATATATATATATATATATACATATATACAAAGGACTCAACCAATTAAATAAAACTCATTATGAGTATTAGCACTGACAACTTAATTATCATAAGCCATACCAAAATTTTTAGGGACGGGCAGGAGTGTTTTAAGGGAGGCCTGAATTTAAAAATATCGTTATTTCGTTTTCTATTGATTTTTCTGCAAATATGCACATGACAAAAGTAGTTTATTTTTTTATCTAAAGTATCTTTTGTTATATTCACTTTTGTCGTATAACAAAGTAAAAACGAGATTTACATTAAAACCTAAAACGGAAGCCATCAATTTTGTTGGGCACTAACGATTAAACCGAACTTAACAAAACTCGGTATGTGAATTAGCATTAATTCTTCCATGAGTATAAGCTATATTATTTTTTAGGTCCAAACGGGATTGGGGGTTATGAGGGAGGCCTGAAATGAAAAATTGTATTTCGTTTCGTATTAGATTCTCGGCAAACATGCACATAACAAAAGTTGTTTATTTTGTTATTTAGAGTAACTTTTGTTACATTCACATTTTTCGTAAAATGAAGTAAACACGGGATATACGCTAAAACTATAGCGGGAGTCATTATTTTATTAGTGCTTATTTATGTGTTTTTAATGAATGCATATTACGACAAATATGATAACTCTAAATATGATTCGGATTAGAGAGGTTATATATCTCCGTCGCCCCCTTCTCATTTATTTATTTTTCCTTGAAAATAACTTTGTTATTTATTTCCAATGAAATTTAAACTATAAGAGCATGTCAGTTATTTAATTTGTATAATGTATTATTTGAACAAGTCATGCTGAATTGCCACAAGGAGTGATAGCAGAAGTTATAGGGATCTTATTTCCGATATCTTGATGTTATTGAAACAAATATGTACCATAATAACAATTAGACGTTAATGGTAATGTCATATGAAAAAAGGCAATATCCGTTTAAATTTGATATGATTTAAAGTATTACTTATTTTGCTGGGAGGGCTACGATCTATTCCCCTCACCTATCATTTTGAATATAAATGAAATTATTTTTAGGGTAATACTATTATTTAATTCCATCACGTAGATAAATTAATAAAATAATACTTTGAATCAATAATTTAAGGAAAACAATTAATGACTTCCGCTATAGTTTAGGCGTTTATCCCGTGTTTAATTCATTTTAAAAAAAAAGTGAATGCAACAAATGTTACTCAAAATAACAAAATAAACAACTTTTGTTATGAGCACATTTTCCGAATCTAATAGGGAACGAAATATTACAATTTTTCATTTCAGGGCAACCACATAGCCCCACATAAACGGGAGTTTGAACCTAAAAATTTTTATGTAGCTTATAATCATGGCAGAAATAATGCTAATTGTCATACTGAGTTTTGTTAAGTTCAGTTTAATCGTTAGTGCCCAACAAAATTGTTGGCATCCGTTATAGTTTTTAATGTATATTTCGTTTTTACTTTGTTATAAGGCAAAAGTGAGCATTTGTTATATTCACTTTTGCCGTATAAATAACAGCACTTTAAATAACAAAATAAACAACTTTTGTCATGTGGATATTTGCAGAAAAACCAGTAGAAATACCGCTATTTTTAATTTCAGGCCTCCCTTACAACCCCCACTCCTGCCCGTCCCAAGAAATTTTGGTATGGCTTATGATAATTAAGACGTCACTGCTAATACACATACCGAGTTTTATTTAGTTTGGTTGAGTCTTTTGTGCAAAATAATATTGTTGACTCCCGCTTTAATTTTTAGCGTATAACACAGTTAAACTTCGGAAGCGTATATAAAAAAAGTTACTCTAAATAAACAACTATTGTTATGTGCATATTTGCCAAAAAAACAATAGGAAACGAAATATCGCTATTTTCAATTTCTGGCTTCCCTTATAACCCCCACTCCTGGTCGTCTCAGAGGATATTAATATAGCCTAAAGTTGGGTTAGTAGTATTATACATACCAAGTTTCATAAAATTCGGTTCAGCCGTTTATGCGTGAAAAGGTAACAAACAAACAAACAAACAAATAAACAAACAAACATACACGAAAGAAACAAAATGCAGTTATGGTGTCTATGACATGTGAAACGAAAAGTTATCGTGAAATTTCGCGAAAAAAATCAATGTACAGACAGAGGTTACAATTTTATATATATATAGATATACAGGGTGTCTCCAAACCAAACGGCCAAACTTTAGGGATCGATAGAGGATCGAAAAACTAAAACAAAAAGTCCTCTGGCATATGCCTCGTTTTCGCTTCGTTTTCGAGAAAATCACAAAAAACTAAAAATAGTTGTGCAAAAACTAGTTAAGGCCAATGGAAGAGCGTATTTTATTCCTTGAATGAATTTTAGCAATAAATGTTATTCCAATACAATTATTGTATTCTAATCTTATACTAACAGAAAGTAATTGAAAAAAAAAATTATTTTTTATTAAGAAAAAATAATAAATACTTTTTTATTCAAATATTCATAGTATAAAAACATTACCTATTTAAAGTAGATAACATTACGAACAATAACTGAAGATTAAAACATAAAAAAAGATTAAAAATTTAGAAAATTAATAAAATAATTAAATATTCTTACTTGGAAAACATAAATGTTTCAGTTTTTATATGGGTCTACCTTAGTGAGAAAAAAAACCCTCAAAATTTTGAAGGTTTACCTTCTCTAAAATTACATCGTTAATTTCTAAAGCGTCAACGTAAATGTTGTTCGAAGTGCTGGCCTCTCGCTGCAATACACGCATCACATCGCGTACTCACAGATCGCATTGCATCTAAACATTGTTCTGCGGTGAGCTGGTTGCAAACCATTCTGATGCGCTCGATAAGGTCATCCCTTGTGCGGACGGGCTCTCAGTAGACATTTTCTTTCACGTATCCCCACACGAAGAAATCTAGTGGCGTGAGGTCCGGAGACCGGGGAGGCCAAGGCACCGGCCCACCTCGTCCTATCCAGCGACCTCTCTCGTACGGCCCTTCCGTAATGTACAGGACAACCATCGAGTTGTTACCAGCTCTCAAGCCTTGTTTCCAAAGGGATATCTTCCAAAAGTGCCCGTAAGTCATTCTCCAGGAATAGATGATAACTTTCAGCGTGAAGTCGAGCAGGTAAAAATACGGGACCTATTATGCGATTATAACAACGACCGACCCACACGTTTACAGAAAAATTATGCTGGTAGTGAAATTCTCTAACAGCGCGGGGATTTTCATGTGCCCAAAGGTGGTAGTTTCTTTGATTGAATATGCCCGCACGTGTAAAAGTCGCTTCGTCCGTCCAGATTACTTTCGAACTTAAGTTTACATCGTTTTGCATTGTTCTTTGTACCAATTACAAAAATTTAATCGGCGGGTATAATCAGCGGGTATTAAATTTTGTACCTTTTGTACATGGTAATCATGCCTGCGGTCAGCCCTTAATGTGCGCCAAATGGTTGTCTTTGGTATGCTTAGAACTGAAGCAGCTCTCCGGAGGCTTGTGCCAGGGTTGGTATTGAAGTGCCTCAGTATCCTCTCCCTCCGCCTCAGGTCGGCTTCCATCGGAGCCTGCATACGGTTTACATGAGAAGGATCCAGTCTCTCGAAGCCTTCTGAAAGTGCTGGTAAAAACACCTCTGTGTGGGGTTTCTCGGTCAGGAAACCGTCTGCGATATTCCCGAACTGTCTGACGTGCATTGCCATCGCAGAATCCGTAGACGTAGACTATGTCCGCGTATTCAGCGTTGGTAAATCTAGCCATATTTGTTGACTTCACTGAACAGTACTAGCAACACCACTAATATGAGAATGCGAGGCTGGATTCCCCCCAAAAAGGATTAAAATGATAGTAAACATTTTAACCCTTTCTTTTTAAGTTTAAACACTCAACCTAGACGTTTTATTGTAAGGAAAGCGTGAGAATATTCATGTTTTCTAAATTTACTCTTCGTAAATTAAAAAATTAAGCTTACTCAAAAAGCCAATAGTTTTTTGTAATTTAAATACATTATTAAAAAAAAATACACTTTTTGCACAACTATTTTCAGTTTTTTGTGATTTTCTCAAAAACGAAGCGAAAACGAGGCATATGCCAGAGGACTTTTTTTCTTAGTTTTTCGATCCTCTATCGATCCCTGAAGTTTGGCTGTTTGGTTTGGGGACACCCTGTATATATGTGTGTATATAGATTCCCAGTTTTGAACGGACCTCATTTTCGTCATTTCCTAGGTAGGATCGATGGAAATTTGAAGAAAAAGTTCAAAAATCTCGTCATGACTACGACCTCAATAGCTGATTTCGATAGCCGAACCAATAGCAAAGGTACCTTAAATCCTACAAGCATTATTCCTTCACAGAAGCCCTCAAGTAAGGAAGACTTTTAAATATTTAAAAATAATTAATATATTCAGTGAATTATAAATGATCCATTAAGGTTACACTTGAGAATAACCAGTAGCAGCAGTAGTATATTTAACACTCATATCTCCGACTTGTGTTTGTATTACTGTTATACTTACATTAGTAGGTTGTATTCATGACGTGTTTTTCCAAATATGTCTTCAACCGTACATTGACCAACCCAGGAGAAGACAAAAATGAGATCCGCTCGAAATTACAACACTGTTTGTGTGTAGTTATATAGTCTGTTAAAGCTCTAGCGGCCGAAATTTTCAAATTCAATATTTAAGCGTTTCTTGGGAAACTGATGGTCAAGTTCGTAAACAGCTAAAATCGAACCAGAAAATTCGAAATATCTCCACTATTATACGTTGCATTGACAAATTGTATAGAATCAATGTTATTGCAAATATAAAATTTGCTATAAATATTATTATATACATTTATTCTCCATCTTTTAGCAGATTTCCCTTAAGGGAAATCAGCTATTGAGGTCGTACTCATGATGCGATTTTCGAAAGATTTCTTCAAATGTCCATCGATACTAACCAGGAGATGTCGAAAATGAGGTCCGTTAAAAATTATATATGTTACTGTAAAACCCCGGAGTGTGGTAAATCCCAAGATTTACCGGTAAATCTTGGGATTGACCAGAAGCGTTGGTAAATGTCCGATTTTATCTTTCAAATCGGACTTTAGCCAGTAAATCTTAGGATTTCCCAAGAGGCTCGGTAAAAGCTAGAATTATCTCAATCAGGTCTTTCGGACTTTTACCAGCAAATTTTGGTAAATCCTAACATTTCCCAGCGTCTGCCGGTAAAAGTTGGAATAAAGATTATTTGAAATGAAACTTATAGAATAAGTTTTATTATTATTTCTTACAGCATGGGAGAGAATTGTGACACTTTGAATTGCACTTCATATTAGCTAACTCGCACAAACATTTCTTATTTGAACATTTTTCTATGCAGTTGCATTTTTTGAAACCCTGGCCACCAACCAATGACTGTTGACGAACTGCGGTGCGAAATCTTATCTCTTCGTCGGACACTTCATCAGGAGACATGAAATTCTCCGTGCAAATTGTAAACTAATTACGTGAATATAATGTAACCAATTTTCCTGAAGAAGTTCTGAGTTGATAGAAACCATCTTCTTTTTTGACGATCACTGCAATCATGCTTTTGGGGTCGATTTTAGATAGGTCGACATCAGGAATTTTGATCCTCACGTTCGGTGGCAGATAACTTATTATTGGCACTTTCTTGCTGAAGATAGCGGGGAGTATCCCTGACCCCACTCCTCTACACTGGACATTTACCAATGAGCCTTGGCAAATCCGCACATTTACCAAACAGCATTGGTAAAAGTACGAAATCTCACATTTATTTAATGTTTTTCGGGTATTTACCAAGCCAGACGTTAAATCCGGGGATTGACCAATTGCCAAGCGGTAAAAGTAAATCCTAGGAGTTCCCTCTTTCCTAGGATTCTCTTTATACTTGTGAAAGTTAATTTTTTAATTTTTTTCTTTATGACATTTGACTTTCGCAAAGGACATATCATGTTTGCTGTGGTGTCCACAATTAGACAAATATCTCCTAACGTAACCGAACTTTAGTAATTAGCAACTAGACGAATAATCCCGTGCTTTCGTAGACCGGTATAAAATATCTGTGGATGTGAGATTGAGAGCTAAGGTGGGCTAAGGCGGCGGGTTGGAGCAAAAGGCGTGAAGTTCAGAAAGCCTATCTCCTTGTAGGGTCCCCTTACCACCGATATCCTACACCCAGCAGCTTGACTCCGCTTCTGTCTCATCCCTACTTCCAATTTCAATACTTACACTTCAAACGGCACCCAATATACAAGCTCTCTAAACCCTATGCAATGATCTCGCGCCTTCAAGTCTTTCTTATGATCCAATGATACTGTACAAGGTCTTGGCTCAAACTAAAACTAAAGTAACTAGCGGAATAGACAAAAAATCCGTCAAGCAGGGGCTGCGTAAACTAAGCAGATTTCCCACCTGCTGGTATGACGCACTAGTAATGTAGGTAAAGTAAATTTATTTTCCAAGTAGTAAATTACGTTAGAATTATTTCAGAAATACATAATAATTTAGGCCGACTTTTTTTTTTCTATATCTATATATATATATATATATATAAATATGCATATATTTTTTACATTATTTTTTTTTAACTTTATATTTTTCAACCACTTTTTTCTTTCTTTTCTTTCCCCCCTTTTTTTTTCTTTTGGTTTTTCCCTTTTTTTTCTCTTTTTTTTTTCTTTTTTTTTGGTAAGGGGGGTTTCGGCCGTATGCCTTTACACAGAACTACACTTTATCACAGAAGCCATTTCGACCCATTAAGGCAGAATAACTTATGGACTACATCTCTAATTATCTATTACATGACAGCATTAGACTTAAAGCTCATCACGAGAGGAAAAACAAAAAAAAACAGTGAGGGTCAGGCGGGCGACGTATCGATGAGAAATTTTAATTTTAAAGAATAAATAAAAATGTGTTCCTGATCTATCTATCTCCACTTTTTAACTCACCTTTTTGAATACTTTAAATCATATCAAATTTAAATGGATATTGTCTTTTTTCATATGACATTACCATTAACGTCTACTTGTTATGATGGTACATATTTGTTTCAATAACATCAAGATATCGGAAATAAGATAATGTATTAGCAGAACCAAAGAGTTTGATCCCCATAACTTCCGCTATCACACTTTGTGCTAATTCAGCATGACTTAGTTTAAATAATACATTATGCAAATTAAATAACGGAAATGCTCTTATAGTTTACATTTCTATAGGAAATAAATAGCAATGTTATTTTCTAGGAGAAATAAATAAATGAGAAGGGGACGACGGAGATATATACCTCACTAATCCGAGATTATCATATGTGACTAAAACATAAAATCATTTGCCATAATATTCATTCATTAAAAATACTTAAATAAGCACTAATAAAATTAATGTCTCCCACTATAGTTTTAGCGTATATCCCGTGTATACTTCATTTTACGAACATAGTGAATGCAACAAAAGTTACACTAAATAATAAAATAATCAACTTTTATGTGCATGTTTGCCGAGAATCTAATAGGAAACGAAATATCACAATTTTTCATTTTAGGCCTCCCTCATAACCCCCACTCCGTAATATAGCCTAAAGTCTAAGTTTGGTTAGTAGTAATATACATACCAAGTTTCATAAAATTTGGTTCAGCCGTTTATGCGTGAAAAGGTAACTAACAAACAAACAAATAAACAAACAAACACACACGAAAGAAACAAAATGCAGTTATGGTGTCTATGACATGTGAAACGAAAAGTTATCGTGAAAATTCGCGAAAAAAATCAATGTACAGACAGAGGTTACAATTATATATATATATATATATATATATATATATATATATATATATATAGAAGATATATATATATATATAGATATATATATATATATATATATACACAGTTTTAACGGACCTCATTTCGTCATCTCCTAGGTAGGATCGATGGACATTTGATGAAAAATTTCGAAAACCTCCTTAAGGGAAATCTGCTAATAAACAAGGTATAATAAAAATTTGTAATAATTTTAAATTATATAGATGCTGAAAAGAAAAAAAGAATAATAATAACTACAGTACTGTTTCCGTTATATAAGATCATAAAACAACAACTAAATCTATAAATTAAATTCAAAACAAAGGAGCCGTCGATATCTTCCAGGAGCCTTAA